>CM046856.1:48019872-48359872 GCA_025617745.1 Heliocidaris erythrogramma | reverse complement strand
ATTTTATTCATAAATACAAAACATATGTCTAGAAGTTGTGATTTACAAAAGCAATCACTCCTTTGAATCCAAAAATGATCACGACTGAAAACGCAAACCCACCTGGTATACATTAAGTTTCAGCTTTTGTACCTCATGCAGCTTTGTGCATACTTTAGTTTTCAAACCTCGATCCAGCTCGTTGCATGAGCAAATACATGTAGCACATCTCTGTGTTATTTGAATTGCAACCGAATTCTGACTTGGCTTCAGTGCACAGGGTTTAATGTCATCCTTTATCTCCTTCAACCATTAACCCATAGAATGTCAGGTAATGTTTTTAGATTCTTTGTCACTGAATATCTGCTAAAGGTATTTGTACCTCATGCAGCTTTGTGCATACTTTAGTTTTCAAACCTCGATCCAGCTCGTTGCATGAGCAAATACATGTAGCACATCTCTGTGTTATTTGAATTGCAACCGAATTCTGACTTGGCTTCAGTGCACAGGGTTTAATGTCATCCTTTATCTCCTTCAACCATTAACCCATAGAATGTCAGGTACAGTTTTAAGAGGTTGATTTCATACATTTTAGGTCATCAGTACCCTTAACATTAAAAGGGCCAGGGGGGGGGCCCTAGACATTTCTCGCAATATATCCGCAACGCGCAAAGCAGTCGCCGTGGCGTTTCATGACTTTTTTCTTTTGAATCTCACGCATCTTTTGAGACCAAATTCACGATGTCCAGGCATGCGGTTCCAAAGTTACTCAACATTTCGTACTTGCACGTCAGACCCAAAATTGCTCAAAAACGCGATTTCAGGTATAATTTCAATACCAAATGTGTTTTCAGCCAAAATTTAGAAATCTATAAATATTTTTACATTTGCTGATTAAAATTAATTTTATGCTGTTTATGTTCTCAAAAAGTGTCCCTGACAAATATCATCAAAAAAAAAAAAAGGTAAAACAAACAAAGTAATACATAAGAAATTTCAAATACAATAAACTACATAAGAAATCAATTTGCTAAGAATACTGGAAAGAGTGTCTAGACAAAATTTAGCATTTTTTGAGCTATATTTAATGATTTAGAGCAAAATTTTGATTTCATGCATAAATTTGCATAATTAATGTGAAATTTTTTCGGAGCATTTAACTGTACAGTTTTGTAGATTACGTTGTGGATGACATGCGTGCCGATTTTCGGCGCGGTCACGCAGTCGACGGTCGAGATCTCGGGGGTGGGGGTGGATTCCATCCATCCATCCCCCCCCCCGCTGTGGCATAGCTAAAATATCCCGGCCCTTATTAAAGATCACATTACAAGAAAATTCCATCAAAGTAAATATTGGCTTAATACTTTTTATTGCATATATGGCATAAATTAAATAAGGTTATCCAAATTCAACGCTTGGAAAAATTTGAAGTAATGATTATTATCAATTATAAAACGGTAAAATACGGCCCCGATATAGCAGCTGAAGAGCTCCTCGAACGCTGCTGAGATGTGTGACGACACATCAGGGGTCAGTCCTGTCTAAGCAGACGATGTCCCATAACATCTTACACATTTTCAGTGCCTGTTTTGTCATCTCCTCTTCACTTATTTCTCTTCCTTCACTTTCTCTTACTTGACTAGCGTCAGTCTCAATGTTAGTCTGTTGCCTCACTCTTAACTTCGTGTATGGTATTATTTTGATGAAAAATAAAGGAATCGGTCACTTGTAAACAAAATAAGACGCCATTGTATTTTCAGCTGCTGGCACCGGGGCATGTTCGGCGTTTCAAGAGGGAACGAATACCATCCGTGCTATTATTCGGAGGCCCTTTTCAATTTGAAAATGGGGTTTATTTCATTGATCACTGACCCTTCTCCTTTACAATCAAACGGTTTTAGTTATCAGAATCAGTTTCACTTTCCCTTTTAGAATGGTGTGAAATAAGGTCATGTTTAAATATACCAAACTCTTTATAATTTGATAAATAATTGCATTGCAATTACGTTCATTCATTATAGGACGTCGTCTGCTTAAAGCAGGATCGATCCCTAGTGTGACGACATCAAAACATCGCTATATTTCTGGCGAATCCTCGGATATTCCAGATGCTTAGAAGAGCTTTTATTTATGTTGTTTTTATAATCATCAGATACGCAGTTGACATAAAACTTATACGATTGCCATCTGTAAGCTTCCCAGTTTCTAGTGATACATTAATTGCCATATTTGTGATTTTCTTGTAATGTGATCTTTAATAAGGTTAACGAGAAAGTCCAGTTCTGGTTAAGGTGGAAAATAATCTGTGAGTTCATAGTAGAAAATGTCCCCGGAAAAGGATTGCTCTTTAAATGCCCCCATATTCGAAATATGACAAAAAAATAGCTGAAGTGTTCCGGCTGAACATTCATGCTACACCTGTGTGCAGTCCCACATCCCACATTTCTGTGTGCAGTGCATATACTTTTCAGTAAGATTGGGTCAATTTCTTATAATTTTAATGCATTTCAAATCTGACAGAACACACTTATACTTGTGTAGGCATGATCATCCCTTCCCAATTGCTTTGAGACAGTTTTTTTCATAATGTAATCACATGACCAGAACTCAACTTATCTTTAAGCCTTTCTTGCTTTGCTGCATTAAAAAATCTCTAGGTTTAGCCTCTATTACAGGAACATATCGTCTGTTGGAGCCAGAAGGGCGTTAACGCCCTTCTGGCTCCAGACGATATTTACAAAACTTTTGGTCTTGTCATCCCAAACTGTGTGTGTTTATGCACATGTTAATAAATTATTCCTGTGTCAAGCTTTTTGCCGCTACATGTATATACACATTGACAGAGTTTATAAAATCCATTATTTCATCAATTAATGCAGGTTTATATGTATAACAAATACTACAAACATACATGTAGTACTTATTATTACACTGCTATTTCATCTGTTATACTTGTCAAAATCTGTGTTGGAATGGGCCCTTGTGGTTACACAAGAGATTTACCTGGAAAGTAATTTTTTTAATTGATTCTGGAATGCACAAGTAATATGCATTTGTGCTCTAACTGAATATGAAAAGAATGCTTTCACGGTCTTAGTGACCCCCTCCCTGCCCCCTTTTATAAATCTCCAATAATCACAACAGAATCACTATGAAGATGTTACATTGGATTCCTGTAATATTCATCAAGCGGTTAAAACTAGACATATTGTTGTCATATGAGGGCAGCAAACATATACACTGTTCATCCTACATGAATGGAAATTCTGATTCTAGACATAAGCCTAGCTTGTGTCTTCTCTACTTAATGTACACCAAAGCAGTAGCAACAACTACATTAACTTATAGAGCCCATTCCCATATGAGGGGGGAAAAAAAACAACAACAAACAAACGAAGTGGAAAGTACAATGAGATGTGTATGTGCATACAACAAGCAAAGAGGCTTGTGTATATACAGCTATCTTTTACCATCTCCAACACCATCTCTTGCCATGCATTTTACATGCCACATGGTTTTATCTAGGATGAAAACTTCCCTTGATTAGCAATGCTTAGCACAAGGATAGGTTACTCAATTGTATTAGTAGAGTATCTGGTCATGAAATCGAAGTTATGATTTTGGTTATTGTTAGACCACTGTTACACATAGTGCGAGTGTGCGAACCGCGCGAAAATTTTTACATGGAGTGCGCCCCAATGTCAGCTCGTGAAAAGGCGACGTGAAGCCAGCATATATGTGTAGACACAAATTGCGGGCCCGAGGTTTGTGTAACAGGGGTTTTAATGGTCTCGAGGCGGCTTCAAATTGCAGGCGTGAAGCCGGCTCCGGGACCGCCTTTGAAAGCTGACGTACGGGTAACAGGGGTCTTAGAAAATGATTGTGGAGCAACTGTTGCCAGAGGGCATGTTTGCTTGCACAATCCACCCAAGTTCTACTAACACGCTCATATATGTTTTTGGGGAAAGGGATAGATGTGGTGAAGTGATGTTGTAACTTACCCTCCTCCATACATCTGTCTTTACATGACTGTCCTTTCCCTGATACTTTAATCCTGAGGGATGATACTGGCGGCCATTGCTTCTCTCCGGTACAGAATTCCTGGAAAAGAGTTAACCAACAGAAATAGTTGACCAAAAGAGTTAACCAACAAAAATAGTTGACCAAAAGAGTTAACAAAAATAGTTAACCAACAAAAAGAGTTACCCAACAAAAAGAGTTAACCAACAAAAAGAGCTAACCAACAAAAAGAGTTAACCAACAAAAAAAGTTGCCCAAAAAACAGAGTTAACCAACAAAAAGAGTTGACCAACAAAAAGAGTTGACCAACTAAAAGAGTTAACCAACAAAAAGAGTTAACCAACAAAAAGAGTTGACCCAACAAATATAGTGTACCAATCACCCAAAAATATGTTGCTCTGTTTGTTAAGGGTTCATGTTGCTTTACTACATATATATTTGAAATATGAGCTTCAAATGTTCATTCTATAAAGAGATATTGCAAGTTTAAATACACTCTCAATAAACAATACAGCGACTCATAAGGAGACTAATCGATGCCAAGAATTAAAAAAAAAACCGAGAATAAGCTTTAAAATCTCTAAAATTGGCAACACATTGAGAGGTTCAAAATCATTGTTTTTTATTGGCAATTTTGTCAACTTTGACAAAATTCCTAAGCATGTATATTTTTTTCAAAGACATTACATCTTATTGGAACCATGTAGCACTAACAGAAAAATATTACTGGTGCCAATTTGAAGAGGAAAATGTGATCAATCTAGCCCTTAAATAATTCCTGTCCTGAAAGGGTTAAACCATGGTTTAGACCATGGCTTAGATTTCCAAAGGTAGATGTGATACTGTTCATTGCAGCTAATTATCAACTGCTATATCAAGATCCGTGCCTATTGCTTATTTTACCGACCTGTTTTTCAATATAATTGTTGACTCTCTCCAGCATTCCATGGCATGTGAACTCAAAGGGTAGATATGGGGTTGTACTGTTCATTGCAGCTATCTTATCAAGTGCCGCATCGAGATCGTTACGCAAGACATCCACCGTCCATACGTGGGGCTGACCGATGTAGACCTCCGTGTACGGGTGCTGGGATGTTAGCTGTGAGCGACAGATGGCACAGAGATAGAGACGTAAGCTTTTTTTTTTTTTCTTTGCTGCTCCCAAACGGTCTAAGACTGAATTAATAATCAGTGTCATTGATATTAGACTTGAAATCTGAAAAAAGGGATTACAAAATTCGGGCCATTGTTCAGTTCATTAAGAGGAGTCATGAAATATGAAAAATCCCCCAATATTTTTTTTATTTCTATATATAGTATACGATCACCACTTGAGAAAGACCTGAGGCAACAGGTCAAAAATTTGTAAACCCACGAATGGTAGTTTTAATTTAAAAGCAAGACGTCAAGGAAATTGTTTTATTTCATCATCTTTATTATAATATTCCAACACATGGACTTGATATCGAATATGATTAGCAGATGTGACAGAAAACACAAATATCCCAATTCTGGGTATAATTGCAATCTCTCGATATGTGACCATGCACAACAATAACAAAAAGTTGCACTGTGTAAATTTTATTAGAGCTTTATCAGCCTTGTCAAATTTATTTTTCCTTCTATTTTTTTTGGGGGGGGGGGGGGGGGGGAGGTATTTTCTGAAAGAGAATACTTTATTCTATGTTATACATCAATACTGAAGCACAAAGCAACATAAAATGAAGATTTTTGAGAGTTTTATTTTTTGCTGTTGTTGAAAATCCATGCTTGTCTAGTCTGGAGTTTGTTTTATTGAATTTGATCTCTTTATGACCCTGGCTACTGTGCTAATTTTGATCTCCAAAACCTTGAAATAAGGTCAAATGACTGTACCATAAATACATGGTCATTATTAATGAAATGTGATCACAAAATGTGCCAACCTTTAGGAAAATTTGATAATCCCTTCATAGAAATCTCTTTGGAAGTTTACATCCTCATTTTGTCCGCTCTCAAAATATCTTAAAGAGTCTGAATGCTTCAATATGCTAAAAACTTTCCATTCCCATTTCACAAAAGTAACATTCTTTGGGGATTACAATTTTTTTTCTCTTCTTCCAATAGGTTTTAGGAAAATACAATTCTGACAAATTGTGTATCATTATGCTCAGAATCTCCTCTTCTAGAATCAGACTTAAACTTGTCTAGCAATTTCTTGTTGGTTTTGTTAGGCAGGGTCACATATTTTGGGGAGTTTCAAATCACTGATACCAACTTTAAGAAAACCCAGACTGATACATCATTCCAACAACAGACAGATCATACCAATCTATGAAAAAGACATGGTAAAAAAAAAATCCCCAAATTCCCATTAAGCCACAAACCCGCAAAAAAAAAAATGAAGAATTTCACAGTAAAATAAAATGTGACAGAACAGTATACCCAAACACACAAATTAGTGAGCATGCATAGAGATCTAGGTATTAATATTTTGCCATTCATCTACACATTAAAAGGTATCATTTTCCCCACTTGTCTTTTTTTCATTTAGGTGGTTTATCTCTTGGGCCCTGTTTCATTAAACTTGTTATCAATAACAACTGCCCCACTTCTATGACTAATTTGCTCTCAGCCAATCAGATTCAAGGAATTCAGTAGCTTATAACAATTACTGTAACTTGTTACTGATAAGTTTTATGAAAAGGTCTTGATGGATAGAAAGGATTTACTTACCTCTCTACTTGTGGGTTTTCCCTGGAAAAATTTGGTGTTTTTGAAATTTTTTGGTGGATTAAATTTGGGGTTGAGGAAGGCACAGCCATTTGCAACAGCTTCAAGTGGAGCAGGGCCCTCGTATGGAAACCCAAGACCTACAAAAAGCTGCAAAAAGTGAATAGAGAAACAACGCATAAAAATTTAAAGACACCTACATACATGTAATACTGAATGGCCTTGAGCGGGATACAAGGATATATCGCACAATCATGAGCATATTTACGAGTACACATGACAAGTGAAACATTTTAAAAGTGAATGGGATATACCCTTGTGCCCCAGCAAAAAAAACTTTTTCAGAGTCATTAAAAACTGTATCATACCAAAAATGTGTACACAATTGGCAAAATGTTGCCCTCTTTTGTAGTACAGTCGTCTCTGGGGGAAAACCCGGGAGAGGGCAATATGGCAAATATTGCCCGCTCCGGTTACGGATTCGAAGCAGGTGCAAAATACGGCTTTTTTGCAGCTAAAATGCCCTGTACAGGTAATAATAACAAAATATTGACCTGATGTTGTAGAACCCTGTACAGATTTGCTTGCTCTTAACACACCTGCCAGCAGTCTACCAGGTGGCTATAACCAGTGAATACATTTAACAGGACACTTCAGATCAATAGCATCTCTAGAGTTTCAACTCATATCAGACTGAAGTTTCTATATTGTAAATTTGAAGGGTATCCAATTTGTCTGGAGATTGGTTATGATATTTCTTAAAATATTATTGACATAATGTTTTCAAATAGGTTTACTATTTGACAAACGAAACTGAAATGTGTACATTGAAAATTTGAAAGGTACATGTACATGTGTATTTAATTTGTCTGCAGTCTGGTTTATGATATTTCTAAAATAATATTGTTCAAATAATGTTTTCATATTGGTTTTACTATTTGACCACAAAAAAAAATCACTATATAACAATACAACTATGTATGCATCATGTCTGTCATGATGCATCTAGAAAATAGATGTGGCAGAAAAGAGGTTTTCGAGGAAAGATGCCTGGGTAAAATAAACAAACACTGAAAGACATGTGGTAGAAAAATGGAAGAATGAAACAGTGGAAGTAAAGGGGAAAATAGGTTGAATATTAGATAATCTTTGAAGGTAGAGGTTTGCTTGGTGGTACTGATAACGTTGAGAAGGCTTACGGTTCACCATGTGGTTTAGTCCTGGGGAGCGTTTCATCAAGCATTTTGTCAGTGATTTTTAGTGACAAATTTGCTCTCAGCCAATCAGATGCAAAGATTTCAGTAGCTTATAACAGTGGTCGGTAAAAATCACTGACAAAATGCTTGATGAAACGCTCCCCTGGAAAGGACTGTTGACTAAGATGGAGAAAGTGGAGAAAAGTTGAGAGGAGAAGAAATGGAAAGGCAAGATAGAAATTCAGAGAATGTAGCAGTAATCTTTCTTGAAAGTGTGAAATCCTGAAAAGGACTGTAAACCAGATGAGAAGGCTGAGGGTGGAGAAGACTCGACGTTTCGGACAGGTTGGCTGTCCGTCATATTACAAGATAAGCGGTAAACAGAAATGGAGGGATGGAGCAGTGATAACAAAATATTAGGTAGAAATGGAGACAAAAGAGAGAAGGGGGAATGGAGTAGAGCATAGGGGAAAGATTTTAAGTACAAACCTTTGTTTCTTGTAGTAAATTCTGTATTTCCGAGCCAGAGACAATGCCATGGTTAATCACGTAGTCTGGTATAATCTTTTTCTCATTGACTCCGCTTTGGTTCAGGAAAACTGTGGCATGAATCTCAAACTTTTTGTGAATCTTGTCCAGATATCTCCTAATCCAAGGCTCCTGGTAGGGAAATGAACAGGGAATATGAAAAATTAATGCAAGATGCAATTTTCACCTTTTCATAAACCCATGCTCCTATTACACACACTGAGATAATGTGCATTGCGCAACAATAAAAATCATTTTCACACAATCTGAAAAGCTGCATAATAGCAACATTTCTTTTACAAGCACCCATTCAAAAACCCTGCATCATGCATGAAATTCAGTGAACTATGACTGCATTTATAATGCTGAATAAGTTCTTTTCTTTTCTTACAGTAATATCCACGCCTTTATAATATTTAGTACTTGTACATGTACTTACAGTCCAAAAAGAAGCACTTTTGCCATAGACGAGGGCACGATTCGGTCTGTTTAGCGGGCTGACAGTTCTAGCAGCATCCATCTGATGATCAACTACAAAACCCATGAAAGAATTGTCCGGTGTATGAGCTGGAAGAAAAGGTCAATTATACGTTGAAATTAGACAAGAAGGTACTACATGTAAATTCAAAATATTTCATTCACAATGGGTCACGGGTCAGGTTTAAAGTTGGGGTTACGGTTTGGCACAGTGCTGTCTATGCACTATGAACATGGCGAACGAAGAAGCGGACAAAATATACAGCTCCTCATTGTACCTCCCACACTTGCTCTGGTAGACAATAGAACATCCCTCCACTGCTATTATGTAAAAGTATGTAAAACAGGTGTCACATGCATATTCACCTGTTCTACTTATTTTATACAATAGCAATGAAGGGATGTTCTTTTGTTACCAGAACAATTGTGGAGGGTACAATGAGGAGCTGTATATTTTGTCCGCTTTCTTTGTCATCGTGTTCATAGTGATGGTTGAAGTTTCAATTCAATTTCAATTTATCTATTCATAAAAATCACACTTAAGTTAACATATACATGTATATTGAAAAGTGTGATGATCTAACACAATGGAAAAGCCAGTTTTGAGATTGGAGGGGGATCCATAACATAACTGACAGTTTGATGAATTACTATAGTAGAAAAGCATAAAACGAGCAATAAAATTTATATAATACAAATTACAGAACATAACACAAAATAACAATACTAAAAGCAAAACACATTACAGAAGGACGTAAGTTATTACAATTTTATGTCGGAAAGATGTTATTGATAGGTGGCAAGAAGATCCAACTTGATTTTGGCTTTAAAAGAGTTTACGGGGGAAATATTTTTAATTTAGGGGTCAAGATTATTCTAGGATTCAGCTCCTTTATATTTCATTGAATTTACCTGTCGCAATTTCAATCGTGAATATGGCTAGAAATATTATCTTTTTGTCTTGTATTGACATTATGTTTTTTTTATTAATGGTAATCAAATAATCCTTAAAGACAGACCATGGATCAAGTGTTGGCAAAGCATGTGTCTCAGAAAAATCACATCCCCTCAGAAGAAAAAAA
Organism: Heliocidaris erythrogramma; assembly: GCA_025617745.1. Taxonomy (NCBI): domain Eukaryota; kingdom Metazoa; phylum Echinodermata; class Echinoidea; order Camarodonta; family Echinometridae; genus Heliocidaris; species Heliocidaris erythrogramma. The sequence goes on along the minus strand of CM046856.1, from coordinate 48,349,878 downwards.
AAAACAACTTACGAAACATAGTGAAGAACTGTCTCGGTACAAGGTTCCAGTTTCCCCAGCTAGACTTGGTACCAGCCTTTTTGATGTAGACATCAACATTGTAGGCAGGTTCTGTTCCGAATGAGTCTATAACCCTGAGTATACAACTGAAAATTTTGAAGAAGAAAAAATATTTTAAAAAAAGAGTTGATAACAGCTAAAAAGGTGCAAATGATTATTACAACTCACATCAATTGATAAGAAACTAGCATTTGACAATGCCACATAAGTAATCGTAACTACTAAATATGAAATGATATAGTTCATTGTAAAGAGGAATGTTCTTCCTTGTTTTTTTCACTGGGAGGTCCTGTATTCTAAAGTGAGCCATTACAATGGTTCCTCACAAATTCATAAAGCCTTCCAGTGCCACAGGCAGTTCAAACTCCCCAAATTTTTACAATGTAAGCAATATGTAACAAACATTCATATTCATATTGATTTTTTTTTTAAAGCGTAACTTCTTGCTATGTACACGTACATAAAATATTCATAGAGTTCTGGGATTTTGGACTGCTGTTGGTGTGCTAGACTTCCAAAAGTAAGACAATTTGTACAATATATATATATATGTATAACATGCAAAGCATCACAATCTGAAAATACTGAGTCATACTTGTATCAATATTTCAATATTTATAATTCAATTTGTAAAATCAACAAATTTCATGCAGAGAGCCAAGAATTGCTTTACATGTACGTCCTCTTCGCTCCATGCTAACAACCTCTAAACATTAAATCTATATTTGTCTCAATAATATTTCCTGTTTTCAATGTTCGAAAACAAGTACACTATCATTGTTCTTCATGGTTGGAATATATTTGCATATTCACTCTCCTAACAAGCTTTGTAAATACTGATTGTTATTACAGTCAAACTGCAGGTCCCCCAAAAGTGCTCTATTTTATTTCCAGTTCTGCTTGACTGGGTCAGTCTCTGAATACATAATGACCAGGGACATCTTATTTCCAAATGCTTGATCAAGGACATATTATGTACTTGGGTTGAATATTGCTGGATCCTGACCCTGTCATATATGTATGGATGTTTTGAATATGATAATTTAACAGATGAAACTTTAACGCTTCCATACATACGCCTTTTAACAGTGGCTCATATACTTTCTGTATGTCCTTTAATGACTTGAAATCTTATTAAGAAAAGTGTTTTGTTTTACTATTTCATCACTTATTTTCAACTCCTGATTCTTTGAATTATAACTTACAATAAACAAGGTATGTCTGTGTTGGTAAACTATTCATTTATCTTTCCAGAAAATTTGATGAGCATAGCATTAATATTTCTTGAGTTACATAACTCTGAATATGGCCATGCAAAACAGCCCACTGGTTGCAAGGACCATGAGTGCTATTTCAGGCACTGGAAATAAAATCAGCCCTTTTTGCTCATTTGCATATGACCTGAGGTCTGACTGATTACCATTATCATTACTATTCAGTGGCGGATCCAGGCAGGGGCGCCAATTTTTCTGTTTTGTGATTTTTACCACACCCTCCACTCCCTCGCCGTTGGTGTCCCCCCCCCCCTTCTTTCAAATTCCTGGATCCGCCACTGCTATTATTGTTGTTTATTAACATACAAACATAAGGTGAAGCAAGTATATAACGACCAATCAATCACATACTTTTTACATACTTTGCCCATCATCAAATTAAAGTAAAACATAAATAATGAAATCTCTTATATTAGCTACATGTATTTTTATCAAAAGGTCATCATGACATTTCTATCATCACATGTCACATGTCCAATGGTATATCTTTTTCCTTCAGCTTTTAATGAGCTCCCAAAAGTGTTTAGTTTGATAAACATACTCGCACTCTTCTGGATATGCACGTCAGACCTCGCATCATTAAGGAAATGAAAATGATTAAGTGTGCAATGGGCTGTTACAAATTTTAAAGGTACATGACCAAGTCATTAGTTACAATGAAAAAATGTGTGTATTTGATTTACTAATATCATTTTTTTGTTTGTACTGAGGTTTCAAGCACGACTTAATTCTGTACAATAACACATGTACAGTTTGCAAATTGTAAGCATAACACTGTAAATTACTGGACTTTCTACACATATTTTGTATCGATAAACCTAGAATGAATTCAAGTTTGTCTTGATTTTTACTTTCTTATAGGTATTCAAGATTGTTTAAAAATTTGCTCCTTTGTAACTACCATATATGGTTATTTAAAGATAAATTGATGAACAATCCAAAGACTTCACAACCATGTGAAAATCTTTCATCTTTAATCTTTAATCTCCCTGATGACCTGCAAATACATTCAATATTGTTAATGGCCTGTATGAACTGGAGATGTCCATAATGGCATTTATTATTTATTATGAAGCTGATGATAATGGCCGTTTCCTTGGGTCCAAAGGTCTAAAGGGAATTAAGTTATTTACGGCATGATTTAAAATGACTAAACAGACCAATCCTCGAGTGAAGACTGTAGAGCACTTTTCTGCAATAAATGGTGAACTTGACTCAGTTATTACTAATAATTGCTCAAATGTACAACTTTTGAAGTGTACCACTCACCTAAATAAATAATATGTGTACAGGTAGAATGTATAAAATCAACCTTAACACGCTTTACCTGGCCTTCAATGGGTTAGCGGTTACGTAGTAAGAAGAAAAGAAAGGAACTCATAAAACCCCCTCACGCAGAACCCAACTCTGAGCTGGGTCCCGCGCAGGCACCTATTCTACGCGAATGCATACAGGTCCGTCGACTAGTCTCCTCACAAGTCACTGTAATGTTTATTAGGAGTGTACTTCAACTTGCAATATCTCTTTATAGAAACAATATATGAAGCTCATATTTTGAATATAGTCTCTCTCTCTAAGCTATCCCTCTGAACAGAGTTTGATGTCTGCTTGTCAATGTGTCTTGGAGTGAATTTGAATATAGTATAGCGACATTGGACCCCTGAAATATAGAGCAAAATATTTTTTTGCGATTGGTACACTTTAACGACCCTGTGAAGTAGAATAATAAGCCGATGATGCCAGGTTTGACATCGTATTATTGCAATACTCGACACTTTAAATCTTTCTGAACTTATTTGAACATTTTCTTTCCCAATGTACAAACATGTATCTCCGTGTTCAGCAGTGAGACAATGTTTTTGTTTTTCTGTTTTCACTGTCTCAGTGATATATTTTGTCTTTCAGTTTATGCATATTTTTGATCATCTTCACTTTTTTCCACTTACTTTATTCCCCCTTAATTATTCTGAACAATTTTACTCCCACACAGCATTGTAGAATGTTCATTGTGCAACACCAATTAAATATCCTTCGATTTTGTTCTGTCCATATTACTTTCACTTACATGCATCTTCTTGTTTTATGTTCCATCTAAAACATAAATCCAATATTTCCACATCATTCTTCCCCTCAGTAATTTCCCTGTATTATTCAGAATGATTTTTAAACTATTACCTGTATAAAATGAAATACATTATTTTATTATAATCAAGATTGTTTTGATCACTGGCAATGCTTGACACCATCAGCTGTATCAGGTTTTTCAATGTTGCCATTATATGAAGTGAACGGACATGAAATGCTAATCCATAAGAGGCTGAAAGGCTTCAATGTTAGACAAGAACTTGCCAACATGTTTTGAGAATCTTTCTATAATTAGACAAAATAGATCTTTAGAAAAGGCTCAAGGACCTTTTCTCTTAAAGCAGCCTTTGAAATACTTCCGTCTTTAGATCATTATCAATTTAGAATTGTGGGTTTTTACCCAGACACATTTCCTGTCCTTTCAAGAAGGAATTATCATCATATACAGGTATGTCTTTGACAAACATGTTTTGTTCATACCCTCAGCATGTACACTCTTAGCATGCATTAATAACAGTTTTGGAAGTACCAGCATATTTCAATCAAGAACTGCCCCACACCATACCTTCATTCAAATCTAAAAATGTTCTCAGAATTTTCAGAGAGCTGAAAGAGGACATATGATACATTTCTCCTTCACTAAACAAGGATGCAAATTATCATTCTTGGATTTCATACATGGTTTTTTTGTGACTTATACTGCATTAAAGAGAAGGTTGAGTTATGGTAAAAATTGAAACAATTTGTGAGCTTTCTCTTTTTTTCTATATTAGTTTGGAAGAATATCATAGTAGAAATGTCCCACTGGAAAACTTTTGCTCTTCAGATGTTCTCATATTTAACATACGGCAAGATATAGCTTTGGACCAAACTATCATGCCACATTTGTGTAGTCCCATATACCCATCTTTGTGTGTATTTTTTGTGATTTTCACCTGGACCGAGTTAATTTTTTTTCTTCATCTTAATCATTCAAAACCCTCACGGTATACATAAATTCCTTTACACCACAAAATCGACTGTTCCTTATTGCTTCCAGTCACTTTCTTTCATAATGTAATCACACGACCAATACTCAAATTTATTTATCGCAAAATGACTTTTCATGCAGGTTGCTTTTTATAGTACATACATGTAGCAAGCGAACCAACTCAGTACATCTCTTAATTACAGTCTAAATGATTAGATGGAAATTCCCCCCATTTTTTATTCAATTTGGGGATCCGTGAGCTGTGTCAAGGTCAATGAAGAGTTCCTGTAAACCCTATCTCAATGGAGCCCCTTTTATGGGAGTTTGCCTCGCCCCCGAATCAAGCTAGCAAGCTGAGTCATCAAGTGAACTCCTAATTTACACTGGTTTTAGACTGAGACACGAAGGGAAGTTCCATACTACCATACCTAGGATCAATCCCCAGTATGACAGTTATGTCCTTCAGCAAAGGCATTTCATTTTATTGCTTCTCTTCATCAGCATTGTGAGCTTCCGTAAAATGGCGCCTGGCTGAATTGGAGATTGTGCACACAATATATGCTGGCAAGCCTGAATCTAACGGTAACTAACAGGGTTATAATATACCTGAAAAATGCAAAGAGACAGTGTACATGTAGATTTATCAAATACCATAATAATCCAGAATATTATTAGCATTATTTACCTGAATTGTTGCCACTGTCCACCAATAGTCTTCTTCAGCTGCTTCATACCAACAATGTCTATATAGACGATGTCATACAGATTCTTGCCTTTCACTGGACAACTGGCCTTGCTAGTCAGTCCCTTCCTTCTTAAGAGACTGGAAGAAAGAAGAAATCCATAAATGTTTCTTTAACTCTTATGAGGGAAAAGATTCATTAAAAAATGAAGATTCCTCATTGATACTGCAAAACAGAAACATTCATGACGGGAAACTTGTAGGAATTGTAAACAACAGTAATTTTCATGGGAAAAATTCAGTGTTGTGTTTAAATCATTGTGCGGAATGAACTTTCACTAATTTGAACAACTCGCAAAATTCCGAACATTTCATGTGCAAGAAAGTTTTTGGTTTACAGTAGCTAAAATGAGGAATACAAGACACATCAAAAGATTTAGGTGTATAAGAATGATAGCAGTAACAAATGAATCGCTTTAATAACACAAAGTACTTTCATACATGTACTTCCTCAGTGTTTGAATATTTAATATAATTTTTGAATCATAATACAATATAACTTTGAATCAGAAGAACAATTGTGACCAGGCACCACAAAACCACCCAAAAGTCGCACTGTGTGATTTTCAGTTAGAGCTGAATCAATGTGTTTTTGGTTGGCATGGTCAAATTTTAGTTTTGGGAAAGAGTATACATTTTTCTAAGTAATCTCAAAATTTGGAGGGACCAAAAAATCTACAAGTGGTTTTTTTTGACAGTTTTTTTTAAATTAGACTTTTGTGTGTCTTCTCTGGATTTTGTAGTATTACTTTTCTTTTTTACGATCCTGAATTCTTGTCTCATTCTGATCTCCCATAAATTTTAAACGGAGTAAGTTCTTGCATTGATACTTGTGCACTATGATGAACAGGATATAACTAATTAGTATGCAAAGTTTTAGGACAATCTGATAATCCCTTCATAGAAAGTTTCAATTGAGTTCTAATCTTCCTTTTATCACCTTAGCACAATTACACCTTGCAAGTCAGAGTGCTGCAAACTTTAAACCCTTATTTCTCAGAAGTAACATTATGAGGGACTGTGCATTCTTCTCTTTGTACAGTGAGTTAGGAACATCCAATGCTAATGAGTTATATATCATTTTAAAGCTGAGAATCTGTTCTTTCAGAATCAGACCTTAACTAAAAATTCATATCTGGCGACTTTTTGGTGGTTTTGTGGTGCCTGGTCACAATTAATGAATACTCCCTGTAACACTGTGGAATGATTTGTGCTGTGTCATTGTAATGCTAAAAAGTACCTTGAAGTTGAGGGGAACTTTTTTCTAACCAACTGTGCAACTGTTCCTGAGTCATAAACTTTATATATAGGCTGGATTAGGGCTGATGCTACATGTACTTAGCCGACCCTTCCATAATACAATACTTCTACTATGCATTCATTAGCTTATTACTCACTACTCCTTTCTCCAATAGAAAATACTTTTGCATAGGGAAACATAATATCGGGCAAGCAGTTCAAAGTAAACCAATTTTCTGTAGCTAACTTGAAATTCATATTTCCCCCACAACAGGTTATTTCACTGAATAATCCACTTTGACAAGCATCTGTGCTTCCTTTTTCCCATCAGGGAGCAAAAGGGAAAGCTGCACTCTGCTGGCTGTCTACTACATATACATGTACATACAGGATGGAACTGAATTCTACTGTCTGTCAGAAGATGCAAAAACGGAGCCCATGAACCATGTACACAGTAAGTTCCAACATAAAAAGTAGTAAATACATGATCATAAAAATGCAGTGTACATGTATGTGTGATAATTTTTTTCCTGTTCTTTGATATACATGCACTAATGGTCAAATAAAAAATCAAAGAACTAACTTTTAACTATCTTTTTTCTTCCTCTATTTCGTCTACAAAAAAAAAAGAACAGGGGAGCGTTTCATCAAGTGTTTTGTCAGTGATTTTTACCGACAACTGTTATAAGCTACTGAAATCCTTGCATCTGACTGGCTGAGAGCAAATTTGTCGGTAAAAATCACTGACAAAACACTTGATGAAACGCTCCCTAGATCTCTTTGTTTGCCTCTATTTATCCAAAATTAAGAATAGATCATTTTGGTTCACTTCTGTTTTTCAACGTTTTTCGTTGCCCAAAGTACTTTAGTAGTTTAGACCGTGGTTCAGGATTGACCCCTTTATGCATTCAGGCCTAATATTTCACTTCTCATCATTGGCTTGTCTCATGCAAACTTGGTTTGAACCCTAGTCTGGCAGGAAAAGAACCAACAGTAATCCATACAGCCTGTTAGTCAGCCAAGTACATCATTTCCACCACGCTGTATCCAGGGGCAGCTCCAGGATTTTGGAAAAAAAGAGGTACCAAAGCATCCCCCCCCAAAAAAAAAAAGTAAGCAAATTAAAACACAAAAATGGGGTTAAAGGACATTTAAATCCCTCATTAAAATTTGACAAGAATTGTATTTTAAAAAGTTCATCCAATTTTGGGGGTGTTGACTAACATTGTACATTGAAAGATCTTTGACAAGCTAAGGCCAAAACAAAAGAGGGATAAGACCCTTATGACCTCCTCCTCCTCCCTCCCCCACACACACACACACACACACACCACTGTGTATGGTATCCATGGACTTACTTTCCCAGGGTGATTGTTGCAGTAGAGATCTCAATGTCATGACCCAGGATGTGGAGGGTTGATAAGATGTCACTCCACTGCACAAGCTCCCCCAGCGGACCCCCATTGAAGGCGTTGTCTGCAATCTTGAAGCCAGATTCTTTGGTCAATGCCCCGATGTGAACCAAGATCTGTAGGAATTCAAAAGCACAAATTAGCATATCATTATACTGGGTTTAATGTTCAGGAAATTTTGAACCAATGGAATTCTAAGCCTGAGAAAATATGTGTTATATCAAAGTCATATCATATCTGATGGGTTAATGGGACAGCATAGGTGAAAGATTGTCTTTTTGTCTATTGTCTGTAATCCTGATTCTGGATATTTTTTTGTCAATGTCCCGATGTGAACCAAGATCTATAGGAATTTGCAACAATATTTTGTCATATCAAAGAAGCCTAGCACACATACATTGAAACTATATTACAAGGACAATATTACAAAACATTTCCATTTATAAAAATTAAATAGTGAAATGTACAGTACTACAAACTACTTTTACAAGTGGGTTGGCACCATCATAAAAGGACTGCTTAGTCCCCTTTGAAACATTATCTTATTAACCCCTTCGAGACAATTGACCACATTTTGTGGTTTGGCTCAATAACTTTTGATTCAGAGCTCTAAAAAATATACCAGATGCACGAGTAGAAAGAGCACACATTTCTGCACAAGCTATGTCCATTTTTTTGTTGCATGACCATATTGCGTTTGATGCCAGGCATTTAAAAAACGAGAATCAGCTTTAAAATCCTTAAAATGCCAACACATTGCGAGGTTCAAAATCATTGTTTTTTTATCAAAATCGGTAATTTTTTCAACTTTTTAGAACCATGGAGCACTAAAAGAAAAATATTATTGTTGCCTGATCAATTTATCCCTTATTATAATTCCTGTCCTGAAAGGGTTAAAAGAGAAAACTCGACTCTCATATATTCCCTTTTTCAAGAGCGTTATTGAAACACATCCAGATAAATCAATAAAATTGGTCATGATCATGTACGAATTCAAACTTTTGAAAATAAATACTACACTCAGTGTTTGTTCTTATCAGGCTATCTTGCTGACGTTGCTGTAGATATAACCTTTGGATGGATATTATTTCATAGCTCAAAATAACTTGGAGAAAATATACATAATAAAATTTCTAAAAAGAAAAGAAAGGCTCAGCCTAGCTATCGTAAAAAAGTAACTTATACAAAGGTGACAAAATTCTAGGCCTACCCATAACTCTCTTACCTTTGGAAGAGGAGCAAATATCATTCCCCCTCACCACCATAACAAGTCAAATATACACTTACAGGAGTGACATGGTACAAGTACTATTTTATTGCTATTAAACCTCAACAGAGGGGAATAAAAAGGTCATATATCACTAGCTGTCTCTTTAAAGGGGAAAGTCCACCCTGGTATTAAGTTGATTTGAATAAAAGAAGAAAAATGAGAGAAGCAGATTAGTGAATGATAGAGCAAAATCCGATAAAAAATAAGAAAGCTATGAATCGAACACAAATTAGCAACTCCAAGACGTATCTTGCGAGCTCCTCTCCCATTTGCTCAGTACAGAAAATCTCATAAATGTTAATTATCTTAGTTTTTTTTGATGAAGGAATAGATTTGTTTCAAACAGGTTTTGCGTAAAAACGTAAGAGCAATGATTATATTTAAGGTGCATATACAATTGAATATTTTCTTTAGAGAAAATGGAAATTAATGATTTTTGGGGTACAGGGCAAATGGGAGAGGGGCTCGCAACATACGTCATGGAGTTGCCAATTTGTGTTTGATTGATTACAACTTCAAAAATCCATAACTTTATTATCGTATTTTGCTCAAATCTTCACTAATCTGTTTCCTTAATTTTTCTGCTATATTTAAAATCAACTTGTAATCAGGGTGAACTTTCCCTTTAATGGGCGACCTTGAATCTCAACTTGGATGGTACAGTACATGTCGGGAGAGGCAGCCAAGTGCAACCCTGCTAGGAAGGCTAACCTTTCATGGGAAACGTACTGTCGTCCAAATGTCATTTACGTGAAGTTAGTCACATAATTATGCTCTTACATCTTTACATCATGCGTCATCTGCAATTCTTGTAATTGCAATCAACATTAATTTGCAACTTTTTGATATTTTGATGCTTCCAATTCAAGACTTTGACATTCAGTTACAATTTATATGAAAGATTGCCCACACATGTCAATGGAACATCGAACAGGTATATCAAAGAACTTTGATGTGGGGTAGTTATCACAACAGGGCATATTATCTGACAATTATGGAACACTTTTGAGCTACATGAGATTTATCCTTTAAATCAGAAATGAGAACATAACCCAGTACTCAGATCTGTGTTGGTGCAAACTGCTCCCTGTTATAGCAACATGCTTGGCGTGAAGACAAGGGATCAAGAAAACGAAAGGAACCTGAGCATATTCCTGCCATTGATCTTTGTCACTTTGTTTTACCTCAGGGAGCGGGGAATGAGTGATGCGATTATGAGGGGTAAAAGACAGGGAAGAGGGCAAATCTTTGTTCCACACCCGCTGCACTCGACTTAAAGGTGAAGAACTGATATTAAAGTAAGATTTTATAGAACATCATCCCAGTAATGATAGAGAGAAATAATATGAACACATGTGACACATGAATTAATATACATTTCTTCTGTATCTATATTGATTTACAATATTTGACGATAAACATTAGGACATGATTATGAGCACGTTTTTCAGCAAACACATGTAACTTTCTCAAATACAAGGTGATAGTTTAATATGGAAACATACATCGTTAAAAATACTGGGACATATTTACACAGAGGCCCAATGTTTTTGGAACATCTACCTTAATTATACTTCCTAAATGTTAATTAGCAAATATTATATTTCATTAACACACCCCTTTAGACAGAACAAATTTCATAAATTGCTGAATTTGTGGTAAATATATTATATAAATTTATTTTTCTTGCACAATGTCATGATTGGGAGAAAAAAAGTTGTTTTCAAGTTATATTGCTAGAGTTATACTGTTGCAGTTACGGAGAGTAGAATACATGTACACAAGGAAGATTCCAGGAAAGGTTCAAGAAAAATCACAAGACAGTGACTCATCAGGGGCTAATTTGGAGGAGCAATAACAATTTTGTTTATGAACTTTGCCTCTAGGCTTTAATGCTTTTGCTATTCTGTCTGTCTAGGGAAAATTAATGTCTCCTAACCTAATTCACTTCCAATAGCAATAATGCAAAGGGATATTGAACTAACACATAATCAACAAGGCAGGATGTTAATTGCTTCTTTTATTCATGCAGTGATGGAATAAGCGTCATAAACTTCCATGGCAACAACATTATCAGTGCAAAAATGATACTTTTCCACTTACATGTATATTATTGTTGGGGGGGTGGTGTTCTATTTCTTCCCTCCTCTCTATATTTGAGCCTGATCAGTTAACGGACATTTTACAAATTTTAAAAGTTTGAAGACCTGTAGAAAATATGTATTTCATTGAAGAGAGCTATTTTATTCTTCACTGTGAAGGGCATTACTGAAGAAGTTGAATTTTGATAAAACGTGGGTGCCATGGTCACCTACTAAACTTACAGTCCATAAAATATTCAATGTCAAGGACGGACAAAATGCCTACTCTTAACCGATCAGGCTCATTTCCCCTTTTACCTTTTTCCATCCATATTTTTCTCAACCCATCTCTCTCTCTCTCTCTCTGTATTTATCATTGACTTTACCTGTCAACATCTATCTATATTTTTTCTTCCCCGCGTTCTCTCTCTCTCTCTTTCAATAGCACAGTCTATGTCTCTTTAATTTCCCTTCCTCCCTCCGAAGTTTACTTTTCCATTTCTCCTTTCCAACATATCCCCTAGGCCCCCCCCCCCCGCCATTTTTTTTTTCTTTCTCCCTTTTTCTCTCTCCCCCTCTCCCTCCCTAGCCCTCTCTCTCTCTCTCTCTCATTCTCGTCCTCTCTCTGGTATTTAAGCAGAGTGTTTTTCCTCATGACTCATCCACTGATATAGCTGAAGTAATAAAGCAGTCGCCTTTCTAAATCATTCTACCATATAAGATCCCCCTTGCCTCTTTAGAATGTTAATAAATGACAGAAAAGTATCAATCCTAAGACATACTGTCTGCTAACTATGTAGTCATTGCGACTACATGTACGTTGCATGTCAATATTACCGGTAGTCTAGAATTAGGAGAAAAACTGAACCTCAACCATCAAGTTAAATACAAATGTAAAAGTAAAATCCAACTGTGTGCAGGGTTTTTAATTATGCTTCCTTTTCAGTATCAACTTTATGGGAAAGGTGCAATCTTACAACTTTGCAATTTATGAACACATCTTTAACCTCAAGGAGAAATTTCTACAATTGCCCATGCACCAACATTTCCTACTAGATAATATTTATTGCAATCGCATGACAAAATATCTTAACCTCTCTATTGATTGATTGATCAAGACTGCTCCAGCACAGTCATATGGATTTCATCTAAAATTGAATTATCGGAGCAGGATCTACTGGCTATTGGTGTAGGACGATAGAAAATGCGAACTACAAGAAATCATTTGCTTGAACTATGCACGATAACACAGTCAGCTAAGCAACAGTGAAAATAATCATGAATATTATGGTGATCGTGCCAAGAAAGAGGAGGACGAGGAGGATGGTAAGACAATCGGAGATGGTTGTCATGGCAATAGCGATGTTCACAATGTGTGATGTAAAAAATGGGGCCTATTAGTCTTCAAACAAACACTTGGCTTCAAAAGAAAATGCTACTGGTTATGCATTTATCTTGTGTGTTTCAAATAGGAATTACATTGTATAATAGAAGAAAACAGCATGGTACATAATTTATGATTCAAGTAGCGGGGTTGAAAATTACCAACACGACCTTGAAATTGTACATAAATATTACGACTGGAGTTTTGATATCATGCCAATTTTGGCCCAAACTTTGCAACCATTCTTCTAACTAATTCTGAAAGATAATATTTGAGCGAGTCAGTTGCTTCAGATTAATATTTAAGTACTGAAGTGTCACTTCTCACGCAAACAGTTGAAGTCACCAGACTAAAAATAAAACATGCTTTAAAGGCAACAAACTAGGAGATATCGCCTTGTACAGTATAAATCAAATCATTTTGATCATTTTTCATCATCAATATCAATATATTCCATAAACCTGTAATGTTAATAGACAGATATTGTGAAGGCAATAAAGTATTCAGAAATAGGGGTAGTAACCTGAAACTTTTGATTTAATAGCACTTTGTTTATAATATTTTCTTTCACTGAAAAAGAAAACTAAAAATATACTATAAAAATGATATGATTACATGCTACATACATGTATGTGTAAATCACATATTGATTTCGTTCACGCATCTAATTTTTTTTATCCATCTAAAATTTAATTTAAAATATTGCTTAGACAGCATGAAGTACAAACAATATTTTTCCACTGACAATATCACATTCCGCCAGGTGTTTCACTTTATATTAACGTTTCCAACACAGTTAAGGTGTTATCCATTAAAGTGGGAAAGACAATTTTCTATCCTTCAAATTTATGAGGCACATATTCGCATTATGTATCTATAAAAGGTACATTTATCTAGGTCAAATTTAATTACACCGTTCCATTGGGGTGTGATGTACTTGCAGACTTGACAACATGGATTTACTGAATTAGGTTAGCACAGTCAGGGTGGAAATTAATTCCCTTGAAAGTATGACATTGCAATGGAAGGCGGTACACATTATGAGGGTATGAATATTTCAGTTCCTAAAACATCTAGTCAACCCTCTCTCTCTCTCTTTGTACACAGCATTCTAATTTCCTGATCGATGGCGGAACCTTGTCCACAAGAACGCTTTCTGATATCAATCGACAGTTAATCATTATCAAGTCTTACATGTTACATACTGTACTTCTGCATGAATTCAGTCTTATCGGGTGTTGCAAGAAAGTTGCGATTGATTGCAAGTTGCAACTGATCGATCAAAATCATTGTTGCAAGCGCATCTTCTTGAATGGGCAGACCCTGAACCATTCAGAATGGTTGTTCTAATTTGCTTTACACTTTGCAATCGATTGCAACTTTCTTGCAACACCACATTAGACTAGCAACGTCTATCTTATAGCTCTACATAAACTGTATACCTCTACGATATTAAAGTGGTTGTTTATTCTATTCCAAACGACATATACTGGTAATGAACTGTAGTATAGCGAAATAGTTTTGAGCATCGTTTGAACAAAAATTTCCATAAAGAATCGGGGTCCACTTAATAATTATCATATTCTGGATTTATGTAGCGATTTATGTGTCTCTAAGGGCTTTAATTACAGATACATGTATATTATTATCCCGGTCATCGGATTCATGGCTTGCCCACACACATATGCACCTTCTCCACTCCCTGGGAAGCATTCCAGCCAGGCACCTGGCTCACAATGCCGAACAAACCGCAATGACTTTCACATCATACCAGGTACTCATTTAACACCTGGGTGGAGAGGAGCAATACAGATAAAATGCCTTGCCATGATCGAACCCTCGACCTTCCTATCTCCAGTTAGGGGCATGAACCACTCAACCACGACACCTCATGAATGTCGTATCTTACGAAAACCGTACACCTCATGAATGTCGTATCTTATGAATACCCTACACCTCGTGAATGTATCTTACGAAACCCGTATAACTTGGTGGGGCTATTTTGAACGCACACTGATATGCCACCTTGTCATCTGGTATCCTTGAGCAATACCATGACAGAAGCCGACACGAAACATATGCCATAACTATTTTCTCTGAATACTGCTTCTTTTTACCTTTTTTTTGCTCACTTGCTTTACACAAATTTCTTATCAATTTCCTCTAGTCTGAACAGGTTAAAACTGAAACACATTTAGGCATTCAGGGGTAGTGGTAAAAAAAAGATTCCAGATTCCAGATTTAAGATTTAAGATTCAAGATTTATTGTCCATATATATAATACAGAAATTGGCTTTTCATTGGTGTTACATACAATGTGTGAAACATAGACATAACATGGTATCGTGGGCTGAAAGCCAGAAGGGGGGATAACACAGTAAGTAACAACAGCCCTCTGGCTCATAACAAGACAGTATAACATTCGTTATGGATACGGCATATGCAGCCTTCCATAAAGATTTAATCACTGTCATCCTTTTTGACTGCCTCTCATCTCCACTGCCCCATATGGCCCCCAGCCTGTATAAACATGTAGGAACTACTCTGATGGCAATGTCTAATTTCACATCAGTGTCACATCAAAAAGCATAAATCATTCTCACGCTCAGCTCAAAACTCTGAAAGTCTTCTTTAAAATATTTTTAGCCTGCTGCATTAACCCATTCTAGTATCTAGTCTTGCCACAGACATGCAGGTTACATGTATATATCCTTTATTGACTGATCAGTGAAAAAAAATAATTTGTCATATATATTTCAAATATTGGGCACTCTCTCCTATAATTGCAAATTTTTTTTTTCTTTTTAAGAAACACATTCACACACGTATTAATTTGCCAAACACCATTTATTTATTAATGTATGATAAAAGAGCAATGTATATAAAATGCCTTGCTCAAAGGAATAAGTGCTATACCGGGGATCAAACCCATAATCCTCGCATTTTCAGTCGAGTGTTTTTAACCACTCGGCTACAACACCTGTTGAGAAACCAAATTTGCTGATTACACATGCCACCCCCCCCAAAAAAAAAAAAATTAAAAAAAATTTATTACTTATTCAAAGTATCACAATGCATATAATAGGCTTTTGACAATGGGTCCAGCGATACAGGAGATTAATTATCGACCATGTCAACTTTAAATCTGACGTCCTCATTGATGATGTAATGATGATCATCAGGATTGTAAATGTTATGTAACTTGCATGCATGATGATACAGTGAAAGACCGCTCAAAGGAGACAAGAAAGGTGGTCTTCATGAGCAGGTTACTTTGATACACGTGTCAATGAGAACCACATTTCAAGGTAAACAGCAATTGTTGTTGCTAAAGCAGGTTTGACTGTATTTGAGACTTATGTAGGAAAAGAACCTAAAGATTTAGTACCTACATACAGTATCAATAGTTGTTACACTTCTAAAATTTATCAAATGTAAAAAGTTAGATTACCGTAAAAGAATTATAGGATTTCTATTGTAATAACCATCCAACCTGACATTGACCTTTTTTTTGCAAATTATTTCTTAAAATCATTTTTTAATGTTTGTACCATGCAAAATTCACATTTGAGCACAATTATTCAACTTAATGAAATTATAAAATCATATTAACACAATTTGCAGGTTAAGATTAAATTCTATTTTGCATTTCAATTTCTTTTCTTTCTTTTTTTTTGTGTGGTAAACTATATTCATTGTAAATTGTATATTGTAATTTTGCATGATTTACATATTTGTGAAACTATCTAAATTCAGCCATTCGGCTGCGAAGATATGTTCTACTAAACCTTGAATTGAACTGAATTGAACAGAACAGTTCTTGCTTCATTTTGAACTACAGTGTGAGTCAATAAAAAGGAAAGTCACGCAGATTCAACTCTAAATGTTGTTGCAATCAGTACATATAGATTTAATCTATGATACTCATTTTGTAGGCTATGTTTCCTATAATTTGACACCTTGTTCAATAAAATCCGACCATGGAAAGCTGAACAGTAACATTTTTACTGATGCATGTCAAATTTGCCTCTGCCCAAGTTTTGAATAAAAGGAAAGGTCAACCCAAGGTTGGCTGAATGATCTCCATTCCAGTTGAATGCACTCACAAAATAATGAAAGTAACTCCTGAACATCAGTCAGCCCAAACTTGGGCAAAGACAATTCTGACATGGTTTTTGAAAATGGCCAGTGCTCCGTCATCCACGATAGCATTTTGGTGAGCAGCCTATCAAATCAAAGAAGCCATTATCAACTACATTGCATCATACCATTATAATACATTTCAGTGATTTCACTTGGTTTTTAAAATATTGGGGCTTGAATATGGGTTTCCTTTTTAATGACTCACACTGTAGTGTGTATGAAGCCTAAAATGATGTATTGTCTGACACTGTACTCCCCTTGTTCTATCTGGCACATGATAATGTAGCATCCTCTTCTCATTAGTGGATATCCCTTAATCACAGCATTTAGAATTTAACATTGGCAACGTTCTGTGTGTTTTGGGGGTTTTTTATCTAGATGAATTCATGCAGTGTTTCATTAAATTTTTATAACATCTCGTTGTTTCTATTGATAGCAAAGTGTTCTTTTGTCTTGCTGAAGTCATGCAGTGTTTCATTCAGTATTTGTTTTTAATGTGTTATCTTGAATACATGCAGTATTTAATTAGATTCTTCTACCAAAGTCTAGGGGCCTAAAACTGTTGACTGGAGATGCACAGGATTTGGGATGGAGCCCCAACACGACCTTAAAGTAGAACTTTAATGATTTTAAATATTGGCTTAATACTTATTATTGCATAGATGCAGAGCTGCCAACCTTGTGCAACCAAAAAAAGGAATCATGATGGCCAAAAAAAGGAATTTACAGCAAAAAAAAGGAATACCTTCAAACAAAACTTAAAACCTCGCGCGACATACTTCCATTGCAGAAATGCTGATTTCTTATGCTGAAATGTCTTGTCACATTTTTCCCTTTGAGTTTGATGTGTGCTCACAGTCACGCATTACTTGGATCATATTCATATTTCATTACTTGCCAACATTTGAAATCGAAAAAGAGGGACAAATAAGGCCGGGGGGCGGCCCCCCGGGGGGGGGGGGGGAGAAAATAGCACTATGGAGGGCCATTAGGGGCCATTATTAAATCAGCATCTCCAACTCCAGAGACAGAGTCCAAGGTTGATTTTCAAAAACATAAATGTAACATGTAGGCTAATAGAACTAGAAAGTTTCAAAAACATATACATGTACATGTAATAGAACTAGAAGGAAAATTATACAAGTGTCAGGAATATTGCATGACCTGCTACACCGTACTGGTTTTGATAAAAATGCTTTAGATTTTGGATTTCATTTTTTTTTTTTTTTTTTGGCTGAAAATCTAATATTATTAAATGAGAACTTACACATGCAAAATGCAAATTCAACGCCTTTTGTGCTTGGCTTCATGACAGGAAATCGTTGTTTGTACTCCTCTTTAAACTTCTGTGACCGTTTTCCACTAATTTTGATCAAATCCTCTCCAGTTTCGCGAAATAATTCCGTTAAATCCACGATCGTGTCAAAGCCCGTGCGCAGTTCAGCAAGCGGTAATACATTGTCCCACATATAGAGATCGGTGCTGTGCTTACATGCGTTTTGCATGGGTCGCACGCTACATGGGCACCGCTGCATGCGAATAAAACATGTTTTCGCAGTCACACGACCCAGTCACACGACGGAAGAGCGATCGTTATTTCAATGATATACTGTACATGTACGTACCATCGGTCAGTTTGGGGTCGGTTTCGTCGGTGGGACTGTAACATTACGTGTATCGATAGCTCAAACCCGGAAGTCATAGACAACACTGTATTTCCGTATACTAGTACACAGAACACACGCAAACACTTAAAAAAAAAAAAAAAACGTATTTCATGAAGAAAAAACGGAATGCCGTAATATCGGTTAAAAAGTGGTAATAATTCTGTCAAAAACGGAATGGTTGGCAGCTCTGTTAAGATGGCATAAATTAAACAAGGTTATCCAAATTCAATGCTTGGAAACATTTGAAGTAATGATTATTATCAATTATAAAACGGTAAAATACAGCCCCCGATATAGCAGCTGAAGAGCTCCTCGAACGCTGCTGAGATATGTGACGACACACCATGGACCAGTCCTGTCTAAGCAGACGATGTCCCATAACATCTTACACATTTTTCAGAGCCTATTTTGTCATCTCCTCTTCACTTATTTCTCTTCCTTCACTAGCGTCAGTCTTAATGTTAGTCTGTTGCCTCACTCTTAACTTCGTGTATGGTATTATTTTGATGAAAAATGCAGCGTTAAAAAAATAAAGGAATCAGTCACTTGTAAACAAAATAAGACGCCATTGTATTTTCAGCTGCTTGCACCAGGGCATGTTCGGCGTTTCAAGAGGGAACGAATACCATCCTGCTATTATTCGGAGGGCTTTTCAATTTGAAAGTGGGGTTTATTTCATTGATCATTGACCCTTCTCCTGTGTATTTACAATCAAACGGTTTTAGCTATCAGAATCAGTTTCACTTTCCCTTTATAATGGTGTGAAATAAGGTCATGTTTAAATACACCAAACTCTTTATAATTTGATAAATCACTGGATTAAAATTACATTCATTCATTATAGGACGTCGTCTGCTTAAGCAGGATCGATCCCGAGTGTGACGACATCAAAACATCGCTATATTTCTGGCGAATCCTCGGATATTCCAGATGCTGAGAAGAGCTTTTATTTGTGTTGTTTTTATAATCATCAGATACGCAGTTGACATAAAACTTATACGATTGCCATCTGTAAGTTTCCCAGTTTCTAGTGATACATTAATTGCCATATTTGTGATTTTCTTTGAATAGCTACTTTAATGTCCTTCGACAAGGCACTAATCTACACTTGCTACTCTTGGCTACTCTTGACCCAAGAGTAGTAGTAAGTAAATGTAGGTACCTTGTGGGAAAAAATTTCTTGAATCTGTACAAGACGATGAAGCACTTTATGAACAAGATACGCTCGATAGAAGAACCTACTTTTATCAGGGGCATCGCTAGAAGGGGTCTGTTTGGATACTTAGGAATGGGGTGAGGGTGCCACACAGCCTCTTCCCCCACCACACTCAACCCCTCTCCGTTACAAATTCCCTGCAGGCAAATTCAACATTTTTTGCAGCAAAGTCAGCACAACCGAGGACTACTTAATTTTCTTGTTATTGGAAAATTGTCAGGTACAGTATCTTATCAGCATATCTGATATGACACTATGACACCCCCTCCCCCCTTTAAAATGGTCGAGCGTGCAACCTGACTATGATTATTGTTATTATGATCTTACCTTCTTTCTTGCTCTTGTCTTATCACCCTGCATCTTGATGAACTCCTGTGCAGCGGGCACCCATAGAGTGTCCCACATCCGTGATATCCTCGTCTTGATCCAGCGGAATTTAGTGGGCTCCTTCATCAGATTGAAGAGCCCTTGTTTCTCCAGCTGGAACTCAGCCTAGAGAATGGAATCAAAGAAGAAAAGGACATTGAAAGAATATTTAAGCTATGAAGAGTGTATAATGCAATACATATTGTTAACCTGGTCAACACTGAATTAGGCACTGAAATTCCTTGCTGTACAATATGCATCGTAATGTTGATTTTGTTCCTTATGCATGTATGAAGCTCTGAACAATGTTGTCTCAAACATTTTTTCCCTTCCTTTTTTTTGGGGGGGGGGGGGGAGGGGGCAACTCCTCCTTACAGTTTATCCCCTTATTATCTATTACCAAAAGTTTTATAAAATCAATAACTCTCCACACCTGCGATATTTCTGATTCTGATTGTTTTCCTCTTCTCGTTTTTAGATGAAATTTATATGAAATTTTATCATTGTGTCCATTTCTCTATTAAAAAAAACTAGTTCTCTTTATCGCTCTCAACCTATACATCTCCTCTCCTTTCCTTTTAATTCCCTGGTCAGCTTAAGTTCCTGAAAATAAATCAACAATACAAAACACAGGCCTTTAATACTGCATGTACCTAGCTCGTCAAATAAAAATTGATTTCTTATTACAGTTGACAGTGGCGTAAGAGTCATCCCAACTCACTGGCAGAGGTGTCAAACCAAAAACAAATGAATATGGAATGAATCCTGGGAATGAGTCTATCAAGCTTCCAAGGACCTTGGTCCCTAAGGACTGTTGGGGGCAGCATTTCTAGCCTACATCCCAGACAGAAAAAAGGGCATATTAACCACTCCTCCGAAAGAAGTCACAATAAGCCTCGTCATTATTAGCCCAAGTTTCAAAACAGCCTGCTTATTTCGATCCAGGGGGAAATTACCCGATTACAACTAGCTTGAGCTAATCCGCAATAAAGATGAAAATAGTGGGCTACTTCACAAATGCGATTGAGAATTTAGCTCGAGCCAATTGGAGCCACTGTCACTAGCGTTGATCTGTGAAATAGCACACTATTTGGCCAAATAGTGGGACTAATTAGCACTTGGATGTGCTCATCCTGTAGCAGTACTCTGAATATGATCTTGCGACAATTGCTTTCATCAAAGATATAGGGTTTGGGCAAGGGTTGCACCTGGGTTTTAGGTTTGGACAGTGTTAGGGTTGGGTATATAGTTTGGTCCGAGTTGAGAATTTGGTTAGTGTACGAAGTTGACTCAGAGCAACAAGCCAGTTCGTAATTACAATTTGCGCATGTGCAGATATAAGGTAGGTCATTTATAACAGGTAAAATTGACCTTTATGCGGTCATTTGGTGCCCACACCAGTATGAGTTTACATGTTCAACAAGTAGCACGTCCACCAAACAAATGCGGGTACGTGTAATGATTGGGGTCATGTCAGGGTCATTTGTACCATGAACTAGTTAAAAAGTGGCTTATTGTCGCTGGAGAATGAGTCCTACAACCCCTGTAGCTCAAGCTAATTCCTCCAGCAAGCGTGGATTGATCGACTCGTGGCAATGGACAGAAGGAACTTCAATCTCTGACTACATTCTTGAGACACACTGATCGATCTAATATCTCAACTCTCAAGCTAGAGCTTGTTATGACTGATGGTGATGCACCTTTTCTTAAGCCAATTCATAAATACCACATGAGGAACAGGAGCAAAACAGGCCGTGGGGGTGTAGATGACCCGTTCCTACTGTAATATTTATCCCCTGTCAGCCATTTCATATGCCTATTAACGCCACCGTCTGACAGGTTGCCTTAGGCTTTCCATCTTGAATGCCTCTTGAAAAGGGTTTTAACCAGAGTTAGCTAGTGTTGTGAAATCAATACGTTATGAAATCAATATATGCACATGCTGAAATAACCCAACATATCAGCACTGAGGTGTACTTCACTTAATGCATATTTTATGCAGGCAATTGCTAGGTGACGCATACAAATACACTACGAAGCAGGAGTAGACTTTAACGATTAAGTATCGTGAGCAGGTGAAGAGTACAATGGGTGTTACTGCTTCAAGTAATAGAATTAAGCACTGAACAGACACATTTGCTAAGCTGGCATAGCTGGAACTCACTTACATGTGTAGATCACAATATGAATTTGCCATTACAAACAAATGGCAATCTTCTATCAAAGACCCTAATTTACAGCTGTATGCACACAGACAGACATACATATAGGCTTCATATTACAAGAACAATTCAAATGGACCTTCGTGCCAACAGGAATACTTGAGACAAATCAAAAAGAAACTACTTTATCTTTAGATGAAATTTTCTTTCAAGCTTGAATCACAGCCATCTAGTACAAGTATCTGAAACATGTCTACTGCAGTTGAGGCTTCCCTCGCATTGTTTGCTTATTGTGCCTTGAATTGAGTGCCTGGGGAGTCTATAATGTTTTCACTTTGAAGAAAAAAGAATTGGAACACCTGAGCAGCAAAGCATGAAATAATATATATTTTCTTTTTAATCTGCAACAACATGATGTTTAACATGTTGTATGTCTAAACAGTGTCAACCAATTCAAACAGAAATAATACCTTTAACCTTTCTTCCTGGCAACGGGAAAGGGCATAATACAGAGCTAATGCAAAATCATGGCCTTTATTTTTCTTCTTCCATGCCTCTTTGTTTGTTTGTGAATGCCTCAGTAATAATTGATGATATGTACATACATGTATCTGTCCATGCAGAACATGCTACAGGCTTATGGGGTATGGATTCATACAGAAGAGGCGAGTAGTTTTATTACTGCACAAAAGAAGTGTTTGACTGTTTCCATCTTATTCATGAAACTGAACAAGTTACATTTACATCCCCTTGACAAGACATTTTCTGTTTGGGGCCAGAAGGGCGTTAACTCTATGTAAAATAATGTGAATGAACGCCCTTCTGGCTCCAAACTGACATGTTCATATCCACTGTAGATGTCCATGGGCAACAATGGGACAAAATTAGCACAAATTCTTTTTCAAAAGTTAACCAAAACCTATTAAAGTTATAAATCTCCAGTTTTATGCAACAGACGGTTTCATCACAAAGAGAAATAAACAACATTTCAACATCCCAATTACAAAGATTATAAAGGTGCAAATTCTGAAAGGGTTTCCATAAAACTATTTTTTTTTCTTGAACCTTCCATGTGTGACTAATGACATTTTGATTAAAATTTTTTTCTTAGGAAGTACACCATCTGACTAAACAAATGTAATAATGAAAAGTTATCCAAATTACACGTGTTTCTTTATTAAAACAATGTATTTCAATAATTAATTTATTGATTCCGTCAGTATAAATATACCAAAACATACAAGCTATCCGCTATCTGTCTGATTTGGGGCACACAGAACATTAAATTTAACTAACGCAGACATAAATGGTAGCCTGGGCGACCAACTAAAAAATCTGCCATTTTGTTCAATCAATTAGTTTTTCAGGGTTGTACTCTGGGTTGCCAAAAAGTGAAAATTATTTTGGCAGTATGCACAATACAAGTTCAAAAGATTTTATTTTGCAAAATATTCTTGGTTAGATATCTTTTGCAGCAGTAAAGACAAAGGAAATAAAATTTTCCAACTATTTCAATGCTTTACTTCTGGTAGATGTAAGATGGCTCCACACAAATATAACCGACGGTAACACAATAACCCTGCATCTTGTGTGGTTCAGAACATGAAAAAAAGTATATAACATACTTCTGTTCTGCTTTATCATCTACCCTGGCCCTGTATGGATATGACAATTATAAAGATGAGAAAAGCTAATCAAATTCAATACAAGATCAGTATGGGTGTATAAAAGAAAGCTACATGGCTTTAATATCCCTGGTATTATTGCCAGACAGTGTCCTGGTGATTTGTAGGTATCGCCTGTATAAGTAACATAATAAAGATAAAGAACCCACGCTGTGCGTGCTGATTTATGGCTGGTAATTAAAGGCCAAGTCCACCCTAACAAAAGGTTGATTTGAATAAATAGAGAAAAATCCAACAAGCATAACACTGAAAATTTCATCAAAATAGGATGTACTGTAAAATAAGAAAGTTATGGTATTTTAAAGTTTCGCTTAATTTCGCAAAACAGTTGTATGCACATCCTGCCCAGTATGCAAATGAGGGAACCAGTGACGTCACCCACTCACTATTTCTTTTGTATTTTATTACATGAAATACGAAATATTTTAATCTTTCCTTGTTATAATGTGAAACAAGGTTTGATTCCTCGCTGAACATATGTAATTGCCATTGTTGCAACCTATACACAATTCAATGAGAGCTTCCTAATTGTGAAATCTGCAGAAATTAAAATATTCTATATTTCACATAATAAAATACAAAAGAAATAGTGAGTGGGTGCCGTCACTGGTTCCCTCATTTCCATACTGAGCAGGATGTGCATATTAAGCGAAACTTTAAAATACCATAACTTTCTTATTTTACATCCTATTTTGATGAAATTTTTAGTGTTATGCTTGTTGGATTTTACTCTATTTTTTCAAATCAACTTTTTGTTAGGGTGGACTTGGCCTTTAAAGAAAGCATGGGTAAGTCAAACACAAATGGATGATATTGAAAATGAACAGCCATTTTGTCTTTATCAACATCCTGCTTTGCCTAAAGCTTATTTCATTAATATGTTTGAAAAGACGGCACATCCTATCCAAATCGTCTGTTTTTCTTTATTACACTGCGCTTTGAAAACGTAGAGCTAGGCTTTCTTCCAAATTGTCTTTTTTAAACACATGGACGGATGGAACACTCCTTCTGTAGGGATAATCATGAGTAAAAAGTAAGCATGCAAGACTTTAAAAAGACGAAGTCCACCCTGTTATTTAGTTGCTTTGAGTAAAAGCAGAAAAATAAGAGGAACAAATTAGTGAAAGTTTGGGCAAAATCAGACAAGTCATAAGAAAGTTCTGAATTTTTGAAGTTATAATCAAGCAAACACAAATTGTTGACATATCTTGCAAGCTCCGCTTCCATTTGGTCTGCACAGACAATTTCATGCATTTTGATTATCTTAGTTGATGATAAAAACCCAGGTTTTGGGTAAAAACATATGTGCGATGATTATTTCTGGGTTGCATGTATGATCAAATTTTTTCTTTACAAAAAGTCAAAATTCATTATTTTTTTAGTACAGGGCAAAATGGGAGAGGAGCTTGCAAGATACGTCATGGGTTGCCAATGTGTGTTTAATTCATTACATCTTCTAAAAGTCATAACTTTCTTGTTTCTTATTGGATTTTGCTCAAACTTTCACTGATCAGTTTCTTTAACTTTTCTCCTTCTTTTAAAACCAACTTGATATCAGGGTGGACTTCCCCTTTAACCCTTTCAGGACAGGAATTATTTGAGGGCTAAATTTGATCACATTTTATTCTTCAAATTGGGAACAATGATAATTTTCTTTTCACGCTACATGGTTCTAATAAAATGTAATGCCTTTGAAAACAACATACATGGTTAGGCACTTTGTCGAAAAGTAGAAAAACTTGCCAATTTGGATAAAAAACAATGATTTTGAACCTCTCAATGTGTTGCCAATTTAAGGATTTTGAGGTTATTCTCCTTTTTAAATTTCCTGGCATCAAACGCAATACGGTCATGCAACAAAAATAGACACAGTGTGTGCAGAAATTTTAGCTCTTTCTATTCATGTATTTGGTATATTTTAGAGCGCTTAATTCAAAATTTATTGAGCCAAACCACAAAATGTGGTAAATTGTCTCGAAAGGGTTAAAAGATAAGACCATGCATCTGTGAGGCCTATTTGTACTGTACATGGCAAAGGAAAGGTTAAATCAAACAAGCCTATGCTTTCATGGACTTATCAGGGAAAACTTCAACGCATTATTTAAAACTAAGCTGTGAATTCACCTTTGTGATGAAATATTTCATAAACTAAATATCATAAATAAATAAATAGATGTTATAAGTTCAAAGCTCAATCAAATACTCCATAGTTGAATGAAATGATGAGCATCACGTCTGAATGAAGAATATAACCAAAAAAACTTGTGTTTGTTCTCGTGTCTGACTAAAAAATACATGGAAGCAGAGAGTGACTCAGCTTTGGACAGCTCCAAAAGAGGTCTGGAAATCTCTGAGGGAACTCCGGTTTAAAAAATTAAATAATGTAAATGTATTCTAACTAATTGCTCCGATAAAATATCACTTTTACAATACGGAATCATAAAAAAGCTCCTGTGAACAAAAAAAAAAGGATATACCGATTCTGACTTTGTAAGAGTGATCATTAATATACAGCAGTGATATTGAATACTGGGTAAGACCTTTTCAAAGACATTAATTGGGCTAAAACAGCCACAAAAAATAATCTGAAGTGTTAAGGTCATCTAGATAAGATCATCTAGATAATTGTAGATCTATTATTTTTTTAAACCCGGATGGAACCTAATTCATGATGCTGGATCAAACCAATATAAAGAGTGATATACATTTTGAAAATGCTGTCATTCTTCAGTCTTTTATATCTTTAGACTAATGTTCAATAAAACACATTTTACAGATTGAAATATGTCTCCCCAAAAATGAAATTTCAAAGGTCATTTTGGCATTCCTCTCCCTAAAATACAACAATGCACTGAGGGAGGCAGGCTAGAAACAAAATAACAGGGAAATCATGGAGGTATTATTACAGCTCATGTACAGTTTTGGTAGCAAAAAGGAGATTGGAAAGAAACGTGTTAAATATAGTCTCATTTTGTTTTCCATGTATCAAAAGATGTTTGTACGAGATCATGTGGTATTCCATCAATGATATCCAGTGAATATTATTCTAAACACTAGATCAAGACAATATACTGCCCTATATGCTAGCACCTTTCTACCCCAACGGCTCCCCGCACAACAATCTTGAGGCTTTGCGCAGAGATAGCACGTGTGTCACTGTGTGTACATGTAGGTTTTGAATGCGTCCATGGTACAATATACTGTATAAGCTGTTATTTTCGCGAGGGTTTTATTTTCGCGAATTACGCGAATGAAAGATCACCCGCGAATTTAACAACACGCAAAAATATTCTCATATGAACATGCAACATTACGAGAGCACATTTTTACAAGGCGAACAATACAGTGCTGTACTATTAGTAGTACAAACCATGCGTTGTCGCTTCGCGATCCCCTAGCATGCCTAGCTATCTAGCCCTAACAATTGCTTGCTCAGATTTTTTTGGCCCCATTTCAATTCCCGCGATGTGTAAATGTATTCGCTTTTTCCACTTTCAGATGGGGAATATCAACTCTGTTTAGGTTATTTATCCCTTCATGTCTTTCCCTAGATCTGTTGTGTGGTGGTGAATGCGAATTTAACAACACGCGAATATGTGGCAGAGGTCGCCATTCGCGAAAATATCTATACGCGAAAATATCAGCTTATACAGTAGTGCATGCTGAAGTTGCTGGGAGTTTACATCCTTGACCAGGCACAAAAATTGTTTTCCTCTCATTTGTTTAATATGCCATATTAGGACACGAAATCTTTCCACGCGAGCACCTTTCCACCTGGACGGCTCCCTGCACAACAATCTTGAGTCTTCGCACAGAGATACATGTAGCATGTGTGTCACTGTGTGTAGGTATATAGTGCATGCTGAAGTTGTTGGGAGTTTATTTGGTCCCTGACCCCGATACCTAAATTATTTGTTGCCTCTCATTTGTTTAATATGCCATTTTAGGACGTGAAATCTTTACAGCATCTTTCTATTGCTAGTATCTTGCTATTTATCAACAAAAATCCAATAAATCTGATGAAAAGTTTTTGAGGGCTTACCACATATAAACATTACCTTTAAAAGATTTCTATTTCTTTGCTTGTCACTTCCCAATGTGGATTATTATGCAGGTTTGTTTTTTTTTTACTAAAAGACAGTTGAATATATTTTGATGAGAGCCACAAGGGTGCTTTACTCTCTGTAAAATTACATACATGTATATTTGATAATGCCCTTCTAGCATTTATCAGCAGACATTCACCTATAGCCCTCTTCCCACAAGCCCAAAATGCTAGTGTCTTAATATTTAATGTGTTTGTGTGAATAGCGCTTGCTTTCAATCCATTATAACGCAATTTGTGTGCATTTATTAGGTGAGCTGTACTTCAAAGTACAGACTACCTCATGTTTTTGTACAAATTTGTCTTTATTTTTTCATTATTCAAAATGAAATTGATGGTTCATATGCAAGATACAAACACATCACGCATGAATGATGATGACAAGGACCCTCGCTGTATCTTAACCCATATGCATACATACATGTAGCAGAACTTTCAGAATTTTCTCACTAAATTCCACAAATATTGCCAATTTGTACATGAAAACGGTGATGATGAATCTTACACCCCACTGCCGTTTTAGAGACTTTAATCGTTATTTACATTGTTCTCATTCAAAAATGGCACAGGGTACTGCATTAAAAATGGACTTAAAATTTCCAGTGATTTTTGCTCTTTTTGCCCATGTATAAAGTATAATTCCTATCTTTATGGATCAAAATATTATTTAAAAATCTCTAAATTGAGACACTGACCTGCTATTAAAGGGTAAATTCACACAATTCATAATATAGCATTTGAAAAAAGTAACAGAAGAACAATACTGATATTAAAGTCACCGACCCTATTTGTTGAACGAATCCATCATGATTTGGGAGACTACAGAAATAGCTTATGTACAATTCCCAAGAAATGAATTGAGGAATAATATATGAATGGAAATAATTAAAGTTCTCTAAAAAATGAATTCCTCATATTTTTTTTGATTGAACAAATATGGAGTTCCTGCTGGTATCTGTACGTTCTATTTAATATCTCAAATCAATTTGAGGTACAAAGAAATGATGATATTGATAAATTCTATCATACTGTTTCACATACGTATGCTCCTTCTTTGTTGAGAATTGTGTTGAAGTATTTAAAACCAAACTTAGGACATACTTGTATAATTCTGTATATGCACAATTTGTTGTTTTGTCTCTTCATTTTCTCTCCTTTCACCTGTGCGCCTTGAGCATTTAAGTTTAAATGGATTTGGCGCCTTATAAATCACATGTATTATTATTATTATTATAAACAGAATAAAAATCCTCTTAAAAATCAATTCATATTTCAGAACAAAATCCAAGCTCATGGCTTTCCAATAGGTACAAATCGAATGATTAAAACTATAAATATTTGCAATTCAAGGCAATGTCAGCAAAAAGAAAATGTCACCATAAATAAACAAACTGACAAGTTTATAAGTTGCCAGATATCCTTTTTATTCAAATAAACAGGAAGAAAAGATTTTATCAGAATCAATAAAATTTTAGAAATTCACATTTGTTTTTGAAGCAAAGATCATTACTACAACTGACTGTTAACAATAACATAATTATTTTAGCATTTGATAATGAAGTGTGGTCAAATAACCCTGAGACTGTTCACCATGACTATGTAGAGTTATTTCTTTGTTTCCTTTCTTTTAAAAGTCACAACATTGATGTTAAAGCTATCTTCTCACCGAGAATGGAAAAATCCAAAATATAAATCTCCAAATAAACTCCCCATAATTCAGAAGCACTTTTTACAATCATACATGTAGCTCCTGGATATCATTATCATTATCTGAACTGGGTATCAGGCTAGCTATGTATTTGCTCCCAGACTTATCCACCCAATGATTCTTTTTTCAGAGAGGATAATACATGCAGCGAAGACAAAGAGAGAGGCACACAAATGATAGTTTGTCATCCTCATGAATAAAAGGATAGGACAAGGAACTGCCAGGGCAGTCCTAAGGAAAAACAGCTTTAAAAATAAATATTCATTAACGTCAGCTTGGATAGCATCATCATTCACAGACAGTCATCTATATCATTTAGGTTACTGACAAAAGTGATTTACTGCCTTGATCCCTGGGAAAGGAATGGAGCGGAAATATCTGTAATTAAAATCCAAATTATCTGATTTTTCATCACCTAAAAGTCTTAGGTCCATAATAACATGATGATATATCTCCAACTATCGTTAGTGTTGAAAACTAAATATTGTTTCTTTAATTTAATTCAAATCCAGAGGGGAAAAAATTGCATGCATCATACCAACTGGTGGATAATTACAAATTTCCTATCAATAGCTCTTTCAATTCAGTATTTGAGAGAAGAAGGTATGTTAAATGCTATTTCTTGGTAATGAACAACTTCAAGTTTAATAGTATCATTCATTCCTAATATCTCTCACAAATGGATGGGAAACTTACAGCCCTAATTTCAAAGAGGGTGAAAATATTTACAGCCAATAATTTCAATTTCAGGACTTTAGACTGAAATTGGAATAAACTCATCTTTCTCTCTCTCTTTTGACCAGTTCAATTCCTCCCATTCTCTCATACCTTTTGAAGAAATGGGATATGCAATTTTCTTACCTTTTCAGAATCTTCAAGAATTAAGTGTGACGAAACGTTATCTCTGCCTTTTACTCTTGGGCACCAGTTTTCCACCTGCGGCAAAAAACAAGGAAGATAGGATGAAAAGACAATGTGTGGGTGGCTAATAGTACTGAAGGGTGATACTTAAGAATGCTTGATATTCATATTCCGATTTTATTTATTGAATATTACTGGCATGATATTTACCTCATTTAGTAAGATTTATGATTTTAACTATCCGATAAATAAGCACTGGCTGAAATTACCGACACTACCTATTCATTATTAGTGGACACCGCCGTAATGCCAACTTTGCGAAGTCTGCTATAAAAAATGTTTGACGAATCAGTCCTGTTTTGACTCTGATTACATACATGTAAATGAAGTTAAATTGTATATATATTGCTTATCAGTATTAATTTTGTATTTCACTCCTGGAAACAAGCAGTAACTATATTTACATTTTCATGTCACCCTTTTTCATTAAAAATTGATGGACACCAACATTTGATGCTTACTTTTCTTACAATGGATCAGTATGTATGTTTGAATATTCACAGAGAGAAACATATCATAAATGTGTTTTGAATGAAATCTCCAGTATTGCAAAGTGCCTGCTTTACATGGAGTAATACTTGTTTAAACTTGTTTACTTGTTTCTATAACCCATCAGCTGTGAATTTCTGGGAAGATCCCAACTTCATGGACAAACCCAAATACATGAAGAAGAAGAAAGGCCCAAATCCATCAAAACGGTTTTTGAGTTCTTGCAAAAAAACTTAATACTTTGATAAGTTTACATGTATGAGGCAGAATATTTTCATCTTCTTTTATCAGATGTATGTTCACGTATTACAATTTCCTCCAAAGATAAACAGAATTTGTCTTTTAATCTTATTTCAATATCAAGTTTGTCTTAACTCAAAATCTGCTTTGATGGAGATGAGCCCTTCTTTCTCTCGTGTATTCAATGGAATCACTACAACAGGCGCATTCAACTGAAGATAAGAAGCACTGGACCACAGTTGAGGCCTTGGTGGTTCTAAAGACATGTATACCCACCACAAAATAAAACTACATGTATTTTGGTACGGTGTATGTGTTTATGCATGATTAATCTACCAAATAGGTATGATCGATCTGGATGTGGACTTGAATGGTTGGAACAGCTCTTACCTCGCTCAGATAAACCCGGAATGAGCACTCTGTACCGTCTACTCCATAGTGCGAATAGCATGAATCGGACCGCCACATGTCCCTCATCCACTGTTCAAAGAGTAAAATTAATAAAAAGTTAAATTATGAGAATTATAATATGAAATTGACCATTTTTTTTTTTTATATGTTGCTAGATTAATACATAATATACATTCATATTCACAGGATAAAAACAAATATCTATCCTTTAACTTATATTTGTTGGAAGAAAGAGGCAATGATTTCCCTTCTTCCATACCCCCCCCCCCCCCACCTTTCTCTGTGTCTCACTCTGTCTCCCTCTCTCTCATTATCATATCATCAACATCATCACTTTGCAATCTATATACAGGTACGTACATTGTGATTTTGAATTTCTCTGACTTTATCTGTAAAACACTTATATTTACATTCTAAAAAGTGAAATATTACCACTCAGTCTCATAAAAAATGACATGTTGGTACAATTCTATCAATAATGGTACCATAGTAACTGATACCAAAACTAATCTGTTGAAGGTGTTTCCCCCTTTTGAGAGGGAGTGTTGTAATATTCTATGCTATTAATTCAAAGAAGATAATGCAACAACTTTACCGACTTTATGGCTGAAATTAGAAAAGGCCTGTTTCTGATTTTGACATTTAGAAATGATCCCTGACCCTCTCAATGAGGACATGTATGTACTGGGTGATAAGATGTGCTTGCTAAACTGATAAAACAACTCGCTTCAAACATATCCATGCAGTGTTATGTAGTCTTACATTGTGCAAACATATGTGTTTGTAATTAATTTTCATAATGGATATCAAGGGTTAATAAGTATACATTTTGGTTAAATAAACTACCGGTACATTCTAAAATGTATACTAAACATAGATTTTAGCACTTGAAGTTTTTCTATATACATGTAGGCAGCATCTTATTTTCTCTCAGACTTGCTTCTACATATTAAAATGCACTACTATGTAGCTTGTTAGGATTCAAATGTCAGTTGGACATTCATTTTTCATCAACACCAATACCATTATCAATATCATGGGCAATTCCAATTCAATTCAATTCAGTATTTATTTCCAATTCATAAAAATGAACAAAGTCCATGGTTAGTAATGTTACATTTTTAAGGGAAATTTTGCTTTTTGGGCCTCATAAAAAGAAAACTTGTACATGTTCAATCTCTGCAATGACACCAAGAGTAATTCTTGTGTAAACCTTAAACTTGTGTGAAAATTGAATAATTTGGGTTTTGCTTGGAGCTACAGCAGTGACTCAAATTTTGGTTAGTAACATTAAATGTACAAAAAAAGGACATGAAAAATTAGGGATCATCTTTGGTCGGATATTACACGCCTAATGGGCAAAGTTAGTCGTAATGTTATCTCTTCAGTTATTTTTCAGGTTTTAATCTTTGTTTCTGTACGAAAATGTTTTCATTTCACCTTTTAATTTTCAAGTTTACATTAAAGAACGATGGTTAGTAATGTTACAGGTTAGAATCATCACACTGTTTTACTCATATTTTCTGTTCTTTAAACATCTGGAAATATAGTTTATAATGTAATTCATTGATTTTAGTGCATTTCCATTGAAAATACAATTTCAAAGTATGCTAAAACCAAGATTCATACATTCATTTTGGGGGAATAGGCCCACATATGTCCATGCATGTTTAGTTTTAGATTATCCATGAAGGAGGCAGGCAAGGATCAAAGTAATGGAAGAAAATTCCCCAATTCAATCTAGACATATGATCGAAATTTCAAACATTTTGGGCAATAAAACATGGGAGAAATATTGATTTTTAAATTGTTTGTAATGTCTCACTAATTGTGGAATTGCCCTCATTATCAGACAGCATTGACAGTCCCAGGAAGTGGAAGTACATTATTGACATTTGGATCTGAAGACTTCCTGTACAACCGATTTTGTATCTACTAGACAATAGGCATAACTGTACAATCACCTGCAGTTAGGTTCACAAATGAGTCCCTAAACATCAAGTTTAACTTGTGATTTTAAAACCACATAAAACATGGAAGAAATAGTGAATTGTATTAAAATTTGTCATTTCTCACTAATTGTGGAATTGCCCTCATTATCAGACAGCATCACCAGCCCCAGGAAGAGGAAGCACACTGTGGTCATTTGGATCTCAGGACTTCCTGTATGACCGATTTTGTCTTTGTTCAAGCATAACTGTTCAATCACAATAGTTCTATTAAAGTTCACAATAGAGTCCCTAAACATTAAAGTTACATTCACACGATGGGAGCTAAACTTTAAGTTTCGCTTGTAGTTTCAAAACTTTTTTGTATTTATCTTGTAGTTTCAGAACGTATGAACGGACTGTAGTTTCGAAACTTTCGAAACCACGAGCAGCAGGGGGTCCTCCATCGCAGTCTCAGCCCATGTGAACGGAATAAACTTTAAGTTTCGCAAGCTTGTGGTTAAGGATGACCTCTTTGTTCATGTTAAACTTCCGGGTCATACACTTCGTGCGAATTATGAACACAGGATCTGTATGTGTACTGTACACACAATCGGCAGTATCTACTTCCGGGGTTAAGCACAACGATCGCTCGGCTTGTAGTTTTAACTCTTTGTTTCAGGCTCGTGTGAACCCTCGTTGTGGTTAGGGAGTTGTGGTTTCGTTAACTTTAAGTTTCGCTAACTTAAAGTTTCAGAACCACAAGTCCCATATGAACTTTTGTTTAACTTGTGGTTTTAAACTTCAAGGTTATTGTGTAGTTACAGACCGTGTGGACACAGTCATGTTCTTGTAAACTTGTAGTTTTATACTTGAAGTTTTAAACCATGCATGGGTGATCCTTATGTCAATGCAAAAACTTGGGGGGGGGGGTCCTCGCTCAAAGTTATATGTATGTAGCTTTTGTTTAACTTGTGGTTTTAAACTTCAAGGTTATTGTGTAGTTACAGACCGTGTGGACACAGTCATGTTTTTGTAAACTTGTAGTTTTATACTTGAAGTTTCAAACCATGCATGGGTGATCCTTATGTCAATGCAAAAAACTTTGGGGGGTCCTCGCTCAAAGTTACATGTATGTGCTGTGCTGACGATGATCCTGTGTGAAAATAGCTAATAACAGATTCATGGGTTTTGGGTGATATGTGACCTCCTAGAAGTGATCATTTTAACACTTTGATTGCATGTGTGTCGCAGCAGTGTAACAGTGATAGTAAGAATCAATAATCATTACAATAATAGTGACAATTAAAACAATCTCTTGTTACAAAATATTGAGTGATTCTAGGAGTCTAGACACCAACTTCACTTACCATAAGAGATTAGTTCTTTAATGCTTAACAGTCTCAGGCATAGGGAGGTGATGCTTTTATTTTTTTTTTTAAGGATGATGATTTAGGAGTTTCAGTTCAGTTCAGTTTTATTAGATTCCATCTCAATAAAAACATTTTTACATTAGTAAAAACATGCAATTCCACATTTCAAAATGTACATAATTGGAATAATACATGTATAGACATATTACTAAAAAAGGAATAAGGCACAGCTGTTCAAGAAACAGAAAAGGTTTCGTCAAGACAGCTTCCTAAATATTTTGAATTTAATTAATATACTGTAAATGCAGAAATATTTGTGGTACATTAATTTTCGCGGATTTCGCGCTATTTTCGGCGGGTGCGAATTCTAGAACACCCGATAATATTAGCACGATTTCTTATGCTTGTTTTGAATGGACGCTGCATTGTGCGCTTCATCTGATTGATACGTTTTTGCATCCAATTCATTTAAGAGTGCGAGTGAGTAATTGTGCAGCGCGAATTTAAGAACCCGCGAATATGTTTTGGGGTCGCTCAGCGCGAAAATTTAGTCACGCAAAAATAACAGCGTTGACAGTATATCAGAAACAAGAACCAAGTATTAAGTCTTGGGTAATATCATAATATAAGAAATTGCACTCATTAGTCTCAGTTGTCATTATTTTTATAGTTACACCTACTACATATAGAGGGTTTATCCCAATATGTCAACATATTTCAGTCACACAAGGGATTCCACCCATAAATAGTGATACTTACAGGCTGAATTCAACACCTTGTGATTTCACCTCCCATACCTTGAAATAACACTATTCCCCACCAGTTCACCTTTAATATTTGTCGGCAATTTTTATTCACGAAGAAAATCAACAGCATGTTTGAAAGTGAGCCTACACCAGCTATTAGGAGCCTTAGAGGATAACTCTCATGCATGTAATCTATAAAAAGTGCTGCATGTGTATATTGTGCAGTGAACAATAATGATAAATGTGATTGTGAGCATGCAGAAGGCCGGGGCATCAACGGGCAGATCGTATTTATTTCACCGACACAAATCCCAGCATAAATGGTATAGATCTAGAGTGGGTCTCTCATTAAGCAAATGGGAAATGATCTCACTTTGGTAAAACGACACACTAGATATATAATGCTTTGTATTACATTATTGCCTGTAGCAATAACAGATTTTTTATTTGTTATGTGTTAACAACATACCTCCTCCTATTTTGTTCTCATTTCTCCACTCAATTTTTACAGACAGCTTTTTGCTTCGCGTTGGAAAAACACAGCACTTTCTTTCTAGTTCATTTCAAAGATTCCCAGACATACTAGCCCTTATAGAATGTCTTTATTCATGAAACATGGCCTCCATAGCAATGTTTAATCTGGTATTATCGACAATTATGGTTGTGAAAGGAGTGAAATTTTAAGCTGACCTAAAAATATAAGAAATATAAGAATATATTAAAGAAACTCTGAAAATCTGAAGCAAAATGATCAATGTTTTTCGTTTATGGAAAATGAAAGATCATTTTCAGTAAGTATATAAACCTACAATGATAAAGGAGTAATTTAAAAGAATCCCATAACATTTCTGTGATTTATGAAGACAGCAATGTGATTCAAGATTATCATCTCTTCTACATACACTGAAACCTGTATACATAAAGACTGCTGGGGGTAACAGGAAAAGCAGTCTTCGTGTATATGCAGGTGGTCTTTAAGTACAATTTTTAGTGTGAATCACTATCCAAAGGAAACAAAAAATGTGATCTTTTCGAGACAGGTGTTTCTTCTTTTTTTTTAAATATACATGTAGGTTGTTGCTAAAGCAAGTTGATTGTACATGAAATACATACCGCCAGTCTTCGTATATATATATATATATATATATATATATATATGCAGGTGGTCTTTAAGTACAATTTTTAGTGTGAATCACTATCCAAAGGAAACAAAAAATGTGATCTTTATAGACAGGCGTTTCTCTCTTTTTCTTTCTTCTTTTAAAATATACATGTAGGTTGTTGCTAAAGCAAGTTGATTGTACATAAAATACATACCGCCATTTTGGCCTTACAGCTGGAGAATCCACCAAGTTCTGCTTCGGTCAAAGAACAATCCACACCTCCTCCAACAAGTTCTTAAAGAGATGGTAACAAGAAAATAAATGAAATTATACATTTAAAATTCAAGAAATATCTACTGCAATTCAGAAAGCATGCAGTTGTAGAAACACTGATATTCATCATAAAATATCTTAAGAATTGTATGATACCCTTATAGCACCCGTTTTCCACATATCTTCGTACTTTGATAGTAAAGAAATATATGAACATGTCCACTGTAAATTTCCTGCTCTCGCACAGTGTATATATTCCTCAAAGGTTTACATAAAAAATATTAATGATAAACAAGTATCTACTTTCAAAGGATGTGCATATCAGTCATTTCTGCATTTGAAAAAAAAAACAGTACTGTATGCACCTGTGCTGGTGTCTTCATGATCAATTTGCAACCTTAAACGTGTACACAACAAGTAAAAAACAGTTAACGAATTACTTCACATAAACTTATTAAATATTCAACAAATTATGATCATGGAAAGTGATGGAAGAGAAAACTTTTAAATAGATTGAATAAATTTAAATGCAAATGCATGAATTGCAATTACAGAATAAAATTTTGAACTTCTGCGAAATTCCTCATCAGCTATTGAAACTGCAGGAATGGATAGCACAAGCCCATCATTTTGTACACAAAGTCTAATAATGTAACTGAATTTGATGGAGCAATCAGATAATTTATTGAAATCAGCTCTACAAATTTGATGAAAATCTTCAAGAAAGTGCTTTGTCATGCACATGAGACACAGAAGAAATGCCACATATTAACATTATAATCAAGTTATAATGATCACCTGAATTTAACATTGATTGGCTTGAATAGCAGTGTACTATTTAAATATGATTGTTTTTTAAGCTGGAAGTAGAAATACAATGTAAAACATGAAACTGATCAAAAACCATGGTCTAAACCACCAATATACTCTGGACAGCCATTAAGGCCAAATTTTTTTTTTAAATATGTACATTTCTTCCTGTTTTTGAAAGATGAATAATTATGAAAGACTTGATCTCCATTTGTGAAGAAAAAAAAATTCAAACAAAAAGGTCATGTTTTTTCGTTTGACTGTTTTTTTTGTTTTTTTTTCAATTTTGCCGTTATGGCTGTCCTGTAAATCAATGGTTTAAACTTTAAACCATAGTTTAGGACTAAAACTACTTTAATGAAGTCTATCATGTTCAATAATATATTTCAGAGACTGTGAATATTGTTTATGAACATAGAGAATGTATTGGCATGGAAGGGATTCTTTTATTCTAGTATGAATGCAATGAAAAGGTAAGAAAAATATAAATCTTTTTGTACAGAGGTAGATGAAGAAATATAAACCATAGACATGTTTCATCAAGTGTTTTGTCAGTGATTTTTACTGACAACTGTTATAAGCTACTGAAATCCTTGCATCTGATTGGCTGAGAGCAAATTTGTCAGTAAAAATCACTGACAAAACACTTGATGAAATGCTCCCCAGGTCTACATCACATGTGCATTGTACATGTATGTAGGCTTACAGTCCCGTTGGCAGAGTGACCGATTTATTTACCACTAATAAAGATATCTTTAATTGTTCCTAATAGCCAAATCCTTAAATTAAAAGAAACTGAAAAAACTTTTTCCCGATCTCATTCGGAACAATGCATGTTTGAAGTTACATGACATTTTTTTGCTGTTTTTTGCTGTCCAACAGGAGCAATGATTCATACATGCTTACACATAGTAGTATATTGGATATTATATCCCTCATTAATGAAATCCTGTGATTGGTCTGCATACCTTCATGTGACCAAATATAACATTACTAAAAGTTGGAACATGTGTTTTATATGCATATATCGTATGTGAAGTAGCTCTGACGTGTCACTGATTGCAAGAAAGATGCAAACAATCCAGTATGAATGATAAATGTGTATGTTTACATCATATCTTTACAACATATGGTTTATAGAAAGGAGGAATTTTTCAGTTTTAGACAACATCGATTTTATGTTTTATGAAAAAGAGCCCAATTTATTATGAAACACTGTTTGGATTTGTTTGTTTGTTTTTGGTCTTGGTATAATCAGTGTGAATATTCACCTACCATTCATTTACTGATCATTCTGTCATTAGAGTTCCTATCAAAAATTGCAAACTCTTTTGAATTTTCTTTTATTTATATTCTGGCATTCATTAATACAGAATAAAAATTAAAACAAAAGCTGGCTTTAGCTTTACAGATAAATATGTTTTCCATGTGATTTTCACATACATACATGTAAGATATAAAATGCAATTTACCATACTTTCACTCAATGGCACCTGTTTGCTATTTTGCTTTTGCATGTCAATCCTTCACAGTGCATTTGAAAGTTCTCCCTTCGATGGTTTAGAGAGATTAGGTGACTATAAACCTGCAAGTATATCTTTTTAAGAATTTTAATTAGTAGAGGAACACCTTCATATGTGAAGAATAGCCAATGAATGATTGAGTTAGTATTGAGATTAAATATTACATAATTCCGTTACCAGCTATTATGCAAATTTGTAATATAGAATATTGTTTTAATAATCATGATTGTTTTTATGCTGATGATTAAATGCCTGCAGCTCAACTGACAAAATTAAACACAAATATACCAAGCAGTTGCTGCTTACCTCAACTAAAACTTTGTAATCTTACCATTTCCAGTGTATTCACAAATACCTTTTCTTTTCTTTGCCTTATGGTACTTATTTTAATTTTTTTTTCACTTGAGACTGCTAATAAATATTTTTATCAACATTAGAGTTTACAAGAGATTGAAGAACCTTTAGTTTTCTTAGTAAATTTCAAAAAGATGTCATTCCGTTACCAATCACTTATCTCGGAAAAAGAGCAAATACATGTACTACACATCTTCCATGTTATTTTTCAATCTCTTCCTATTACAATTAAGCTGAATAAACAGTAAGCTGAATAAAAGAGTAAGCTGAATCAAACATGAATCTGGAATAATTGGCTTGTACATTTCAGAGGACATTGAATGGAAATGAGAGATTTCAAAATGCCACCATTTTCTGGTAATTCTGTTACCACGGAATATATACCAGAATATAATTAATTTAAGTGCAAAATTTTGGGTATGAAATAGTTCAGGTGAAAGAATGAGTACATCTGCAGATTATTAATTGGTAGGAAGGGGACCAAAGTAGAAAATTAGTGCACAAACTCCAAAAATGAGAGCAAAAAATCTCTAATTTGTAATTCCGTTACCATGGAATTGCCACATGTAGCCTGCTCTACATGTAGCTGCTGTGCATTTGAAAGGTATATATGTACATGTACATATAGCATGGTTTGGGATGCAGATCAAGTAAGTAGCTAGAGGGTTTTTACACAAGTTTGCAAAATTTTGCATAGTCCCGACTATCGATAGGGCTAAACAAGGATTAAGCCCCACCGATAGTATGGGATGAAGCTTAGCCCATTTTCTGTTCACATTGCATTTTACCAAAGTGGGCTTACTCCACGATAGTAGAGGATTGTTTTAGCCCTAAATGTAAAAAGGTGGCAAATGAGAACAACAAAAATATAGTCCAAGTTTAAGGACAGTATAGGGTCAAAACTTTCAAAAAGCAAGTGTAAAGAGCCTATATATCACTCTAAACTAACCCCCCCCCCCCCCCCCGCGTTAGTTCAGACTACCTGTAAGTTCATCATATAGCTATACGATAAGTAATAGTCTCAACGTCATGTAAAGGAAATGTCGTATAGTGCATTGTTTGAGCATCGTCTCTAACAAACACTCTATAAAGAATCAGCATCCCCTTGTAGTCTGGACATCGTACTGCATGAGAATTGTATTAACCCTATCAGGACCAAAGTCAACAACACTATGTACAAAGTGAATAGTATTTTAGTCTTGTGGTAACGAGAGGGTTAAATGAGTCTTGCATCGCTGTCCATAACGTAACCTGATACAAAAAAAAGATGTCAGCTGACTTCAACCAAACCAGTTTCTTATACGATATACATGTAGTACATGTAGTCCAGTCCTGTCACTATAGGGATGATTCTTTAAAATACGTTTATTTATCCGAATCTGGTATAACTTTCCGTACTAGTCTGAACAGGCTATCGATTGTCCAAACTCAAAACAATTTTTGGCAAAGAATATGAAAACTACATGTAAATGTATATTACTGAATTCAATTCTGATTACACTCCCTGGAGAGCAGAAGAGTGGCACATCCTGACCCATCTAAAAAATGA
Source organism: Heliocidaris erythrogramma (assembly GCA_025617745.1). Taxonomy (NCBI): domain Eukaryota; kingdom Metazoa; phylum Echinodermata; class Echinoidea; order Camarodonta; family Echinometridae; genus Heliocidaris; species Heliocidaris erythrogramma. The sequence continues at coordinate 48,308,589 of CM046856.1, read as the reverse complement.
TACAGAAAGAGGTCACAAGAGTTCAGCATACCATAAAGATCCAATTTGCAAGATTTGCAATTTTCTTGCTTTTATCGGTTTGACAACGTAATGGAGGCAAAACGTTCTCAGGGGATGCATGTACATATTTTAGTTCTAACATTGAACTTAGATGTACATCCATGTATAAATACAGCTTCCTAAAAATGAAATTTAATTTGTTCAGGCAAAAGTAAGTTCAAAATTGCTAAAATCAATGATTTCTTTCACTGTTTTAATACTAATTTTGGAAAGGGTTTTCTCTCTTCATATGACAAAAATTCTTAAAGGGGAATCCAACCTTAACTGCAAGTTGTTTTGACAGAAAGAGGAAACATCAGAGAAGCCGACTGGTGAAATTTTGAACAAAATTGGACCAGAAATAAGAATTTTGGAAAGTTGTAATGACATGGGAATTTCAAATTGGCTGAATCTGTAATGTCACTGTGATGAAGTGGCAGACAACTCCCCCATTTGCTCCAACACACAAAATGACTAAAATGTCATTTTTTCAAAAAAGTATTACTCAGTAGGACCTTTGTAGCATCTTTTTCTTTTATGAGGACCTATACATGTAAGTTTTATCTACAATATATTTTAAGTACTGCCCTCGAGGGAAAAGGCATTTCAGAGAAAACCCACAAAATAATGACATTTTTGTGTATGGACAGACTGGAGTGTTGACCTCCAGTACATTATGTCACAATCGACTCACCAAATTGCCAATTTGAGATTCGCAAAAGATTTGCATAGATTAAGTGATCTCATTTTTCAAACATTCATATATCGTTCTTATAAATTCCTTTTCCAATTTCTTTCAAATTTTCAATCCTGTTTTTTAATTTTTCTGCTGTTACACAAATCACCTTATAACCAAACCAATCACCATAACCAAAGAGCGGGACAAAAAACTATAGGAATTTCATTTGATTTGACTGGGGGAAATATGACAGAGCTCTTTGCTTTGCCTGGGGTTACAAATATCTGTGAGGTCAACAATCTCTATGAAACTCTATGACCCATGACACTGTTTGCTGCCAAGGTTCCAAAGTGCATTTACAACTCTATTGTTAGAACCATAAATTCTCAGATCACTGTGAAATTAAATAAGGAATTTTGAGATAACAAATATCCCATTTCCCCTACACGAGCTTGAACTACAGCTGCACCAAGAGGTGGACAATTTTAACATACATGTAAGACCATTTTTTTTTCAGAGATACATGTACATGTAAAAAACACTGCTTTTAAAAGAGTACCCTGGATGCTTCACACACATGTCAGTCAGACCCAACTCCGTAATACCGAGCACAGGTACATGTATATACTCCGAAAACGGCGTATAGAACAAGATGAATATAGAGCCCCCACCGTTCAGTATGAGACAGTGTGTACAAAAGGCATGTGGAAAATCTTGCAAAGTCAACCTGCCAACGATATACATATTCTTAAAAATAATGCTGCGTGTCAATTGTCTTCAAAATCCTTGAATAATTCGTCATATGAAGTGAATTTCAAATGACAAACATTTGAAATAAATATATCCGCAGCATTATTTTTGAAAAATATATTATCAACAGCAGGTCGACACTGCACGATTTTCCCCATGCCTTTTGTACACACTGCCTCACACTGAACGATGAGGGCTCTATATTCATCTTGTTCTATACGCCATTTTCGGAGTATACCTATGCTCAATATTACGGATTTAGGTCTGACTGCATGTAGCAATCAGGTGATATACATGTATCTGACATGTACATGTGATGATTTTGTGCACCACCCCTTTCAGGACAGGTATTATATAAGGGCTAAATTGATCACATTTTGTTCTTCAAATTGGCAACACTAATATTTTTCTTTTAGTGCTACAGCGTTCTAATAAGGTCTAGGGGTGGGAGTTTCGGGTATTTTTTCAATTCGGGAACCCGACGATTTTTCGGGCGGGTTCCCGGTTACCCGAAAATCATATAACACAAATTACAAGCTTATATTTACCCTTAAGAAGCTATTAACACTGGGAAAAACTCGAAAACGCATCACTGCAGTGGGGCGCTACATGGATAATTACATGTAGATATTGAATGGCTGGTCGACGTTATCTACCGCCTTGTCATGTTACGTACATGAGTAATCATTAAATACTTATTTTCGGGAAACGGGCATGTAACATTTTGACCCGGGACCCGATGCTCTCGGGCGGGACCCGGGTACCCGGTTTTTAGTCCCAGCACTAATAAGGTCTAATGTCTTTGAAAACAATACATAGGGCTACAAATTTTGTCGACAAGTTTTAAATATTGCCAATTTTGATAAAAAACAATCATTTTGAACCTCTCAATGTGTTGCTAATTTAAGGAATTTAAAGCTTATTCTCGTTTTTAAAATTCCTACCATCAAACACAATATGGTCTTTCATCAAACGCAGTATGGTCTTGCAACAAAAATGGACATAGTATAAGCAGAAATTTTAGCTCTTTCTACTCATGCATCTGGTATATTTTTTAGAGCTCTGAATCAAAAGTTATTGAGCCACATCACAAAATGTGGTCATTTGTCTTGAAAGGGTTAAAGAGAATGTCGAGTTCTGGGAGAGGTGAAAAAAAATCTGTGAGCTTTCTTATTCTTTTTACGTTAGTTTAAAAGATTATCATGAAAGAAATGTATCCCGAAAAAAACAACTCCTTAAATGCCCTCATATTCAAATTATGATGAGAAAAAGCTAAAATGTTTGGGCAGAACATTCATGCCACTTGTGTGTGCAGTCCCTAATACATGTATACCCATTTCTGCATGCATTACATGTGCTTTTCAATGAAACTGGGTCAATTTTCAACATTCCAAGTATAAAACAATTCTTATGTAGATTATGGTCAATCTTTCCCAATAGACCTGTTTACTAAGTGATTCATATTTTATGCATACTTTTGAAAAAAAGGTTGTTCTTGACAACCTGAAAGCTTGCCAGAGGCTTGTCAGACATAGCAACAAGTCATGTATACAAACAGGATTCCAAGTATTCATTAATAACAGGTTAATGGAATACCTCGTTACTAGGTCCCCAGGAAAGAAACATCCATAAATTTGAATCACTTAGTAAACAGGTCTATAGACCGCTTCTGTAATGTATACAAATTTATGCACATATAATATCTTAGCACTATTGACGAGCTATTCCATTAACCTGCTTTTTATAAATGAGCCTCAATGCTTGGAATCCAGTTTGCATACATTACTTGCCTCCGGCAAGCTTTCAGGTTGTCAAGAACAACCTTTGTTTGAAAGGTATACGTATAAAATTTGCATACATTACTGAAGCAGTCTATTGTTTTGAGACAGTTTCTTTCATGATGGAACATCATGACCAGAACTCAAATTTATCTTTAAAGGAGAATTAACCTCAAACAATAAAGACGATAGTGTTCAAAGGTGTTATTTATTCCTACTTGTTAGACTATATGGCTTCGCGTCAAAATATACGAGATCGATACGAATCAAGATTTTCTGAGCAAAATTTATCATCTGCTAGCAATATGTATCGTCTGCTAGCAATACATGGGGGCTGCCATTTTTTTTATGTGTACAAGAAGATTTTCTTAATCCAAATGCCCAATTGCCTTTTTCAAAATTAAAAACCCATTTGAGATTTAAAATATAGAATAGATATGTCAATTTATTTTTAAACTGAAGATTTCCTTATATATTTCTGTTGAAAATCGATATTCGCTTAATATAAATCTATTTTCTAGATACTGTGACGCAATGGACGGAGCAAATTAATTCAAATTTTATGGATGCTTCTTCCCTGAGCATCTATAGCGGCAAACTATGCATTCACCTGCTTTCGGATAATGGGACTTGAAAAGTCAGAATGCATGCTGCATATATTATGCTCTGCTCTGTTTGGCAAACCCAAGAAAATAGATTTTTGTTAAGCAAAACCAGACAATTTAAAAGTATCATTATAAAGATTTAATTTTTATAAATCATGTAAACACCCACTTTATATTTTTCGTCACATATGGGATTTTAGGTAATGAAGAAAATCAATTTAGGTCTTGGATTCAAAATATCTTCCTGACCGGAACATTTCTCAATGGTTCATGTACAAATCCAAATCAGCAAGAAAATGGCAGCCCCCATGTAAATGAGTAGTAGACGATACCGGGTGTTGGAATATCTTTATTATACCCTTTTCTGATATCTTATTGGAAAATGATTTAGGCCAATAAGTAGGAATATACTACACCTTTCAATATAAGTAAATTTGTACTCAGGGGTTAATTCTCCTTTAACTCATTTGTAAGACCTCGAAAAATACACTCCTGTAAATAAGCCAGTTCGGGGTTAGCGCATGGTACAAATGACCCCAAATATCCACAGATATTTTAGACATGGAGGGTCCCTTTATGTGCACTTCAGAAAAATAACTCTGGGAGTGATAGAGGTGCCTCATGAATAGCTTTTGTTTCCCCCTTTAAAAAGAATACTTCCACCTGGATATCATGGAATGCACCATTAGTGCATAATTGAATAATGATTACATGACACTCATGAGCACATATCGAATATTAGTGTCAGTGGGTTTTAGAATTTGGTACAGATGACCTTTATCTGCTCATGCTCAGATTGCATCTCCGAAGTGGCTTATACATGTAGGTCCAGAAAAAGAAAATTCCCCTAAGCTGATCCTATCAAAGATGCTGATGTAATGGTTGGAAAAAAAATCATATAAAATCATTATTACGGTACATACATGTACAAGATCATGTTTTTTTATGTGGAGAATGAGGAATCATTAGAACTTTTATAGATGAGCCATTAGAACTTTAGATGAGTCATTAAAGTCATATAAAAGAAAATCCAGCCATAGAATGTGCCTAAATACTTTCAGGAAGTAAAGACAAATATGTGATCTATTGATGATGAACAAGCATGGAAGGTTTCATTGGTATAAACATTGATTTTGCATGATTTTTTTTTTTTACTTTTCATTTTTAAAACATGACCCAAACATTTGGGTATGACCAGAATGCTGCCTGGCAAGCCTTGTCAAAGGGTCCATGTAACATGCAACAGATGGAAACTGAAAGTAAACCACCTCAAAACATGGTTTGAGGCAAGGGGGGGGGGGGGGGGGGGGGTTAATTGGTTAAAACTGTTGAAGAGCACCAGTTACGCAGATCACGTGTAGTCCATAATATAATAAAAATGGCAACACTACAAAATATATACAGACCATTAAATCCAAGAACCGGTCTAGGTCCAATGGTCCATAGAAAATGTTAACATGAATTCTTTTATCTAGCTATCCTGCTTTGTAACAGGATGCAACTATAATCGCCTTCCTCATTCTCAACAGAAAATTTAACGATTGTGTAAAGAGCACTGTGCCAAAACACAGGAAGCCTCGCTAATAATACCGAAGTACATGTATGCAAGTTCCCAATGCAACCAACTTTAGCATACATCTTTCATGAAATTACTAGGCCCCTGCATTTGTTAAACCCATAGCAGTACAGTATCATTTTTATAGTCACATTATATTTTGACACGGAATGCTGGGAATAACATACAAGTACATGTAGTGAGCAGAAAGTGCAAAAATTGCCGACAAATTTGAGTCCATTTCTGTTGCACTACATGTACATGTACACATGTACATGTACACTGCACCGTTGATGACAAAGAGCAATTTATTCAAAAATAATCATTCTAAATTGGCAACATGGAGTAAAATTTATAATCACTATTTTTGTGTACAAATGGGCAATTTCTTGTTAATATTTTGTAATTTTCATTCACACTGCTTCATTCAACATTTTTTTGAAAGAGTGGAAATTACAAATAATTGGTGGCAATTTGAGAAGTAAAAACTGATTCATTTGGACCTTAAGAAAACTTTGAACTGCCTCTAGATGACTACAGTACAATACATGTACATGTTAATTCAGTAGAAAAAGCTCATCATGCATGCTAATCTGCTTTTTGGAAGTTCAGAGACTTTCAAAAGTGTACACTACAATGAAAAACAATGCAGCACTTGAAAGCACAATAAGAGGTCTGAAATGGAAGATAAAAAAAAATTTGGACCCAAGCCAAAGAAACATCATTTCCTACAGAAATAAAGCTACAATGTATTTTTACAATGTATTTTTACACTGCATAATTCATGTAATGTAAGAAAAAGAATTGTACACAATTAAAATTAAAATACCAGCTTGCAACAGGAAGTCCACCCAGGGATTAAAACTCGAAAGAAGAAAAATGAAAGTTAACGCTTTAGTCACTGAGGATTACGCGTATTGTAGTCGTTTACTCACTGAACTCAGTCTCAGTAAACCATCTTGCGGCATTGACTCTCTGATGTCCACAAAATCTTTCTGGCCCCCCCCCCCCCCCCCTCCCCTTCTGAGTCAGATGAAGCGATTTAAGTATCGCTTCAATACGTATTCTAAATGTAAAGATAGCACACACAAAGTTTCAGCGCCTGATATCCCCTACAATACATTTGTAGCAGTGTTACACGGTTCAGTGAGTAATAAGAAGGGCAGTCCCGGGCGGTTTAGTGACTAAAAGGTTAAACAGAACAGTAAAAATTTGCAGGAAATCCCCAAAAGTTGTGATCAATCAAAACTTTTGGCAACTTCAGGATAAATTTGATTGCAAGCAGCTTTCCATAATATGTGTACATGTAGTACTACATGTAAATATGCAAATAGTTTTTATTTTTGTCCCCTAAAAAATATTTTTGCACAGTATACCTGCATCTGTGATCATTGTACACAGATCCTCTCTATGAAATTGATCTATTACCTCAACAACCAGGAAGAGAGATATTTCACATAATTCCTTGTAATTCTATACAATACTCAGTCGGTTTGAGTTGGATCAATTACAGCTTGACAATTCATATTTTTTTTTTATCCTTTATCAGGTTTTCCTCAAACGTTCACTGATCAGTCAGTCTCTTTCATTTTCCTCCTTTTATTACCAACTTGATACTAGGGTGGACTTTTTTCTCTTAAAGGGCAATCCAACCTTGGTAATAAGTTGATTTGTGTGAAAGCAGAAAAATACGAACAGGATAGTGAAAGTTTGAAAGAAATCGGACAAGGAAGAAGTTATGGATATCTGAAAAATGGGATCACTACATCTATGCGAATCTCAAATTGGCAATTTGGAGAGTCGATTATGACAGACTTGTGGACAACTCTCCCGTTTGTCGTACACAAAAATACGATTAATTTGCAGTTTTTTCCGAAGCGCCTTTATCCTCGGGGCAGTACTCAAAATATGTTGGAGATAACATGTTGTTATAGGTCCTCGTGAAAGAAAAAGGTCCTATTGAGTAATACATTTTGGAAAAAAATGACATTTAAATGTTCATGTCATAATAAGGCAATCTGCAAGACTATGCGATTTCAGAACGGGTCTTTGCTTTAACAATATATATTTCATGAATAAAAGACTCATTCTGAGTACGCATGTACATGTATGATGAAGATTTTCGGCACAGAAATTTTGAATAAAATATTTGTCATGAAGAACAACTTTGGGGAAGAAAATGCTACTATGATTAGACTTTATCTACAAGGACTGTATGCATACAAAATGGTCACAACTTTATCAGAAAATGAAAGAAATATTATAATACAATTTAGGAAGGCCTGTATGAATGATTTCAATAAAAAGATGGAAAGTTTACACCACTTAAAGAAACAACAGTAGGAAAAAAGCGTATTTAAAGACAGCTTGTGAAGAGGTGATGATATGATGCAATTATTCTGAGTACATAATCAGCACATACAGTATTTATCACGTCTATATAAAGCAAAAGGGGATTAAACTCCTTACCATGCAGTACACCAGCGACATACTTGCGTATCATGGTTGTGTTATCTTCAACTTCAGGGTCAAGAATGTCAAGATAATCTTAAGTAAAGCAAGAGGCACATGCACAAAAATATCATATTGCAGAGGTTGATCCAGTATTGTCATAATGAGGAGGGGGAGGGGAAACGTTTTAAAATCCAAATCTTAGTTCTCATGAGGAATTTGACATTCAGGATATCAAGTACATGTATGAGGTGATTCCATGCAATATGTCCTTACGGGCTATGGCATAGTATGTTCCTTATTTCATTATTAAAAGAAAAAAAAATTAACTCTTGATGTGAAATGGCAGTGATACTGAAAGAACTATTAAAGGACAAGTAACCCCACGTGATATTCTAGATGCACCTATTGTCTGCTACGTCTTTCCATGGAGGCTGCCATTTTGTGCATGACACGGATCATTAGGTACCATATGCATTGATAATAGCCTACCTTTACAACAGATACGTCGCTTTGTTCTGATTGTATTACGATTGTTATTGGCCATGGGCCTAGATAATTGACGACCCATGAGTTCTAATAGCCATCCTGTAAAGCAGATTCCTCCCTTTGTTTTGGTATTGTTACGATTGTCTCCGTCCTTGACGTCAATTCTCCGTCCTTGACGTATATTTTTTATGAAGTATATTTTTATGAACAAATTAAGACCTTTTAAAAAATATATAAAACTAAACTTACATTTCAGAATATGTGACTTTATCTAATATATATTTGTCCTCTAAAAATCAATTACAAGTTAACGATGAAGGAAATTTTACTTGGGATGAAAAATATGTTCGTGTACACATAAAGTAATGGCAGCCCCCTTATTATTGCTAGCAGACGATAACTTGGCTGGAAAATAGTGATTTATATCTATATCCTGTGTTTTTACATGAAATTGCATGTATCAAATAAGAGGCATATACTACACCATTCAAAATAAGCTAATTCATACGCTGAGGTTAATTTCCCTTTAATCAATGGTCACATTACAAGATTTTAATTTGGGGATGAAATAAACATAAAAGACAAACCATTATTGCTTTCTGATCTCTTGGTGGCAAGTGGGCCATGAGACATGAATTTTTCTGCGCGCAAGATTTGGACAAACATTACATGTAAGTGGGTATTCCATCACGTCCAATGCAAGCGAACTGTGACACATTGTACATAATAATAATAATGATAATAAACCGTTTTTGTACAGCGCATACATGTATCACATTATGATATAACGTCTCTATGCGCTTCCAAAGGGTTTGGAAATTATTACTCTGGAAACTCCAGAGTATGTGTCTTTTAAAAACCCTGAAAACCCCTTTAAATGCCTTACATTGTATAAACCCTGGGAAACAGAGGAGCCAAGCATTGGTCCATCATTACAATACCCTGGAAGCTAAGAACCCATATTTGGCAAAGAAATCAATATTACCTTTTGCAAAGTGTCAAATTTTAACTTTTCTTGGTTTACATGTACAATCATTCAATTCTACCTAACCTAAAATAAGACCTCAACACTCTACAATAGTTTTCTTGCTACCCTAATGATTTACATTGTACATGTATGCTTTTCAATAATAATAATAGAGAATACTTATTAAGCTCATAATAACTCGGATAGTTCTCTAGAATATTTGCACCTAATATTTATATAATATTGAATGGCCTTGAGTGGGATACAAGGATATATCCCACGAGCTATGAGCATATTTGAAATATTTTCAAAGCGAGTGCAATTTACCCTTGTGTCCCACAAAAGAAAAGCCATTCCATATTATTATTATTACCTATATCATGTATGCCTATCTTGTAGCAATTACAAACACATCTGTTCGCCTGTCAGTCCCACGATCTGATTTCACGTTATTCATACAGGTATGTAATCTGGGCCGAGCAATCATGACGTAAATTGTTACCGCGCGTATCCCTTGTTTAAGCTTTTTAATACTGCGCGCAAGCACTTTGATAAAAGCGCACTGACCATGCAAAATACGATGAAATATTGCACGTCAAATTTAGTATAGTAGCCTATGGGGAATTTGGTGTTGCACTGAATATGCCCTGATATTGCTCGCGCACATCAAGCAGACAAAACTATGCGTTTTTAATGCACCGCTAAAATGCCATATACATGTATAGGTAATAATTTAAAATATTGTGTGCTTTTTACAATGCTCCCTCGCTTAAAGATTTCTGTTATTTAACAGTAAATTTGGGACAATGAGTCTTGGAACACCCTCTTGCATGTCTAAAAGCAATCTTTTGAAATTAAGGGTTCTCTTTAGAAGTAGCTTTATAACCCTGTCAGCAAAATGCCACTGAAGGTAATCTTTTCTCCAAATGTTACAGCTCTATAAATAAAAGACATCTGTCCAATCAACTTGACATATATGTAGAAAATGAGTAACTGTTGAGTAAAGAGCAAACTATTATCACTAAATCCAGTGAGCTACAAGTTCCTGGACTCATGACAAGGCCATCATCAAACCTTGTTGTATGAACTTGTCATTGCTTTCACTATGTTTTCCCCTTCTTTTCACTATGTTTTCACTATGTTTTCACTATGTATTGCAAATTATGTTGACTTTCTTTTTTTTTCTCTTCTTTTTTGTCAATCCATACTAAATGAGGATTCTTACTCCATAATTAACGTAAATTTAGGAATAACCTACATGTATGTATTACTACTTTCTCAAGCAAGCAGATTTACCTTCAATGATCACACCCACAGTTCAGAGTCCGATTTAAAACGGGCAAACATTTCAATATATCTCTTTATCAATAATCATTGTTATCAACATTTAGGAAGTACATGTAATAAAGTAGTATTTAAACAAGTACACTGTACAATAAATATGAAGAAACAGGTGATGTTTGTCAATATTCAAAATCAATACTAACAGTACTTTGAAATAATTGCCCTCTATATCAGAGTACAAGACTATTGGGGTGTTGCTAGAAAGTTGCAATCAATTGCAAATTGTAAAGCAAATTAGAACAACCATTCTGAATGGTTCAGGGTCTGCCCATTCAAGAAGATGCGCTTGCAACAATGATTTTGATTGGTCAGTACTGATCAGTTGCAACTTGCAATCAATCGCAACTTTCTTGCAACACCCCATATATCTATAGTACATGAACATTGTATAATTGACTTAAATTTCTCAAACATCACTGTAAAGTACTTACAATAACATCAGGTACATGTACATACATGATGGACAGAATATTGTTGTTACAGTATATGGCATTTTGCAATAAATATTTGTATTAAACATCATTAATTATCTTTTTTGGGGGGCTGCTGCATTTGATTACAACTTGTAATGCAAAATTGAAGGCCAGTGATCTCTACTCTTCTCTTATTTTCTCTTATTATTCTCTTTTTTCTTATTTCCATCTCGACAATTACCACTTACCTTTTGCTTTATTGACGGCCTCCTTTGAATCCATCGCCTCTCCTCCCCCTCCCTCTCCTTCTTTGTGTTCCACGTTCACCCCATCCTGGTGGAGACTAGAATTCCGAAGAATATTCTGCGTGCCATTGATTGCCTTGTCCATTCTCTTCTCTAACTTTCCAAGTCTCTCTAATATGCTGTCCAGCAGCACAGCCATAGTTTTTTTGAGATCTGCAGCAAATAATAAGAAAGCATTTGGTTAATAGAGAGTGAGCAAGAAAATAAGGATATGTGCAATACATGTACTGTACATTTTGAACAAGCAATGAAATCATGAATGATTTATTTCTTTTAAATGCCTACATCTCTGGGTAGACTGTCCTTTACATTGTACTTGGCACAAAAGAAACCTCACTTTAAAAAGCATTTCAGCACACAGGCATACTCCTATCATTTTTTTAATGGGTTATCTTACTACCCATAACATTTCAAGTCTACATGTTGTATTTTGTATCATATCATTTTACTTTCAATAATCCTAAATAATGATAATTAATAACATACATGTATATATTTTCTTTCCACCATTCTAGGTTTGTGAATGTATGAACATAAATAATTCTTACTTTTCTTATTAAAACCATCTTCGACAGACACCTGTATCTAGTTGTGTAGGGTTCATTCCACTTTAAACCTATTCTTACGAGATTTTTGAGTAGCCTCCTCAGCATGCTAGCCAGAAGAGCTAATGAATTATTTCCTCTTTCTGGCCTTTCAAGTTCAACTTCAGGTCAACTTCACAACCTTCCCCTTCACCTCAAGTAGTGTACTGTATGTACTTAGTTCAAGAAAATTGTAGGCTGCGCAAAGTTTTATAAACTGCCTGCCCAACTCATAGGAAGTTACTGGGAATACAATTTTATTCAATATGAAAACGAAAGTTTAGCTCTCAAGGATATATGTACACTGTATGTTGATATTTGATATTGGTTTGAAGACTTTGAGCATGTCTATGAACATGTAATCTGCATGTACATTGTGAGAATTGTACAAGCTAGCTTTATCAACCACAGTATTGTATCCTGCTACAAAGATGAGCAAAAAAAGACACAAAGATTTCCTTGAATCGTTGGTGATGAAAGCTTCTGCTAGATGACACTTTCAAAAGTTCTGCAAAATTATTGAATGTGCTATGATTTCATTATTTTGGGGCTTGAACTTTAATCAATGTGGACTACTTGTGACATTTACAATTAAATTTGCATGCTTTATAGTTTCTGGTTTTACAATATGCAATAGTGTTTCCCTAATCTCTTTCACATATTTGTCAGTGACTGATAACGTACAACATAGATTTTTCTTAATAAAGGCAGGAAATGATGATTTATACACTGTACATGTGTAAAGCAAGTATTGTAGACCTACATGTACATGTACAACATTGAAGAGGAACTTTCCGGTTTTATATAATACAATATAAACATTCACCTGTCACTTAGGGTATCATACCAGGTATAAAATTGTTAAATGTTTACAAACTATTTATGAACATGTAACATTTGTTGAATACTGTACATTATGTCATCTTTTTTGTCTAGCACTCACTATTCAAATGGTAATGATGCCTGTCTCATTTTTTAAGAGACAGCAAAAAAGAAAAAAATGGTAAAATATCAAAACTAACTACATTTTGGTTTTCTTCTGTAAAACAAAAATCTACAAATGCAGGCTTGTGTTCTACAAGTACATGTATTGTACATGTACTTGTACCTCTGCTCACGTTGTGCAATATGAAAATTATAAGAAGAAATAAAACGGGCAAAAAAAGGAATGCTCATAGCTACATAATATAAAAAATAACAAAAAACAATGTGATAAAAATGAACATGAAGTGTACAACAAAAATGTAATGAAACAATGTGTATTATTATCACCCTTAATCTCACACAGCTTTACTGGTTTTCATTTCTATATTGTGTAATACACAGATCAATTTTCTCAAAAATTCCCTCGTGGGACAAAAAACAACAATATATGGTTTCTTTTTAACAACAAAGTTATTGCATAATTCATCTAATGGGAATAATTTCATAGGATTTTTGAGTGTAAATGGTAATATTCTTTATAGTTTTTCTTAAGTTTAAATGCAATTCTGAATCTGTACTCAACATATCAACTAATCAAAGTAATTATTTTGTAAAACTTTCAGGTTAAATAAGCAAATTCAAATTCAAGCAAAATTTCTGAGCACTGTACAAATTGCCAAGTTGTTATTTTTTACTTACGATAACTAGTATTTGCCTCTGGCAGGTTCTTTCCTTGCCCGTGTTCTTCTGCCAAAGCCTTCACATACTGCTTGCTCAGTTCTAATATCTGCTCCTTAAGCTTTTCACTCTCTGGAACGTCCGGCTCTGAGCGGTACAGCGTGAATGTGAATAACGTATACGTCCATAGAATCATTGTAAGGAATGCAATGATCCCAAAACGTCTTGATAGGATTGGCGGGGGTAAAAGCCATGATCTCCGAGTTCTGCTTTGGTTTCCCATTATGCCGAATGTATCTCTTAAACTCTAACACAAGGTGTATGTCACCAGTAGCTCCGATTCATGAATACGCAATCTTGCAAAGGGATGGTGGAAGTCCAATATCATCTCTGCAAATGCATCTTTGGTATGATGATACTTCCCACAGGAGGTCAAAGAATTTGAGCAGTTTCTGGACTCCACCACAAAGCTAGAAATCAATCAGCAGCACAGCAATGGCGAATTTCATCAAATCCTCACTCAACAGTTCTTCTATTTACAATACAAATTCATAATTGCTATTCCAAATATCCTGCAATGCATGACAAATCAGTCATCACTTTTTCTCCCTCTAATCATTTCAAGGCATCAAATGATCCCTCTTGCCTACATGTAGTGCTATTTATAAAATGTCAGTATTTCACTATTAACATCCGTCACAGATCCAATGCTTTTTGGTGGTCACATGCAGGATATATAGCTCTGGACAAAATCTATGACTTCAAGTAAATCTCTTTCATTCCCTTGACTACAGGAGATGAAATATATAGGTACCACACAACGTTACTCCTACGCAAGTGAGATGGAAGACTTGCCTACTCTCAGTTGCACGTACATGTGTATTATGCTGACTTACAATAAGCATATGATGGATGTGGTCCGTGTGGCAAACTGCTCGTCTATTGTTGCATACAGGTACCAGTATACTGGAAAGAAAAATAAAATGAAATAGATATGAGCAATGCAAGAGAGAAATGAAGAAAAACTAATCATGGGTTATCACAATAGAATACAAATTTCACAAGGTCAAAGGTTTATATGTATATATTTCTGCATTTTTGGTGTAGGCAAATTAGTTTTGCTATCAAGTTACAAGACACAATTTGCAGAGTAACATGTACCTCTAAACTACGGTAGCCTATTCATTGCAATATACAGGAGAATAAAGGAAATTAAGAGACTGCATGTACATTTTCTTTTAAAGTTTACAAAGTATGCTTTCATTATATGACTGCCCACATGTACATGTATACTTCTATAGATCTCCTTTCTCTTCAGTCAAGTTTTCTTATTTGTTTCAAATTAAATGTAGATGATGAGGAAGATTTTTTTTAATGTTTTGGTGGTTGTTATTGGGTTCTTACAGTGCATGATGAGTTCAGTTCAATGATACAGAAATAGACTAAAAACCAAATATAACATAAATGAAATTCAAGGGAAAGTTATAAAATATATGAATTGTAATTTTCAACAGCCCATCTCAAGAAATAAAGAATTGACAGACATTCTTGGAGAACACCTAACTGTCATCGCGCACCAATAACCACCAAGAAGTTGCAGTGTGATTTTCAGTTAGAGCTCAATAAATGTGTTTGTCAGATTGTAATTTCTTTCATTTTATGAAAGAGCATACTTTCTTCTACGTAATTTCAAAATATAGAAGCACCAAAGAAGTCTTAAAGGGCAATCCAACCTTGGTAATAAGTTGATTTGTGTGAAAGCAGAAAAATAAGAAAAACAGGATGGTGAAATTTTGAAAGAAATCGGACAAGGAATAAAAAAGTTATGGATGTTTGAAAAATGAGATCACTACATCTATGCGAATCTCAAATTGGCAATTTGGTGAGTCGATTTTGACATACTTGTGGACAACTCTCCCATTTGTCGTACACAAATTTATCATTAATTTGCAGTTTTCTCCGAAGTACCTTTACCCTCGGGGCAGTACTCAAAATATATTGGAGATAGCATATTGTTATAGGTCCTCATGAAAGAAAAAGATCCTACTAATTGAAACATTTTGAAAAAGTGACATTTTAGTCATTTTATGTGTTGTAGCGAATGGAGGAGTTGTCCACAGCTACATCACAGTGACATTACCTATTCGGCCAATTTGAAATTCCCATATGTATAGTGATTACAACTTTCAAAAATTCATAACTTTCTTATTGCTTGTCCGATTTCGTTTGAACTTTCACCAAACTGCTTCTCTGATTTTTCCTCTTTCTTTCAAAGCAACTTGCTATTAAGGTTGGATTTCCCTTTAAAGTGGTGTTTTGGGAAGTTTATGAAGGAGTTACAATGTATATGTACATTTGTTCTGGTCTCATTTCTTTGCGACTCTGGCGACTTGTCTCATTTTGATCGAGTTCCATAACTTTGAAATAGAGTAAGCCGTTGCATAGATACATGGACATGAACACAAAAAGGATATTTTGAATTAATCATTGTGCCAAGTTTTAGGACAATCTGAAATTAGGAAATCCCTTCACAGAAATTTCTGTTAAGTTCTAATCCTCTGTTTGTCACCTTGAAACACTTTTTGTGAGTCAGCGTGGTTCAGTAAACTCCAAAAGTTCTCAAAAATCTTTTTCTCAAAAGTAACATTCTTTGGGACTGGACATACTTCTTTCTTTTTATTGAGTAAGGAACATCAAATTCTGATGAGTTATCATTTTAAAGCTGATAATCTCCCCATTCAGAATCAGACCTAACCCAAACAATTAAACAAAATAATCATTTCGGGCAACTTCTTGGTGGTTTTGTGGTACTGGGCCACATATTAAAAAGTGCTTGAGCTCTTTTGTGAAAATTTGAAGTTTTCCTTGTACCAAGAGCCTATAAAAGAAAATTAAGTCACAAGGTTTCCCTCTTTCAATTGATGAAATAGTTAAGTAAATGACTGCAAACTTGAGTGGACTGGTCCTTCATTAAAATTCTACGGCGCCACAATGCGCGCTGATGTATGCTTGTTGTGCTTGTTATCTGGGAAAATCGTAACCTTGCATGTGGGATGTATGGTCACTGCAATATACCGAGGCTCTTTAAATTACCAGACACCCATGTACATACATACATACATACAGTATCTCCAGAATTAGATCACATCAAAAACTAAAGGCGGATTCACACCGAACACAACAAACGACAAACGACACAACAACACGACATCAACAACTTTCTTTAAAAAATCACTCTAATACAAACCCCTATCGCACCGTGCACACTGCCACAACATTTTTCGAAACGATGTGCATGACGTTTTTAGCCATTTCAGAAAATCGCTCAGCAAGCACTTTTTCCAACACGACAAAACAACATTTTGGCCATCAACTAATTAACGTGGAGGATTTGCAGTGACGTCATATTTTTCCACAGCTACAGTGTAGTTGATGGCAGAAACTTTTCATTTCTCTAGCTTTAGCTCAAATCTCAAAATCAAATAAGTTTTGCATATTATGATTTATTTTTGCCATAACCCCTTTCTCAAGTTAAAGGAGAATGAAACCCTGGGGAAATATCCATTTTAATGAAAAGATAGTAAAGAGAGAAGCAATTTAAAAAAAGTTCCATCAAAATCGGTTAAGAAATGAAAAAGTTGTGAAAGTTTGAAAAGTCTCGATTTACTTTCTATGGCGATCCTCAAATTGGCTATTTGCTTCAATGTGGCAGGTTTTTGTGGACAACTCTCCATATGTTTTGTACACAAAATTTCAGATTTTCTCCATTATCTCTAAAGATGCTACTTGTCTCTTTGTGACCTCAACATATGTTGTGTAAAATACATTTTACCATGATATACATAGAGCTAAAAAAGAGACAAGCTGTACCTTGAGAGATAATGGAGAAAATCTGAAATTTTGTGTACAAAACATATGGAGAGTTGTCCACAAAAACCTTCCACATTGAAGCAAATAGCCAATTTGAGGATCGCCATAGAAAGTAAATCGAGACTTTTCAAACTTTCACAACTTTTTCATTTCTTAACCGATTTTGATGGAACTTTTTTTAAATTGCTTCTCTCTTTACTATCTTTTCATTAAAATGGATATTTCCCAAGGGTTTCATTCTCCTTTGAGTAATTACGGAAATTTACATCACAAGACCACCCAATCTGTTTGAAACTAAATGTGAATTTGTAGACTAATGCACCTATCAATTGTAAGACGCACCCCTCGACCCCCGGGAAAGGTGCGTCATGGTTGGGTAATTTACCAACAAATGAATGACGCAGGGTATGGTCATGGAAGCATTTGGTCAGTCACAGCATGGAGAATGGGGTGCGTCATAGTCGGTCATTTTACATGGGTGCGTCATAATGCCTCGCTATGTTTACAAACGGGTCTGTCCAGGCGCGGCTCTACGCCCCAATTAACTCCTCGTAAAGTCGTAAAAGCTTTTGAATTCCTAACGGCTATCGAAGCCCTCCGCTGAGCGAGGAGCAGAAATCCTCGAAAATTCACCTTCTCGTATCTTCCTTATTTGGGCCTTAAACATTATGAAAATATCAAGGTACATAGGAAATGATGATATTATGCTTCATATCAATTTTCTCTGAAAACGGTTGAGTATTTTTTGAGATACGAGTATTTTTCTGTTTCTGAGGGCCGTGAAAAGAGGTTTTGTTTTTTTCCCGACACAAGTCTGGGACGAAGTGAATACGCAAACAAGTTACATGTTACTAGACTTTAGATTCCAGTCTCGCTCCCTGCCAATTTTCGAGTTTGCGCAATTAGTACTTTTCTGTAAATCTGCCTTCAAAAATCGAGAACTTTCAGAAAAAGCCTGGGAAGCTACAACTATGAGCGAGGGAGATCGCCCCTGTGCGCATGCGCTCTCCCAAATTCTTTCGTCAACGAATACATCATATCACCGATCAGCTGTTTTATGTGTTTACAACTGGCCTTTTTTTTCAGCTGACCTGTAAGTGTTGAAGTGAACTTTCTTCCAATTTTCGTCTCTGAATTATGCTTTTGATGATTGTATTGTAAAGAATATGGATTATATATTTCATGTTCTTTACCAGAAAGTGTGACATGCTCATTTTGGTTTTCCGAGCCAACTTTTTTGGCTAGCACCGTAGCACACATGCCTGCAGGCAACACTACATGTACGCTAACTCCAGGGAGCTCCAACGCACAGTGTTGGAGCTCCGGGTACAAATAACCAAAGTCGACCTCGCCCATTAGTATGGCTAATCGCATTGCTTAATTTCGGCAGGAAAGATAGAAATTTGTACTTACATTTCAAGAGAATTACGGTAACTATCTAGCAGGCGCTTTGATTTTACGATTTAACGATTGTTTCGATGAAAAAATGGAATTTCCTCGCCGAGTCGATCTTTTCCCCGTACTGTACCGTCGATTCAAATGACGCGATCGCACTGTGTGTAATGCATGTACCGTATACCGTCCCTGACTCGACCACACAGTGCGAGCGAGTCATGAATCGACAATACAGTACGGGGAAAAGATCGGCTGGGCGAGGAAATTCCATTTTTTTCATCGAAACAATCGTTAAATCGTAAAATCAAAGAGCCTGCTAGATAGTTACAGTAATTCTCTTGAAATGTAAGTACAAGTTTCTATCTTACCTGCCGAAATTAAGCAATGCAAGTAGCCATACTAATGGGCGAGGTCGACTTTGGTTATTTGTACCTGGAGCTCCCTGGAGTTAGCGTACATGTAGTGCTGCCTGCAGGCATGTGTGCTACGCTACGCTGCATGCTAAAATTTTAGCCTACGTTGCTAGCCAAAAAAGTTGGCTCGGAAAACCTAAAATGAGCATGTCACACTTTCTGGTAAAGAATAAATATATAATCAATATTCTTTACAATACAATCATCAAAAGCATAATTCAGAGACGAAAATGGGAAGAAAGTTCACTTCAACACTTCTCACCTATGGAGGAAGTATTATTTACGCACTAAAAAATACAAGATATGGACATTGAATTGAATTAAATTGAATTGGTATTTATTACAATTCTCATTCACAGCCTGAGGACTGAATCACGGTGAAATTTACATCGTAAAGACAAAATAACCCAGAACAAATACGGATAATTTTATGCAGATATGGAGGTTACATGTGTGGAAAGAAAAAAAGTGAGAGTCAGAGAATCATTGTACAAGAGCTTTATTGGTGCTAATACATTTGTATACAATGTATATAGTACATGTCGATTTCAACAAAGTAATTGCCAAAATTCAAAAATTCAGAATGGACTTACAGCCCCTGCCCGTGGCCTGTCCATTTATAATATTTTTACAATGAATGGTATACATGTCCACATGCTTGCTATTTTAAATATATAAAAAATAATCATTTGAATAGATACAAATAAAAGCAATAGACACCCATGAGAGAGAGAGAGAGAGAGAACATGAGAGGGAGATTAGGAGGGGAGTAACGAGTGCCGACTGGGAGCTAGAACACTGACACCCCCCGCCCTAAAAAAAATATAAAAAAGAAATAAATAATAAATAAAAATGATGTGCTGCAGTTCAGTGGACTATATGGCCTGTATCAGTGGCGTATCCAGGATTTCCCAATAGGGGGGGGGGGGGCGCGCCAGGAATTATTGATCGCCGTCATGGGGGAGGGGTCTTTGGAAAATGTTTGCTTTTGAAGAAGGGCTGAGATGCAAAATAGTGCTATATGTGACAAATTTTGAAGCCTATTTAATGAACAATATTTCAATTGGTATGAGGATTTTTTTTTTGCTAGTTTTTTTTTTTTTACGACGGCCAATGGGGGGGGGGGGGCGCGCCTGTTGCGCCCCCCCCCCCCTGGATACGCACCTGCTGTATTCTGAATTCCGGTTTAACTTAAACTCCCGTCTAGACTCCAGTCTAAATTTCTGTACAAAGTTAAGCCATACTAGACCGGAGTTTAAGTTAAATTGGATTTCAGAATGTAATTTTCCAAAACTATGGAGTTATAGTGGCAGCAAACCACCATATTTTAACAGTAACCTGATTCATTTCTGTATAATTAATCGTATCATGGGTCTGTGTCATTTTAGGCCCAATTTCGGCTTTAGTACCTAGCATGTTTTACTCCACACACACACACACACACACGGAGTTGAGAGGAAATGATCCTGCATGTATTACGGTTCGTGGGACTTCACCGAGTCGAAAACCACCTTGCACGTATCGCTGTACGTGGGACTACATTATAACTTCTGCGAAGAACGGTCGACGGTTCGTGAATGACATTGCCTTCGATTTTTCCCGACATAACCGTGCGACAGAAAATTATTAAGAGATATTTACAGGAAACCTTCAATATACTTTTTTTTTTTTTAATATTTTTTTTTTTTTTTTTTTTTTTAATATGTGAAAGTCTCAATCTTGCGCAATGACGGAAAATATGAAAAATACTGTAATATTTTCAGACTAAAAAAAAAAAAAAAATGGCGTCTCATTTCCCTATTTTTTCACATATTTAAACCTGATTTTACAACAAATTATAATAATTACGAGTTAGAGCAACTCTCACTCTTCCATTTGAAGTTTAGATCGTTTCATTTAGTGGTTTCTAGAGCGAGATTTTGCAGTTTAGCCGATACTCTTCTGTAGCGGTTTTACGTAAACAAATTGTTTATTTTATGCAAATTAGGCAGGTCAGCGTGAAAGCTTTCGGGCCGCTAATTGGGGTGTAGAGCCGCGCCTGAATGCATGCAATACTATACTAGCGCCGCGCCGATGCATAGCGTGCCACGTGCGCGCGGAGCTTTACCATGACGGGGTGCGTCACAATGGTAAGTCAAAGTCTAGAACTGGTGCGTCATATTTTTTCGTCCAGGCACAGTCATTGTAAGAAAAGGTCCGTCATAGTCGAGACACACAGGTGCGTCATGGTATAGGAAAATCCGACTCACATCTGACAAGTGACGCACCATTCCCGGGGGTCGAGGGGTGCGTCTTACAATTGATAAGTGCATAAGATGACATAAAATTCCAAAACTCCCGAACTGCGTGTGAAATGAATGAGTGTGCAGGCATGGGCACCATTGTTTTTTCAATGTTGAAATATATATATGAAACGGCCGCCATTTTTTTTTTTGGTGAAAATGGCATTCTTCTTGCTCTAATTTTGATGACATCTTTCGCAAACTCACTCTTTAGAATATCAGGAATAATATAAAATTAGGCATTACTGGAATATTAAAGAAATTCTTGTTCATTTTCATGTCAAAATCGTAGTTGCGCAGACATAGGGCTCCCCATCATAACACTAAGCACACCACGAATAGTGGTCATATTGACCACTACGAATACAATATGCAAAAATAGTTGGTATTTTCTGTCGTGTGTAGTAAAGGTATGGGGGAAAATAAGATAAATATTTTAAATACTTGCTTTCAAATTCAGCCCTTAAAAATCTCACTCCTACCTCAAATGGCCGTTAGGAAGAACTTTTGATATTTTCATCAAAATCCAAAGTCAAAATCTTGTCCAAAACCGGAGAAATCCCCGCCGATTTGTTTCGTGATCGCGTGTTGTTTACATACTGCCGATGTCTTAGACTAAAATCGGCCAATAAAATTTTTGTCCACGAAGAAACTCGGGATCGCAAGCGCACATCGATCTTTACGATCGCGCACACAGAAAATCGGGACTTTTCCGTGTATGCCACAGGGACCGAATTTTTAAGGACAAAACTCTTTTGGGGAGATGTCAGCGCCCGCGGCGACCAGGAAATGTACACAATGACTCCGATAGCTCGTTTCGCGAGAATCAACAGTAAATTACGGATTTCATTTTTGGAAATATCTTTTCCAACATCGGTGAGTTGAATTTATTGTATTTCTTGGATATTTTGTGGTCGGTTTTTGTAAATTAAATGCCGATTTTGAGTGAATGTTTGTGACTTTTGTGCAGTGGTGTTTTAAAAAGTTGAGGTGTATGACTGCCTACATTATACACACGCAGTATAGGAATGTAGCTATGAGTGACACTAAGTAGCAACACTAACAGTTAGCATGGTTAGACACATTTGCTGAAAGGTTGCCAGCAAGCTTGAAAGATACACGTATGGTAATTATTTTGTTTCATAAACTCTAAATTGAAGTTATAAAATTATAGATTTTGTTCGGAGATGGAAAAGAGTAACTTGTAAGCATTTTTTTTAAAGATGCATTACATGTCCTTGTAACTACATGTATGAGTTCCGTGGTATGCCGTACAGGCAGCGTCAACAACGAAGGTCGAAGCGGCTTATCTTCAGCCTTCTCATGTCTGCCTGGCTTCAGCTTCATCTAGGCCTATGTCTTATGATCTTCGGCCACGACACTCGGCGGAAGCCTAACTTCTACATCACAGTCATGCTGGAAAAATTTCCACTAAATATCATATTCACTATATACGGTACTTACACGCCTTGTCCTTGCGGTAAAACACAACTTCTCCAAAATCTGTCTAAAAGTTACAGCATACCTAAAAAACGTCTAGTCTAGATGAGCTCGGTCGGTGACTACTGTTGAAATATACCAATCCATCATCATGTTTCTCTTTCTTTTTTCTTCAAGCAGCTCGGGACGATGGGGGCAGTATACATTTTACGCATTTTTGTTTTAGATATTTTTTTTTATTGTTTTCTCTCAAATCAAATACATATAATGCAATTTTCCTTTAAAAAATTGTACAAATTATTTGAACAAATATTTTAACAAAATTATACAATTATACATCAAACATTGAAAGAATCTGAAAATAATGAAGAAAATATTACTTGTATCTTACACATAAATATTATAATAACGTAATGTCTTAAGGGATAAGAGAGAAAACCGAAAAGATAAAATCAGGTGCTGTTCTACCCCTCCCCACCCCCTCCCCGGTGTAAAGCAACCTTAATTAATGTTTTTATTGTTTTCTCTCAAATCTAATACATACATAGCAAATCTCATTAAACAAATTGTACATATTATTTGAATATCTTAACGTAATTATATAATTATACATCATTGAAGAAATTTTACCATGACATAGAAGAAAAAATATGATTTGTATTATACAAATTGAAATAACGTAATGTGTTAAAGGGTAAGAGCGAAAAACAAAAATAAAAAAACAACAAACAAAACCAGGTGCTGTGAGTCTACCCTGCCCTCCCCTGCCCTCCTCCCCTCCCCTGACCCCTCCCCCCCCCCCCCCTCCCCCTCCCCCTGCTTCCCTCTTTCCCCCCCCCCCCCTCCCCTCGGGTGAGAGCACGCTTCCTAATTTTGCCTCATACACATGGAAGGGATATGATTTCTTATTTCTTTATACCGGAAAAAGAGAGAAAAAAAGAATATATTTGGCTCTTGCTCAACCTTTACCTCTACCTCGCTCTCCCTATTATTTATTCAATTTAGATTTTCCCATTTCCTTAAATGGAGAGAAATTTTGCCTCTCGCCACTGCCAGCTTTTTTTCTTCCCATTCTTCTTCTTTAAAATTTCTTTTAATTTCATCTATAGTTATTGGCGAACCCCTTTCTCTTCCTTTAAAGATTGAAAATTTCACAAAGATTAAAAAATGATTAACCAACCGTTCCTTTCCCTCATCTTCTAATTCTATTCCGCCAAATATTTCTTCCCAGCTTAAATTACCAATAGATAAAAAGTCAAACATCTCGTTGCAATCATTCCAAACCAAAGAAGCATGTTCACATTCAAAAAATAGATGACGATATGTTTCTTCTTCTTGTTTGCAATAACAGCAAAGATTATTTTGCAAGATTTTAAAGCGGAACAAGTGGTGATTTGTGTAAGCAATCCCATGCAACATTTTAAATTGAAACTCCCTTAATCGGCTGTTCAAAGTACACTGCCTTGGTCTTATAAAAATGTTTTCAATCTTTTTAAAAGAAAAATTGTATTTGTCCTTTAGCCTTTCAAAAATATGTGGTATTACCATGTTGCAATTCATAAAATTAGCATATATTTTTTTAGATACAATATCATTTATCGATATAACTCTTTTTCCGGATATAAACGATATTTCTTCTCGAAGAGAAGTATCATTATTATTCATATTCATGTTTCGTTTCCAGCTTACTGGAATCGTTTTATAAATTGTCTCTATCAATTGAAAATCAATAAAATTTAACCCCTGTCTTTGGAAGTATGAAAAAGATCTTAAGTTTCCATCACAATCCATGATATGTTTCAATCTATAAATATTTTTTTCATATAACTTTTGGTTCCCTTTAAATGTTTCTGATTTAAATCGAAAATCCCTTGTATCTATCCATACTTCCAATAAATTCATATAAAATTGCGGCAGTGATACCTTCAACAATCCAAGCAAGTAATCGCAAGAAAATATAAATTCTCCCCCAAGATGTTTTGTAGCATATTTGAAATATTGTTTCCATTTCATTGCATTATTTTCTTTTAGTCTTTTAATCCACATAACCCTCTGTGCCTTTATCAACCATTGAAAGTTCATCATTTTCAAGCCACCAAGGTGGTAATCTAAATACATAGTACTTTTGATAATTTTATTTCCCCCACCCCACAAAAATGCAAAAGCTAACTCATCAAGTTCCTCGTAAACCCATCCTGGGATTGGTGTGAGAAATGCCACATATATAAATTTTGAAAAAATAAACTGCCTAAATAACTGTATTTTGCCCATTAATGTTAAATCTCTTTGCCTCCACCAGTTCAACAATTTCTTTATTTTACTTAATATTTCTTTATAGTTTAACCTTTCCTTTACTTCCACATTTAAAGAAAAAAATACACCGAGAATCTTCACAAAATCTACTTTTTGACCAAAAGAAATATCATATGATTTTCTTTGAGAGGAACCTAATAATAACACCTTCGTCTTCTCGTTATTAACTTTAAAGGGAAATTAACCTCAGCGTATGAATTAGCTTATTTTGAATGGTGTAGTATATGCCTCTTATTTGATACATGCAATTTCATGTAAAAACACAGGATATAGATATAAATCACTATTTTCCAGCCAAGTTATCGTCTGCTAGCAATAATAAGGGGGCTGCCATTACTTTATGTGTACACGAACATATTTTTCATCCCAAGTAAAATTTCCTTCATCGTTAACTTGTAATTGATTTTTAGAGGACAAATATATATTAGATAAAGTCACATATTCTGAAATGTAAGTTTAGTTTTATATATTTTTTAAAAGGTCTTAATTTGTTCATAAAAAATATACTTCATAAAAAATATACGTCAAGGACGGAGAATTGACGTCAAGGACGGAGACAATCGTAACAATACCAAAACAAAGCGAGGAATCTGCTTTACAGGATGGCTATTAGAACTCATGGGTCGTCAATTATCTAGGCCCATGGCCAATAACAATCGTAATACAATCAGAACAAAGCGACGTATCTGTTGTAAAGGTAGGCTATTATCAATGCATATGGTACCTAATGATCCGTGTCATGCACAACATGGCAGCCTCCATGGAAAGACGTAGCAGACAATAGGTGCATCTAGAATATCACGTGGGGTTACTTGTCCTTTAAGTCCTGATACTTTTTTGAAATCTTCTAAAATTTGTATTACAATTTTGACTGAGTTCATATCTCGAACAAATATAGTCATATCGTCGGCGTACATAACCTGCTTCATTTCTTCCTTTCCGAAGGAAATTCCTTTAATGTCATTGTTATATCTTATATTATGCGCCAATACTTCTATACATAAACCAAAAAGGTAGGGCGAAAGAGGGTCCCCTTGTCTTACTCCTCTTTCTATTTTAAAATAACTTGTCGAATCCCCTCCGTTAAAAATACAGCTTTGGGTATTTGTATATAATATTTTGACCCAATACGAAATTGCTGACCAAAACCGAACGAAACTAATGTTTGATGTAAAAAATTGTGGGATATGGAATCAAAAGCTTTTTCAAAGTCAATTGCCATCATAAACCCAGGAATATTATTATGTACCGTATGAAACAACATATCGTCTATTATTCTGATCGCTTCTCCTATATTCCTACCTTTAATAAACCCTATTTGATCTGATAGTATCACGCTATCCAACACATCTTTAATTCGTTTAGCCAAAACTTTAGAAACGATCTTATAATCTATGTTCAGTAAGGATATGGGTCTATAATTTTTTACATAATATGGATCTTTCCCTTCTTTAGCTAATAAGATAATAATGGCTTGTTTTTGTGATGCAGAAAGTTCCCCAGAAGCATAGGCATCACTAAATGCTCCTATCATTACGTCCTTTATTTGAAACCAAAATGTGTAATAAAATTCAACTGTTAAACCATCATTACCGGGTGATTTATTTTGTTTCATTTCTTTTAATACCGAAAAACACTCCGCTTCTAGTGTATCTCCTTCACAACTTTCAATATTTTCAGTTGTTAGCGTTGGTAAATGTTTGAAAATATCCTTGACCTGTTCCGTGTGTTCCCTAGAATAAAGATGGGTATAAAATGATTTTATTTGATTTCAAATTTCTTTATTATTTTCCGTAATTTCTCCGTTAACATTCACCAATTTTTTTATAGTGCTAGAGGTAAAGGTTGAGCAAGAGCCAAATATATTCTTTTTTTTTCTCTCTTTTTCCGGTATAAAGAAATAGGAAATCATATCCCTTCCATGTGTATGAGGCAAAATTAGGAAGCGTGCTCTCACCCGAGGGGAGGGGGGGGGGAAGAGGGGAGCAGGGGGTGGAGGGGAGGGGAGGGGTCAGGGGAGGGGAGGAGGGCAGGGGAGGGGAGGGTAGACTCACAGCACCTGGTTTTGTTTGTTGTTTTTTTATTTTTGTTTTTCGCTCTTACCCTTTAACACATTACGTTATTTCAATTTGTATAATACAAATCATATTTTTTCTTCTATGTCATGTTAAAATTTCTTCAATGATGTATAATTATATAATTACGTTAAGATATTCAAATAATATGTACAATTTGTTTAATGAGATTTGCTATGTATGTATTAGATTTGAGAGAAAACAATAAAAACATTAATTAAGGTTGCTTTACACCGGGGAGGGGGTGGGGAGGGGCAGAACAGCACCTGATTTTATCTTTTCGGTTTTCTCTCTTATCCCTTAAGACATTACGTTATTTCAATATTCATGTGTAAGATACAAGTAATATTTTCTTCACTATTCTCAGATTCTTTCAATGTTTGATGTATAATTGTATAATTTTGTTAAAATATTTGTTCAAATAATTTGTACAATTTTTTAAAGGAAAATTGCATTATATGTATTTGATTTGAGAGAAAACAATAAAAAAAAATATCTAAAACAAAACGCATAGAGATTGAGATCGATGACAGATATATCAATATTTGATTGTGTTTTTATATAGTTGATATATTGTTATGCCTTTTTCTTTCTGTTTTTGTAGCAATGATAGTAGTTTTGAAGTAGGATGAGGGGTTGCATTTCCGGACACTTAACAAAAATTAGCCTGTCAATTTTGCCCCCAGATTTTACGAAAAATATGCATCAAGTACGAGTAACACTAAAACAATGAATATTTGCAATTCACATGATTTTCAACCTATTCTGTGAAAGATTTGTGACAATTTGCATGAAAAGTTGTTCGATTTACACGGTTTAAATATGACCTGTCCGGATTAATAACCTGTCCGGAATTACAATGTCTGGGTATATAACATAACTTGATAACTTGATATACATATATATATATATTTTCAGCCTTTGCAAAAAATTTCAAAAAGGGAGGACAGCTCTGGGGAACTTTGATTGAGCTACGCAACGTTAATCTCGCAATTTCTTTCACATTATATATATACATGTATATATATTTCACCATGGTTGCGCCGGTATCCATGGAGCGTGGTGCGCTTTTGCACTTCGCGCTCTTTTTGTTGACACTTAAAATAAATTTTCATCATTTCCTGATAAAGGCCTATGGCCGAAAATTTGAAAACTTCTGAGTTTAACACAATTTTTATTTACTTGTTTACTACTCATCTCTACATTATATATATATAATGATATATAATATTTCACTGGATGGTACGTTAGCGGGACAGTGAACAATGAGGTTTATTCCGTCACAATACATTGCTGTACATTAGCAGGACACTCGCGGACATTAGCAGGACATTCAGACAATGCTCCTAACAAAGCACTGTCCTGCTAAGGTACCATATAGAGTTATAGATATATATATTATATATATATATATATATATATATATATATATATATATATATATATATATATATATAATATAAGCGTGAGAGATATAAATGAGACGGGACGTATAGCTCTCGGTTAACCTCGATTTTAATACCAAGCTTTCGGCCTCATTTGGCCTTCTTCAGGGTCTACCAAGACAAATCACAATTAAATGAAAACAAAATGAATATAGCATAACAATGCGAACATAAATAATGTTCAAATATACATAAGATAGTACCCGCTTCACTTAACGCCATCCGGCGCAATCGTATTCTAAAAAAATTCTTGCGAACAAGGCCGGATGGCCGGATGCCGGATGGCGTTAAGTGAAGCGGGTAAGACTATAGGCAAAGCGCTTTACATCTTTAAATATTTAAGTAAATTATTTGATTGTTTTTATTTTTTTATTTAGCGTCAATATTTTCACTACTTTAATTCATTATAAACGACTGATCTGGAAGTCTACGTAAAAATTAGTTTTATTTAATTTTCAGTCTGTACCTTCAATTTTGATTATTTCAATTTAAAAGACTGATGTGTAAGACTAGTTTACGTCAATGGTGTAGGAATTTCTATTCCTTAAATTCGATTATAAACGACTGATGTGGAAGACTAGTTAACGCACCCTTTCGAGAAAAGCCCCCGCTTGTCTCGAAAGGGTGCGTGAACGCGCCACTCCGTTCTCAACGCACCCTTTCGAGACAAGCGGGGGGTGGGGCTTTTCTCGAAAGGGTGCGTTGAACGCACCCCACCGCGCAGCGCCGCACCGCACCCTTTCGAGATAAGCCAGTTGATCTTTGGTTGACTTCAAGAAAACCAGCTTTAGAAAGTTTGCTGCAGCCAACACGAGTTCTTGGACCAGAACAGTTGATGAATCTCACCATTCTGTTCTATAATTTTCAACTTCTTTTGAATTTTGATAACTTCTTTATGTTACCATACCATGCAGGGTTAGTCAAACTGGTTACAATTTTATATATTAATTATATTTTATATAATATTGAACCTATATTCATAAATATGCTTACCTTCAATTTCAACGATAGACTATATGTTTGTTTTGTGTGCCCTTTTCATTGAAGAGAATTTAGTTTTACTGTGTAATGCAATCCTCCTGTCAGACAAGTAAATTAAATGCTATTTTTTAATTGGTGCTGATTTCATAGGTTTGAGGTCATACGCATGTGCTATGTCTATTTAGCTACTGGTATTTATGTCATAAACTTGTATATTGTGGAATGTGTGTAAACAGTATAAACTATAAAATTCCCTGTTTGTGCACTAAAAATCATCATGTGACAGCCAATGATAAATCTCAAACTTTTGGAATACATTTATGATGTCATTTATATTTAATGTCATATACCTGGTACGTTATATTGTACATTTTATGTATCCTACCTGCTTATGTAGATGAAAAGTACCTTCAAATGTATTAAAATAACAGTAAACTGAAGCTCCTAAATAGCGCCATCTTTTAACAGAATTTTAAAAGTGTCTGTGCCTCTCATTTTCCTATCATGCCCCATTCTAGTTCGTAGAAGCATAGAATGAACCTGCAGGCAATTTTCCACATTGCAAATCAAAAATAATAGTTCGAAATATAAATTGTGCCTTTTATCCAAACATGCTGTTTGTCAAAATTCAAAATAAAATGCAATTAATCTTCAAATCATAATCCTAATTTAGCAATCACTGCAAGGTAGCGCTGTTGAAGTTCTACCAGTTTAATGCCACTTTAAAAGGCATGTAACAGTGACCACTCAAACTTCATTTTCTTCTTTACAGAAATGGTTTTGATGTAGTCTATGCCACTCAAACTCTTATTTTCTTCTTTTACAGAATGGTGGCATTAAAGTGGTAAAGCTTGAACAGCACTATATTAAAGTGAGTCCTAAATTGAAAATATAATTTGAAATTTAATTGCATTTTTATTTTAAATTTTGACAAACAGCTTGTTTGGATAATAGGCACATTTTATATTTCAAACTATTTATTTTTACCCTTGCAAATGTGGAAAATTGCATTCTAAGCTTCTACAAAACTAGAATGGGGCATGATGGGGAAATGAGAGGAACAGAACTTTTCGAAACCTGTTAAAATATGGCACCATTAGGAGCTTCAGTTTACTGTCACTTTAATGTATTTAGTCTATGGCTTTCCATCATGGCCGAGTTATGGATACAAAGCATGGGCAGATCTAATTTCTGTGCAGTTTTAGACTTTGATTTCAGGGTGGATAACTTGATAATTATACCCTGCATAACTCAAAGTCGCGTAAGTCGAACTTTCCCAAAGTCAATTCAGTTTTTTTTTACCATACCACGCAAAACATGTGCAAATTTTTGCATAAGTCAAACTATTTTTTTGTGGTCCCAACAGATTTGATTTATGCAAAGTTAACTGTACAGTGGTTCTTAAGCAATTTTGTCAGATGAACCAGGAAAAATAGACAAAGTTAAACTTGTTGGCCACAGTGTTATCTTGACCTTGAACTGAATACTTTATCATGGGGGGGGGGGGGGGGGAGGCTGGATTGAATTGTCTAGTCTGTGAACAAGAGTATATCACTTCAATAGTAAATAAACTAACAAAACACAAAACCGTTAATTTGAGAGAGAAAGAATTTAATCAATTTCAGCAATCATAAGGAATTAAAATATGAGAAATAGAACAAAATTTTAAAGTAAAAACACAGATCATGATTCCTCTTTCAGTCAGTTCCAATTTATACCTTTCAGCAAAGAGTTTACTCTTTACTTCTTGTGTAACACACTTTTAATCAAGATAGGCTGATAAAATAAGGTTTTTATTTTCAATCTGAATCAGTGAATGTAAATAAAGCCAAGACAGACAATTATACTCAGACAGGCACAGCAGCATAACCAAGGGGAAGCCTGGGGGAAACATGGGCCCCCTATTGCTCTCCCATTGAAAAAAAATGTTCCTGGCTAAGCTGCTGGACAGGCACTCATACTGTATGCACGTAGAAACATCCCTGACAGACATATAGTAACAACACTTTCAATGAGAAATCAAAAAATTATTTCTTTTTAGGTTACAGGTATCCCAAACATCTGCCCAAATGGTGTTTGGTTTTAAGATAGATCTTGGAATTAACAACACATGTACCTGTATAATCAATTTTTAAATGAATTTCTCATAAAACAATTATATCAAAACCACAATATGTCTTGATTTTAGAGTTTACATCACTTACCACATGACAAAAAATTATAATTTTTCCCTAAAAATAAATCAGCATCTTTTATTACTAAATCTCCAGGTAACCATTGTGTTCAACTGTAACGGGTCCGCTCGCTAGTCATAAGGACTGCTATTCATTTAACACGTGGTATGAATAGCGGTCCCTATGAATAGTTATGAATAGTGGTCCTTATGATTAGCTAATTTGTCTATGGTTTGCTCGCTATTCATAAGGACCGCTATTCATACAAAACCGCTATTCATTTAGTCCTTATGAATAGCGGTCCTTATGACTAGCGAGGTTACCCCAACTGTAATTATCACTATTTTTCTCAATGAAGAACTTACCTCCCATTATCCAAAGATAAATGTAAAATTGATGTCCATTAAAAGTTAATGTTCTTAAACCTAATGACAATTCCTAACCATCTTTGTACAAACTAATAAATAACATTTAAGTATTATCTAATTTATCTACATAAGCTTTCATTGGAAGTGAAATCAACAACACAAACTTGAAATGAAATAAGAACACAATTTCCCCTCTATAAACATTAGTATTTCACACAACTTGAAATGTACATGTATAGCAAACAGTATCTAACTACAGGAATAGTTAAAATTTAAAAAAAATTATGAAAAGAAAAAATACAAAACAAAATATGACTGCAATAATATTTTTGAAGTGGAGAATGAATTCTCATACAATGACCTAAATGTAAAAGAGACAAGGGCCTTGAAAATTATTTGAATCGATTGTTTCCCCAAAATGAACATATTCTTTGTTTCTTTATTCTGTTCTGCTTCAGGTTGATTTGTCACTTCACAGATTTATAATTACATTCACTAACGGCATATTGTGGAATATTTCTTTGAAACAAAATGAAAAAACACAATAAAAACAAATTGAAATTCTAATGGGTTTCCTATCTATCGTAATTCTTTTGTTGAGTCATACAAAATGTATAATGTATAAAAATGTACGAACTCCTCTGACACAAATTGAAAATATGGATAGACTTTTGAAATTCTGTAATGCCATATGTAAGGTGCATTGATATAAAATCCAAGCTCTGCCCCATAACAAAGAACTACTTAAGTACCTACATGAATTATCCCCAAGTCCAATTAATCCCTTTTGTTCCCTCAGTTAATTGTATGCACATATGTAGATAATCACATTGGTTTCACAAATGTTAAAGTTGTATATTAAAGGGGCCTTGCACACTAAATCTCTAGCATTAAAAAAAAAATATTTCTCTCCAATTCATGGCACTACTTTTGCATCATAATAATAATATATTGTTTATAAATCAAAAGGTGAAAAGAATTGGCAGAATTAACATCTCGAAAGGAGTAGAGCTGCATATCTACGATGTTTTTTAAGCCAATATCAGGCTTTTGAAAGACATTTAATTCTAAACAGGGTTGTGTTCATGAGACTTTTTGCATGCTGGTCATACACCTAAATGTCTTAAAAATTGCTGATTTAAAACTCACAAAAAGTGCCTTTGAAAACTGGTTGCAGCTACAATCAGGCTTTCTCCAAAGTAATCAAGAATCAAAAGACTTTTCCATGATGTCAAACATACTTTAGATTCTGGCTTGGGTAGCTCTGAGTATCAAAGTACAAAAGTTATGTCAGTTGTACTACAAATGGGGTTTGCATTTGCAGTTTGTCCATTAACGAGGTACCTATAAAGTACATATATCCAATACTTCCAAATTTGTATTTAATGGCTAAAAGATAATCATTTAGAAATACCCAAAACTTGTGCATTGACTACAAATTTTACACAATTTGTAAGCTTTTTAAATTAAAATAACTAGTGCTTGATAAGCCAACTCTTTATATTTTAAACCCATACCATACTTCTGAGATTACACAGAAATCAATGTTAATATTTCAAATATATACAGACTCTAAAATTCATGCAACAGAATATCTCTCATGGAAAGAAATGAAATCACATCATATTATTGCTTGACAATAGGTAGGGAGAAGGAAGTAAGAAGAAAATTTCCCATCATTTCTCTTTTCTGACATCTATAATTTCTCATAAGTTTCAATCTACTAGGGAATTTGAGCAAATCATTACTCTTCTAACAAGTTTTGTAATTTTACATTATACTTTGAAGTAACAAAATTTACCGGTAATCAAACTTTGGTAAAATATACAATCATTCAACTATCATTAATTACAGGGGAATGAAAGGCAACAAACATTAGCCTATAATCATGTAGATAATTGTCAGCCTATTACAAATATCTTGAAATTACTCCCATTTGATTATTCAAGAAGGAGAGTGGTGTCTCAAAGAGTTGCAGTTTCTTTGCTAGATATTATCCCATGGGGGCTGTCATTTTCTTTACAAAGTAATGTCAGAGCACTTCTATTTGTGAGATACCCACTGACCCTGTACACTAGCTACAAGACACTCATTCATGATCACCTGTGGAATGCATGACACTGGATTTTCTCATAATAAACCATTTTTGTAGCCATGTACATTCACATATCACCTGTACGAGACAATGGGGTACCAAGATGGCTGCCATTTTGCATTGGTGGCTTTAGTTGTACAATAGCTATTCATTATGCAACATCATATCCACTGTGTACAGGTAAATGGACATGTACGACTATGACAGCACAGTTTTTCAAAAAGGAAGCCCCCATGGGGTAATATCTAGCAAGGAATCTGCAAACTTTACAGAGGTTGTTCTCCTTGCTGAGTAATCAAATAGGAGTATTTTCAAGATATTTTTTTTAAACAGGCTGACAATTTTCCACGTGATTATCATCTAATGTTTGTTGAGTTTCATTCTCCTTTAATATTTGCAGCAATGAGGATTTCAAAAATTTGTTTTGAGTACATGAATATTTGGCGTTGGGAATTGATGTATTTAAATACATTGCTATAAACTCAGAAACTTTTATGACATAAACTTCTTCAAAATTCAATGGTGTGAATCAATCGTTTTGTAGCATGAAGCCTACATGAATCTTGACCACTCCTGAAATTTGTTGAAATTTCTGGTTTAACAGTAAATTCTTTTTCAAATCCCAGAAAATACTCATAACAGCATTCAGGGTAAATGCTCCTACCTCATGACCATGTATAATAATAAAATATTGGGGCTACAAGACTCCTGAATGTCGTAGTTTTGCTAATTTTGTAAAAATAGAAATCACAAAGAGGGGTACGGGACGCGAATTTTTTTTTCCTGTACCTTTGGGGCTATCCAATATGAATATTCATGAAAGAGACTACAAGTATCGGACTTGTATTTTCTTACTCAGTTTCACCTTATTTTTAAATCAGCAAAAGAAAATTTCATAATATATTCCTCTGCCGAGATTCGAACTCGCGGTCCTTTCATCGATAGGGCACCAGATTATCCGATTGCGCCACAGAGAACAGCTGCTCAATGGCCTTGCTCGTTTTATCATATCCCAACAGTTTGTTTTCATGAATATTCATGCCGACTAGTCTTGACGGAATAAACCGTATTACTTGTCATGCGCATGCATACTCTCATCTCTAAGACCCAAGTCATGAATATTCATATTGGAAAGACCCAAAGGTACAGGAAAAAAAAATTGGCGTACGGGACATGTCCATTTAAAACAGAGTGCCATTCTCAAAGTTCGTCACGGAAAGAGTACCGATTTTCACTGGGCATGAGCTTGACAAACTGGCTTTCGGGAGGATCGGTTTTGACGGCGCCCCCTTGAGCTGGAGACTTGGGTGAGCCTGGAACTGTGTTCTGCTGGACTGGGTCAGGGCCATGATGAAACTCTCGATGGAGTTTGCCCGAATGCAGGTCTAACACAAACTGCTTCAGCTTGCCTGGCACACTGGCGGAATGAGTTTTAAAAAAGCAAATTATAAATCACCGTTTCAATTATCAAATTGCTCACCACAATATGAGGATATGTTACACTGTCAGTATTAATGATGGGTTTTGTAAATAAACAATTTCTACCCAGCAGTGGTATGCAAGTAACTGTTTTCACATAGTACAAGCAAGAGGCAAGATGGTTCAGTGGTAAAGCAGAGGTCTTGTAACTGGGAGGACCCGGGTTCAAAACCAAGTGGATAAGCTTTGGTAAGGCATTAATACTCATTACAAAGTCCCTGGGCGAGGACTTACAGCTGTTGTTCCCCTGGTTGCTTACCAACAAGGATACACCTGCTTTCTTAGCTGTCGGGTAAAATAAACCATCAAAACCTTTTATACACCTCCCTGTGACAGTGACAAAGTATATAGGCCATTTCATAGAATCAAATATAATAAAGTGTTGGTCAAGGCCATGACTTTTTAACTTCTTAGAGGGACAAGTGGCATATAGCCACGCGAGATTGAGCACGAGAAATGTCTCCTTAATTAGGTCATGGTTATCTATTCGCAGCACAAAGTTGTTATATGGTCTAATCTTAAACTGCCTCCTTTAAAAAAAAATTAGCAAGGATCTAGGCGAATCGTTGTGTAAAACATATGATGCATGTCTTCATTCGTTCATTTTACAATATCCGCTTTCAATGAACCTGTGTGCACCTATTGCTATCAACCGGACAGTTTCGTACACTAGATGCACACAGCCTCATCTCATGCTGATAGATCAGTATAACAAACTTGTTCACATGCATCATCTGTACACTATCACATGATTGTAGACAAATTACAGACAATAATATTACTGAAAAGAAAAGATGATACTCACGGCAACTCTTTGATATTAGGGAAGAGATACATATGTCTGAAGCTATCTATAGAAATCACTGGCAGGTCTTTAGGGGTTTTCCCTAAATGGTGTAAGGGGTGAGTGAACTTTGTCCCATCTGCTGTCAAGAAATTCATATTGCCTGCAACAGAAAAAAATTTAAAAAATAGTATAACAAACTAAAGGATATTCAAAAAGAAAAGAGTATCGTTAGACCACATGATCTTACAATATATATATATATATTTAATTTATTGTTGACTTTATATATGTGCACATGAACGGGTACGGTATCAAACATACATGTAGCTGCCATCTTTCAAAGGAACATTTCAGTCTCCTGGCAGCTAGACATCAACACTTTAAAACAGAAGGAATCGGTGTTAGCCCCAAGGTAGCATGGAAATTACTACATATATTCTAGCTCTATCTTTGGCAATATTACCAGCACATAGCGCATTTCACAGAATAATTCCTGCAAGTTTTCCCATTAATACCTTTGTTGAGAAACACAAGTGTAGATAAAATGCCTTGCCTAAGGACACACATCAAGATTCAGACGCTGGATCTTTTCATTTAAAGTGCAAGGGAACTACTATGCCACAGTCCCCCCTCTTGTATGGCTAACGGGAAAAGAGGTAAAGTTAAGAATAACAGTTCTTACCTCTTTCTGATATAAGCTCTCTTAAAACCATATCATTGAATTGCCTGACTACTTCTGTATCCTCCGGACTATGGAACAGAATTAAGAAAGGTAGTCCTTCCTCGGTTAATTCCTAAGGTAAAATATAAAAAACATGTAAGATTATAAAAAAAGGCCATATTCTCCTTTTGGCAATGAATTTATTTTCCTACAACTATATCAATCTTAACTAAATTATTTTTGATTTTATTGTCAAGAACCTAACCTATGCATGTTCCTATTATATTTTCATATTTGCATTATTCTGAAGTTCAGGATTCATCCAACCATGTTTCACCTTATTCTTCCCTCTCTTGGTTTTGATCTTATTTATCTTATAGTGAATTGAAGTCATTCATTTTTTTCTTTCTTGCTATTTTTTTTTCTTTTCCAGTTATTGTATCTATTCCCTTTCAATATTTGCTCTCTCTCTCTCTCTGCCCCTTTCCCACTTCATACCATTTTTCGTTGTCCAATAAAACACCTCTTCTTTAAAACATACCCTTCCATCTACTTGTTAAATTCAAAGAAAACTTATTTCTACTTCTCACAATGCCAATTAGTTTGTGAGAAGAAATAACAAAATAATTAATGAAATCAAATTAGATCTGTCATTCCATATTTAACTATAAAACTGAACACAGAAAATAAAGTGATTTTTCACTCAATACACCTGTGGTGTGTGAGTTCTTTTAGTTAGCCAAATATGATTATTCTCAAATGTCCCAGGTAATATTTAAGGCTACCATGTAAAGGAAAATAGAACAAACTCACTTCTCCATTTTCAAATGTGATTTCCCGAACCAGTGGAATACATTTGTCCGAGGACCATGTTCTTAGAAGTTCTACATTGGTCATGGAGCCAAGAAAAAGCATGTCTTGATCTATAGACTGTCAAGGGAAGAAATGAACAGAATAAATATAAACAGTGAGTAAGGGTCTATTTTACAATTACATCAAAAAGCATTAATTTCACATTATGTGTAATTTGGGAAGCCATATTATGTCTTACTCTGTAGCCTAACTATGTACATGTATATTGTTAAACCAAATACAAGTAAAAACAAAATATTGGTTGCCAGACAGAAGTAACCTCTTTGCGTTACAGAGAAGGTTAAGTTTTGGGAAAGGTGAAAAATAATTTGTAGGCTTTCTCATTCTTTTTATATCGGTTTGGAAGATAATCATAGAAGAAAATTCCCCTGAAAAGGATTGGTCTTCAAATACCCTCTTATTCAAAATATGACAAGAAATAGCTTAATTGTTTGGACCAAACATTCATGCCACGTTCTGTGCAATCCCATATAGCCATTTCTGTGTGCAGTGCATCAGCTTGTCAGCAAGATAGCGCTAATTTCTAATCATTTGGATGATTCCAAAACCTCACAGTATACACTAATACTAATGTAGACATTATCAACCTTTCCCATGTGCTTTGAGGAAGTTTCTTTCACAGGATAATCACATGACTAGAACTCGCCTTTTTTTTTAAAGCATTCTATTCTTAAAATTAAATTTTAAAAATCATTATTAGCTGTACATGAAGATATCATTGGTTTTGGGATCAAGATACAGAATGGCTCGAAATAATTTAAGGATTTTAATGTTTGTACATAAACAAAACAAAAATGGACACTGGGTGTGATTTTTTAAAAAATCTTTTTGCACATGTATCTGGCATAGTTTATAGGACTTTTAATCAAAATTTATTTAGTCAAAGCACATAATTTGGAAACTGTCCTGAATGGTTTCATATTAGCTCATATTCATAAAGGTGAACTAAGTGAAACCTGGGCCCTGTTTCATAAATAACAACTTACAATATAACTGTTATAAGCTACTGAAATTGTGGCATTTGATTGGCTCACAGCAAATTTGTCATGGATCTGTGGAAGTTGTTATAGATAACAAGTTTTATGAAACTGGGCCCTGGGAAGCGTTTCATCAAGTGTTTTGTCAGTGATCTTTACCGACAAATTTGCTCTCAGCCAATCAGATGCAAGGATTTCAGTGGCTTATAACAGTCGTCGGTGAAAACCACTGACAAAACACTTGATGAAACGCTCCCCTGATCAACCATCTGTATTCCATACAAATCATTGTAATTCTGTAACAAAATGACATGATTTTTGTTTGCTCATTTATTTACAGAATTAATGCAATATTTGCTGAATGAAGAAGTTGACACGAAGTTGACATGAAGCTCATGTACAGTTTTGGTAGCAAAAGGGAAACTGGAAAGAAATGTGTTAAATATAGTCTCATGTTGTACTCCTTGCATCAGAAAATGTTTGTACCAGATCATTTGCTATTCCATCCCTGCTTTCTGGTGAATTTTAGTGTAAATATATGTAAGGAACTCTAGATTTGTGCAATATACTGCCCTACTCTAAGACCTTTCCACCCCGATGGCTCCACACACAACAATCTCGGGCCTTTGCATGGAGATAGCATGTGTGTCACTGTGTGAAGTATATATTATACACAATCCTCATAGGTTTTGAGCGTATACTACACGCTGCCTTTGTTGGGAGTTTACATCCCTGGCCCGGCATCTAAATTATATTTTGCCTCTAATATGCTTAATATTCCACTCTAATAAGAGGCGAAATCTTCACAGCATCATAGTATTGCTAGTCTCTTGCTATTTATTAACAAAAATCCAAGAAATCTGGCAAAACTTTTTGAGGGCTTACCAAAACTGTACATTACCTTTAATCAGAGGACAAACTCAACCAACTTTGTCAGGGTTTTAAACCTGGACTAAAATTAGTCCACCTTTTTAAAATGCCAGCCAATGTTCCTCGGAGCGGTCAACTTACCCTTGGAGGACGAAACATGATGCTAATTCCAGGGGCCAATTCTTTACTGAAGGCTTCTCTGAAATCACAAAGAAAATGGGCGAAAGAGAAAGTGTAATCATACTGCATGACAAATAGATCATTGAATCAGTTAACTTCACAAGTAACATGTGTCGAATGGGTGTGGTACAAATATCATTGATCCTTCAAAATGTAAGGCATAATGCAGAACCTTTTAGTTGAAACATTTGTGCTTGAACCTTGTTTGGGAATAGCGATGAAATTCACATTAGGAGAGTAACGTAACTACAGCAACCACCTGAATAGAAAGACAGCCTGTCAATGAAGACAACAAACTAACATGAGATAATAAACTGAAGAAGCTTGACTGGGGAGGAATTTTTAATTTGTAAACAAATCTTTAGGCATTTTACTCCCAGTGTTAAAGATCGTATGCTCGATCTGTAATGAGCAGTAGATGACAGGTTCGAATCCCGCTGCTTCCAATTTTTTCTGACTTGTGTTTTTCATTACAGATCGAGCATACGATCTTTAACACTGGGAGTAAAATGCCTAAAGATTTGTTTACAAATCAAAAATAACATGAGATAGTTTGTGTAGTCTGTAAGTCTGTATCATATAACACAGAGATCAGTGAGACATATACAGGGTTGGCACCAAAGGCACTTGCTCTAAATTGTCTCACAAATTCAAAGTTCTTAGTCTGTGCGTCAATTCAGAAAGTTTATTTTCCATTATTCTCCTTGTCAGCAAAAGTTTTTCCTGTGATGATGTTGCAGCAGAGAACAAATACATCTTGAGAGAGGTTTAACCCTCTCGTTACCACAAGACTAAAATACTATTCACTTTGTACATAGTGTTGTTGACTTTGGTCCTGATAGGGTTAAAGCATCTTTTGGGAACAGGACTTTAGAATGTCAGCTTTCCAAAGCTTACCCTGATCCAGCATAGAAGGAGCAGTCATCCCGAAGACCATTGGCTACCTTCCTAAAGGTGTCGTATTCTTGGTCATCGTAGCTCTTGAAATAACCAATAACTTTACGCTTGCTTTCCTGTAAGTATAAAATGGAAATGATGCATGATGCTCCACTACAGGGTTTTACATTATATACAAGGAAAGTCTATATAAAAAATTTAAAAAGATTAATGCGACTGCGTCTCCTATACGCCTCCGCCTAAATTCAGTTGATGGCTCAAACTGTTCTAGAAATATTTGATAACGAGGCTAAAAAACAGTAATTTCATGTAATTTTATGTAAATTGACCTCTGTGACCTCTGACCTTTGACCTACTTACCCCAAAATCTAATCAGTTCATCTTTCTATGGGGATGCATACTGGTACCAAGTTCAAAGTTTTTATCTCAGATAGTTCTTGAGATATCGCGGTAACGGTGCTAAAAACCACTAATTCCATGTAATTTCATGTAAATTGACCTCTGTGACCTCTGAACTTTGACCTACCTACCCCAAAATCTAATCAGTTCCTCTTTCTATGGGGATACATACTGGTACCAAGTTTGAAGTTCTTACCTCAAATAGTTCTTCAGAAATCGCGGTAACTGTGCTAAAAACCAAGAATTTCATGTAATTTCATGTAAATTGACCTCTGACCTTTGACCTACTTACCCCAAAATCTAATCAGTTCATTTTTCTATGGGGATACATACTGGTACCAAGTTTGAAGTTCTCACCTCAGATAGTTCTTGAGATATCGCGGTAACGGTGCTAAAAACCAGGAATTTCATGTAATTTCATGTAAATTGACCTGTGACCTCTGAACTTTGACCTACCTACCCCAAAATCTAATCAGTTCATCTTTCTATGGGGATACATACTGGTACCAAGTTTGAAGTTCTTACCTCAAATAGTTCTTGAGATATCGCGGTAACGGTGCTAAAAACCAAGAATTTCATGTAATTTCATGTAAATTGACCTCTGACCTTTGACCTAATCAGTTCATTTTTCTATGGGGATACATACTGGTACCAAGTTTGAAGTTCTTACCTCAAACAGTTCTTGAGATATCGCGGTAACGGTGCTAAAAACCAAGAATTTCATGTAATTTCATGTAAATTGACCTCTGTGACCTCTGACCTTTGACCTACTTACCCCAAAATCTAATCAGTTCATCTTCGTATGGTGATACATACTAGTACCTCAAATGATTCTTCAGATATCGCGGTAACGAGAAGTGGGACGGACGGACGCACACACGGACGCACGGACGGACGCACGGACGGACAACCCGAAAACATAATGCCTCCGGCACCCACCTTCGGTGGGCGGAGGCATAAAAATATATAATAAAGGGAGGGCTCATAAAATAATGGTTCCATTTTCATGAATCAGAACACATGCTACAGATACTTGTTTATGTGCATTGAACTTAATAAGCAGACTTTTTTTTTTTTTAAGAGAACAAGATATTATAATCAAATAATTTGAATTATACAATCACGTACCCGTAAAAATCCAAAATCTGATACCCTAATAAGCAACTAAATCTAAATAAGGTACTTAAATAGATACATTCAATCTCTACATTGATGTGCAGGTACAGAGATACAGATTTAATGAACTATCATTTGGATGTCATTCCGAGGTATCATGCACTTTTTAAAGGGCGATATATATCATCCCAAAATATATTGCTTCGTAGATTTTGGGGGTTTCACGATACATGCAGTTTACTATATTCAAAATATCATCTTCAAATAATGCTTGTGCAAAGAGATATATTAAAAGTTTATATCCAAAATTACACTGTAAATGCAGGTAAAAGCGATCTGTAAGTAGACTATTTGACACACTTGTGTCCACATACAAGCACACACCTATATTTAATTCTCATGGAAGCCTTGATACAATGTCAATTTTATGCTCTCTAATCCTTAACAATCTGAATATCTCATATGCTTTTTGGTGGGTGCTTTCTTTTCTTTTAACAATATAAATACTTTTTTTTGGGGGGGGGGGGAGTGGGTAACTGATGCCCTTTAACGATGTGATACAAACCATATTGAACCAGGCTTGAATCTGAATAAATTTTTATTGAGTAAACCATATGAATCTATGTATCCTATTTGGACTTTGGCAGTCACTACTTACAAGCATGTTTTCCAAACATGATAGTCAAATTTTTGTTCTCTCTTCTTTTTAAGCCTTTCCTTCAGTTTTTCATTTTTCCTCATCATTTTACACACCCAAACAAATCTTTGTGTATAATGCCACTAGCCCACTAGAGCTATGTTAACAACAATAATTGTTAAGCAAAACCTCTGAAGCCCTTGTCTGTTACAAAGTGGAATTAGGATTCCCTGCTCTCAATGAAACTGTGTTGTACCGAGAAGAGAATATAAGTAGACCAACATCAAACTATTTGTTTTTTTGCTGAGGATGGATATACATGTACCTTCTTCAAACTCAGTACACTCCATAGAAGTGAATTAGGAGCAGCAAATATCAATCTATGAGGGGGAACATGCAGGGAAGAGGCTACATTTTCAGAGTTTGTGCTTCATGACGGCCCTTCCAAAGAGCCTCGCTAACCAGCGCCATATTGTAACTAGGTTGGTTCCTGCTCAACACTTACACAACATTAGGTTGGAGTAAGCATGTACTTTGCAGGGATTACATCACTCTCTTCTGCATAAAGCAACATGCCGTTGGTTGCCTATTTCAATTTGCACAGGCACCCTCTGGCAGGCCGACAAGGCCATCACTTTAATATCGCTAGCGGGCACTGTGGGTGTGTGGTATAGACTACTTACATCGAGACCTGAAACTTCATCTGGACTTGTGAGCCTAATGACCGGGTCTTTCAAGTTTTCCCTGACGTGCGAGACGAAAGCATCCTTCGACCTTTGTGACCTGTACTCCCGTTTAGCAAGCTGACCACCTCGGAATAACTTCAGGGTCGGGTACTTGGATATGTGGTACTTCTTGGCGAGGGCCGCTATAAAGATGAATAATTGATTAATGAAGTAATGTTACAGGGAGTGTTTAAATTTTTAATTGTTATCACTTGACTGAAAGTATAGATATGAAACCAAGGGGTGAGGGGAGTGTGGGACCAATATCATTGCATCCTATCTGAGGGACTTGGTAATTAAAGATAATGTCAAGACATTATCTTTAACAGTAAGATTACTAATGAGCCCTAACCTATTGCCTTGGTTAAAACCTTCTACTTTTAAGACCATTGTACTAACTTTAATAGCTATCACAACGCTTCAATAAATTGCAATCAATATGTTTTGCCCAGTAGAGTCACATTGAATAGTGAATCTC
Organism: Heliocidaris erythrogramma; assembly: GCA_025617745.1. NCBI lineage: Eukaryota > Metazoa > Echinodermata > Echinoidea > Camarodonta > Echinometridae > Heliocidaris > Heliocidaris erythrogramma. The sequence continues at coordinate 48,264,098 of CM046856.1, read as the reverse complement.
ATCTTTTGATAATAAATTCAAACACGGTTAAGGTACAACCTTAAAGGTACTTCTAAAAATTAAAAAAATATGAAAATGAAATTTGTCAAACAGAATTCTTGTTCTTGTGTGCTTAAAAAGTGCATTAATAGTATACTGAAAGACAAAGAAAAAATATCAGCTAAAGTTAACGGACACAAAAAAATTCTTCTATTATGTTTTTCAATTTTTACAAAAATGTTTGAAGAACCATTTCACTTGGTCATCATGTCATTAATCACATGGGGATAATTTCGAGTCATAGTGCAATAGTTAAACGGTACCTTTAATGGGACTTGGAGGCAAGTGACAACAGCATACAGTAAATACACAGACCTGTCATAGAGGGATGGTTATTGGTTTCTAGTCAACCAACACCAGCTGCCACATTTCTATTTACATTGGTTTATTTCCCCTTAAAAAAATGTTTCCCTCCATATAGCTTTCAGAATATCATTAATATATCTCTTCACTCGGACTTTGTGGTCAAACTGATCCTCCCAAACACTGAAAATAAATGATCAGAGTCTGAAGTATATGTAAATGTATATAGACAACTAAGAGTGAGCTGAATAGTCATTCCAATATTGTACTCTATGACCCTGTTCATAAAACTTTACCAAAATGACAACTGCCATAAATTGTATCACACATTTGCGAACAGCCAATTAAATGCAATGATTTTTAGGTGCTATCAGTGATATCTATTTGTCGTCTTGTCATATTTGTGGGTAAAGATTTAAAGTTTTTTTTTTCAAAGAGAGAAATATATCTGATCATTCTGTTTCACTTTCAATATTCTAGACTTGGTAAGTCATAATTTCATGCACATGGGAAATGTACATTCTACTCGAAAGCCAGGCTAAAAAATTCCTCAAAGGAACTGGAACATACTTTAGCCTATTCTCTGTGATCAATTAAAATTTGTTTCTCTCAGAATGAGCAGATTTCCAAAGAATACATAAATAATGGAAAAAAAAAGAGCAAAATCTATCACAAATTCAAACATAGGCATATTATGCTCTGTGAATATGAAATTTGATAGGTATTTTCTTTTGTACATTGTAAGTGGGTGCAGCACAGTTACATGTATCATTCCATACTGTAATCAATTAATTATAATAAAGACCATTTTATCACTAATTATCCCGACTCAATAAATTCATTACGCGCTCTAAAGCTCCGAGTGCTGACTACACAACCCACATGGAGATAGAGACTACTCACGATATTTGTCACAGTCGAGGCCTCCGAAGACAACTTGACCCTGAGTGGTAAACTCTTGTTGGGCAACTTTCGCAGCCTCCTCGAAGATGGGCTTCAACATCTGACTGAATCTACACCTGTATTATCAAGTTAGGAGGGGGGGGGGGTTACAGAGGACAGGACAACGATTGAGAGGGAGATAGAAATAGAAGGCGAAAATGGAATGATAAACATTACATATTGATACATGTCTATATACATGTATATGGAAAGTTGGAAACAGTTCTAATCTTTTTATTCCATCAAATATCAATAAAGCCAATTCACATTTTCCAAAATAGTGGAGGAATATATTCACACAAAATAAGGTATTCAAGTCTAATACTTAATATATAATGCTTATCATACTGCCTTGTGCTTTGCACTGCACTATAATAACTGAGTTGCCCTGTTTTATATTAAGTTTATATTATCTTTATATTTGCTGTACCATACTGCCAGTATGCCTATATTCATCCAGCATACCATTACCACCTGAAGTGTTAAAATGCAACCTAGTATTTCCTTCTCGAGTTACAAAAAATAATACAGAATATAAATCATTTCCTGGACGAGAAATTGATTATAATATTTTTAAAAATACAAAAGAGTTTCCTAGAAGTATTTACATGTATGCACTACTGTCTACATCAACATGAAGCATACAGTGCTAAGAACAGCAAAGAATAACTTGTTGACAAGTTGCCATTACTAATTTGTATCTTTCTGCCTTACTATTCTTTTCAAGATAAATTCCACCTAATATATTTCATACATATCCCATTTTTTACCCCCAAATAAGTTTATAAAAATACAACACTGGGGAATAATGCAATATGTGAATAAATAGTCTGTACGGTAATGCAACACTAATTTGTGATACATCTACATACATTGTATATATGATGAATCACTTATTTCTGATTTAAACAAATGCTTCACTGGCAGTCTAAAAAAGTCTCATTATAAATCCATTCATTGTTGAAGTTACTTGTTTGCATGTTCACCACTAAATAAATAAATCTGAGCACAGCTGTTAAAGCAGACTTGACAAAAGAATACATGTATATTATTTTTTTTAAATGTTGTCTAGTGGTACACTTTCATATTTATCATAACTAACTTAAAACTGAACTCATCCAGGTGTTACAATTTCCTTATGAACTTATTACTCCTTTCCCACTTCCATTTTTTTTTTTTGGGGGGGGGGGAGAAACATTACATGTATACATAATTTTGTTTTCACATTTTTATAAACTAAACACTTTTTTTTTACATCATACCAGTTGGATTTGGATTATGTCTGAAAATCTGAAATAGTGAAAAAAGAAATTCTTCATTTAACCTTTGTTGAGCAACTTTAGCTGAATGCTGAAATCAAATGACACTGTTAATCTTTAAATGTAGAATCTCCCACATGATGACTCAGATGCATTCAATCCCCTACAAAGCATCTTGTCCTTAAAATGCAAAGATGTGTTTCAACTGCAGATCCGAGGCATTAAAACTGTGCATTTGGAGGGGGTGTACAAAAGTGTTTGTTATGACCTTGTATGCTGTGGATTTAGATGCTTAACCCTGTCAGGACCAAAGTCAACAACACTATGTACAAAGTTAATAGTATTTTAGTCTTGTGGTAAGGAGAGGGTTAATGCATCTACATGTAACTCCCCCTTTCCCAGTATTTCTGAAGTGAAGTTCCACTCATGAGGATATCCATGTATGTCCTGGAATTTAAGCTGCATTATGCCTCATGAAGGTCATTAACCCCTACACATACATGTACATGTACGGAAACACATTGCATGTAATGTTAATTTGCACACAGGTTTGTTGGTTTACTGTTTACTGATGTGGAAGAATGTTTATGAAAGTGAAGTTTAGAACCTTATTCAATTAAAAATGGAGGGGGGGGGGTACATATCAATAATAAACTTGCCACTTTCTTACTTTCAGCTAATAAGATTCCAGAAAATTATATAAATTTATTTTCTGAGAATGCAAGGAAATATTGTATTCAATCCAAAAATTAAAGTTTAGCCAGTATTCAAAGTCTTAACAGTACACTGTACATACATAATTCCAGACATACATGTATGTGCACAGAAAGAGAGGGTAGGCTGGCTTAGCTTTTAAAAACCAATACCAAGCACATACACTATGTATAATATTTTCGCTTCAAATATTCTTCCCAATTTCCCCAAATAAACTTAACCCCTTCCATGCCACCAGATTTTTGAGCAATTGTCAAAAGTGAAATTTCAATAATTAAATATTAATTTTCAATTAGTTTTTTTCTTGAGCAAACTGGGCAAAGATATATTGCATAGGAATAAACATTATAGTGAAGGCACAGGTTTCTGTCTGAGGCAGAAATTTCAAGCCATTCTGAGCCTAAACAAAATGTTCAACACTCCAATATTTGGGCGGAATTTGCCTCCCACGGCATGGTAGGGGTTAAAATAAAAAATAAGGTAAAATACATAAATTCGCACTTATAATACTGCTGAAATGGCACATTACTGTACGTATGATCGGGAACAATTTTGACAAACTCATCTCCTCAGTTATTCATTTCCTAAAATGTAATTTTGCTTTCATACTGGTTTTGTATTGTTTAAGTTGTCCTGTACTTTCAGCAAAAATAAAATATCTTCTCCTTAGGTAATAGTCACAAAGACTTGAAGTGCATATTACATGCACAATAGAATTGAAGCTTGATTAGTTTGGAAGTGGAAAAAAAATACACAGAAGTGCCCTGTATTACAGTGTGGTATTGGAGAAACTGCTAAGTACTGTTACAAGTAGATTATTGGAGCAATGCAATGCATACACATATATACGTACATTTACATGTACTACAATGTAGGTGTTAACAAAAACAGTGGACACTTTTGATCGTTAATAACTCAAAAACTATACATCGTATCAGACTGAAGTTTTTAAATTGTAAAGTTGAAAGATGTAAAATTTATTGGGAGCAAGTTTCATGACATATCTCTGAATACTTTTCTTAAAATTTTGCTCTGAATATTTAATTAGATTTTTCACTTTTGAAAAATCAAGGCCACAAAATCTGTGTATATCAGTATTAATTCAGAACACGACGATTGCTATTGCGTGTTGCAGCTGTCATTTCTGCCAACCTTTTGCTGTCCAGTTTCATTAATGATTCACGACTCCGGGTTAAAAAGGTGTTCTGGTATTTCAACTGCAACAAACAATGGCAATTGTTGTGTTCGGAATTAATTACTGATACACACAGATTTTGTGGCCTTGATTATTAAAAAAGTGAAAAATCAAATTAAATATTCAAAGAAATAATTTAAGAAAAGTATTCAGAGAAACATAATGAAACTTGCTCCCAACATATTTTACATCATTCAACTTTACAATGTAAAACCCTCATACTGATACAAGCACTATGAACACGATGACAAAGAGAGCGGACAAAATATACAGCTCCTCATTGTACCCTCCACGATTGCTCTGGTAGATAAAAGAACATCCCTTCATTGCTATTATGTAAAATAAGTAGAACAGCTGAATATGCATGTGACACCTGTTCTACATATTTTTATAGTGAAGGTATAATTTTTGAGTGATTAACGATCAAAAGTGTCCACTGTTTCTTTTAACACCTAGTACATGTACACGCAATTTATCATTCTACTAATTAAATATTTGTGCTTTCATCATGCTCCGTAGATATTACTTGTACAGCTACCTTCTTTTTTCTTTTTCTTTCCATGGTCAGCTACACAATTGGAGCCCCAAATGACAAGGTCAATCTTATGGGCTAATGCACTTCGATAAAGAATTATCAAATTAGAGAAGATCGAGTAGGTAAGGGGGGGATTTTGGGAACAGGCATTTTGTTGAATTTTAGTGAACAGGGATATAAGCGCGTTAAATTACAAATGCATATTCCTGTAATATGCGATACAAATACAAAATATTATGATTACTATTAATTTGAGCACATATATCTTACCAATTGGCGTAAAAGTTGACAAAGACAATCTCATTGTGCTGCAGAATGGTGTCCATGTTGGAGTCCATGAGCTCCACAGTGGCTTGCTGGTTTGTATGGCATACCACACAACATAGCTGTCAAAATAGATGTACACATGATTAGTACCAGTAGTTCTTCCAGGGGTTTCCAATCACTTCTTTTATACTAATAGGTTGGGGTGTACCTTGCCAACATACATAAGGCAGGAGAGCTACATTTATACAGCATATACCGCAGCTGCCAACCTTATACAGGAAAAAATAGGAATCTCGTAAAGGCGAATTTGGAATACTATGTATAAGTAAATTTGGAAAACAGAAGTTTTTATTAAAAGAGAGAAATTTAAGACTAATAACATTAGTTTGAAGGCCAAGTTTCTTCCAAAATACAAATAGCATTTCAATGTCTGTCACACAGAACTATTCACACATACATATATACACCTTTATCTATAGGATATACATTAACTTCACACGTCATACCACGCACGATGACTTCCTTTAAAGGCCAGTGCATGTGCTCAAACTCTGCATGTGAGATTTTCAAAAGAGCAAGATCACTGGTTAAAAACACACTGAAAATCCCTCCTGATCAGAGTGATAGATATCCTAGGATCAAAGGAATTGTAACTTATAGAAATTTGATTTCTACTTATCTTACAAAAAAAAATATAATATAAGATGCCAGTATTTTCCCTGAATTTTGCCACTAATTGTAGCAGAGTTATGTCCACTCTGGCTTAAAGGGATACGCCACCAGGCCGCCGTGGGGAAAGTCGGGATTGCGTAAGCCCCATTCACTCGTACACAAACTTTGTGCGTCGAACGCGTCCGTTGGACTAAGTGGGATTACCTTTCGACTGCACGAAGCCGACCGAATCTTGCACGACAGCTCAAGCTCAGGCGGAGCGTGCATGTTGTGCGGCGACCAGTCTCTCCGAAGTTTGAGCCCGCGGGGCAACGGCATGATCGGGAAACGATCACGGTGCCCTCTCGCGGCATAAACACGTCCACAATCTGCGGTTGAGTATCCCTTTAAGCGCGGCTGAAATAAGGGTACTCTCTAGAGCATTCAAGGAATTTCTTCCTACCAAGCTGTCTTATTCTATCATGAGAGTAGCAAATTTAGCTTATTATTATCCATATCAGACATCTGAGCTGTGGTTTTACAAAATTGTATTCCTCTTATCTTTGGTGCAAACTGAGTGTAACATTTCTTATATCACACTCTCACACAACAGCCTATAGAGTTTACATGTTATAAAACCAGGCAATATATCTTTATAAACTTGTAATGCCTGGTGGTTGCAGCATGCAATATTGCAGCACGCAGTTGCAGCACGCAGTTGTTGTTGTTGCACACAGTTGCCGGCTAGGCTCAGAGCAGTTGGAAAATTGGATTTTCTAATTTTGACAAAAAGGAATAAAATGATAATTTAGGGATCCATTTTGAGTTTATTATAAATTTACCACTTGTTTGCTCTAGATGTCTGATCAATGTAGATAATAAATAACAATACTGACTGGTCTCTACTTTCGGGAGATACAACATTGCCCTCGTCTTCAACTAGGGCTATATGAATCTAGTTCAGGGAATATATGTTGTAGCACGGTCAAGAACAGTCAATATTATATATCACAGCTCAAACCCAAGACATTTGCATTTCAAGTTGAAGACGGTCTTTGTTATTATTCACTATGCTTTTTCATGAACCACAAAACCACAACAAAATGGACGCGGATGTCGTACAGGCCTCAATGAGATATCCCCCATTTTTTTAACCTTTGGCAATTGTTGTGCACAGTGATCTGATCCACACCACGAATAGTGGTCATATTGACCACTACGAATACAAAATGCAAAAATAGTTGGTATTTTCTGTCGCGTGTAGTAAAGGTATGGGGGGGAAATAAGATAAATATTTTAAATACTTGCTTTCAAATTCAGCCCTTAAAAATCTCACTCCTACCTCAAATGGCCGTTAGAAAGAACTTTTGATATTTTCAGCAAAATCCAAAGTCAAAATCTTGTCCAAAACCGGAGAAATCCCCGCCGACTTGTTTCGCGATCGCGTGTTGTTTACATACTGCCGATGTCTTAGACTAAAATCGGCCAATAAAATTTTTGTCCACGAAGAAACTCGGGATCGCAAGCGCACATCGATCTTTACGATCGCGCACACAGAAAATCGGGACTTTCCGTGTATGCCACATAGGGACCGAATTTTTAAGGACAAAACTCTTTTGGGGAGATGTCAGCGCCCGCGGCGACCAGGAAATGTACACAATGACTCCGATAGCTCGTTTCGCGAGAATCAACAGTAAATTACGGATATGATTTTTGGAAATATCTTTTCCAACATCGGTGAGTTGAATTTATTGTATTTCTTGGATATTTAGTGGTCGGTTTTTGTAAATTAAATGCCGATTTTGAGTGAATGTTTGTGACTTTTGTGCAGTGGTGTTTTAAAAAGTTGAGGTGTATGACTGCCTAAATTATACACACGAAGTATAGGAATGTAGCTATGAGTGATCTGATCTAGATCTATCTAGACTCTAGACTAGACTTCCACAATGTTCTACCAACTCCAGAAGTAACTGCATTTTTCCAGAAGATTGGGTAATATGTAATATAAGATAATATTACATGGAGGTAATTGAGCTCCCAGTTTCTCCCACTCACAGTCACACTTATGCGAGGTTTCTCCAGAATTATTTTTGATCAGTGCTGATACACTTCCAAAATTACATCCATCATCAGGAACTATCAAAATTTTGTTTTCTCTTTGGTTTAAATGATCTCAAATTCTGTAGGATATAAGAAATCATGAAATCATGGATCCAATATCACATTCCTAATTCCTAAAAACATTAAAAATCTGCATAAAAAATGGACACATCTTGAAGTTGAATGTAGCAGCAAGGCCAGGCACTTGCATGACCATGATGACTTGCTTCAAAGTTCAACAAACATGACCAAAAAAAAGAGCGATTATGAACATGATAAATCTACATAACATAGCATTTCTTTCGCATACACTAATTAATGATACTTTACTAATCATTTTAACTAAAATTAAGCTAAAATATACATGCTAAGACTAGTACTAGTACATGTAGTAGTAGTAGTTGAGAACTTGAGGAAATGGTAAATGATCATGAATGAGGAAGCACATCGCCGGCAATCTCAGCCGGAGCGGCCGGGTTGGTTCCTTCAGCGAGCGGCTACACACCCACAATTTGACGGCTTCCCCTCGATAATGACTCACGGAGGCTCGGTTAATTTTAAGTCATAAGTATTTCATCCAATCAACTCGAATTGGCTAATTAACTAATGCTAATAATTACTTCTTACTCTCAACACTAAATAACAACCCATACTTACCAGGAAAATTAAGGTAGAAACTAAATACCGGCAGCCTTTCAAGCTGATAAGATCCATCTTGGAGATCGTGTCTAGCAACAAACCAACGGCAGCCACGTTATGCTAGTTAAGTGAGGTCAAAGGTCAATGCGCGCGCAGATCGTTTACCCACAGTATGTAGAGTTACATCAGAGTTACATACCCCTAACACTTCATGGCCCGTATTCTGAACTCCGGTTTAACTTAAACCGCGGTCTAAATGTGGTTTAAACCCAAACCCAGTCTAAAACTGCCCTTTGAACCAGAGTTTTAGAAAATCACGTTCTGAAATCCAGTTTAACTTAAACTCCATTCTAGTATGGCTTAACTTTGTACAGAAATTTAGACGGAACTTCCGGTTTAAGTCAGTTTTGATTAAAGCTCTGGTTTAACTTAGACTGGAGTTTAAGTTAAACCGGAGTTCAGAATACGGGCCCATGTGTTTATTACCTCTTTTCGAGAAGACTGTTCAGACAGTTTTTAATGGATAAATGAGCCCATTGAATATAAAACTAAAGACCGAAACGAATCTGAAGGTTTAAACTGGAATTCAAAATTAGAAAAAGTAAAATCTGTGTTAATTAAGGTTTCCTCCCATTTCCCTGGACATACTATGGGAAAATAACAATCGTAATACCGCTTATCCTTCTCAATTTGTATATTACATGTCCACCTATTCCACAAAATATCATTACTACCTTAAACAAGTTGATTTACATTTTTCTTTGGAGATCAAAGAAAGAAAAGGTCAAAAGAGCGGTTGTTCAATTACTCGTGCTGTGCACAGCGACTCGGGGTTTAGAAATCGGTAGTTACGTAAAAGGTGGTAAGTCGCAATGGAGAATACTTTTTAAAAATGGATTAGTTTTATTTAAGATATACCGCTAGTTTTAAAAGTGAACACTTAAGTGCTCAAGCAAGCACATAAGATTTGTAAGTTGCATGAATTATGTTATCGTGTACCATGGTGTGAAATGAGATACAGTAGGGTATGTTCATTTTCTTCAATGTGAAAGATATGAACCCTTTTTGGTTTGGCTCAATATCTTTTGATTCAGAGCTCTAAAAGATATACCTGATGCACCAGTAGAAACAACAAAATTTTCTGCACGCAATGTGTCCATTTTTGTTGCATGACCATAATTATATTGCGTTTGATGCCATGAATTTTAAAAAGGACAATAAGCACTGGCGTAGACAGGGGGCACCGGGGGCCAGGGGCCCCCCCCCCCCCCCCCCCCTATCCAGCCATTTAAAAAAAAAAAAAAGCGAGAAATCTAGTTTTTGAAGGTTTGAAATGCGAACATTTTCCAAAGCTCGGTCGCTTTGCTCCCTCGCATAATTATTTTCTTTCAGGATCTCGTAATTTCGCTCCCCCAGTATATATTTCTTAAATAGCTTAAAAGGTTCAAAAACTTTGAAAAAATAAAGATGTAATTGCTTTGCTCGCCATTATTATGTAAGTTTCATATGACTCCTGCTAACTTCATTGTTTGCCCCGGGCGCCATAATCCCTAGATACGCCACTGGCTTCGCTCCCTCGCATGTGAAATGTTGCGTCCAAATAATTGAAAAGCGGTCCGCGGGCGTCGAACTATAACTTTCCGCCTGAAAAAAAAGTACTACGTGCAGTTATCATTCTCTCAGATTTGCTGTAAACGTTTCCCTGCACCCACCCCTGTTACATACAGGGCAGTATTACGTCCAAATGACTAAAAAGCAGGCAGGGCGTCAAACTATAACTTTCCGCCTAAAAAAATTGCTAAAAACGTCAGAGCTTGCACGCTTCGCGCGGGAAGGTGGGAAACTGCCCTCCCTGCACCAACCCCTGTTACATACAGTGCATTATTACGTCCAAATAACTGAAAAGCCAGCAGGGCCTCGAACTATAACTTTCCGCCTAAAAAATTGTTTGCTATGAGCCGTTTATCTTTCTCTCAAATTTGCTAAAAACGTCGGAGCTTTCGCGCTTCGCGCGGAAAGTGGGAAACTCCCCCTCCCTGCACCCACCCTTGTAACATACAGTGCAGTATAATTATAATTGCGTCCAAAATAACTGAAAAGCAGCCAGGGCGTCGAACTAACATTCCGCCTAAAAAAGGGTGTTAAAACGTCAGAGCTTTCGCGCTTCGCGCGGGAAGGGGAAACTGCCCTCACTGTACCAACCCCTGTTACATACAGTGCATTATTACGTCCAAATAACTGAAAAGCAAACAGGGCCTCGAACTATAACTTTCCGCCGTTAATCTTTGTCTCAAATTTGCCAAAAAATGTCAGAGCTTTCGCGCTTCGCGCGGGAAGGGGGGGGGGGGGGACTCCCCTCCCCCTGCACCCAACCCCTGGGGAGCACGCTTTACGTGCTCATCACCAATATCGCACTCTTTGCGTGCCCACAACCACCCCCTTCCCGCGCGAAGCGCGAGAGGGGGTGGTGGAAGGGGGTGGTTGCTCCCTCTGGGGAGCACGCTTTACGTGCTCATCATCAATTTCGCAATCTTCGCGTGCCCCACAACCACCCCCCTAAAATGAAATCCTGGTTATGCGGTTGGATCCTTCACGTCTGGCCCCCCCCCCCCTGTGACAATAAGCTTTAAAATCCTTAAATTGGCAACATATTGAGAGGTTTAAAATCATTGTTTTTTTATCGAAAATGGCAATTTTGTCAACTTTTCAACAAAGTTCCGATAACTATGTATATTGTTTTCAAAGATCTCATCTCAGGCACAGCATGACGAGGAAAATAGCCAAGTCACGAGGCCTTGTCAAAAGGCTAGTAGCACTCATGAAAGAAATATATTTTTGTTGCCAACTTGAAGAACAAAATGTGATCAATTTGTGGTACAATTTAGTAATATATCCTGCAAAATGTCTTAATTTTCAAAGAATGGTATGCAAATGGAACAAAGACAGCCTGACCTACTTGAAAACTTGAAAACAGACAATAGATTTGGTGGGTAGGGCCTAGCTTGTAACTCTTTATAAGTTTGGGTACAATGAATTCTTGGCAATTCCAAGCGTTACGGAATGACATTAAAATAGAATTATAAAGTTTGAAAGAAGAATATTATGAACATCATAATGAATATCTACAAAATAGTACAATACATAAACTAATATGAGGTACTTAACTGTTGAGTTTGACCATTCAACAAATTTATGAAATATTAAACATTTTATTGCTTCGTTTACGGAATGACGCACAAAGGACATGACTTTTCAATCAGAAAAAAAAACATTGCTCAAACTCTGTGAACTGAAAATAATTATGTATCCGGTTTTTAATATTGCTGTGGCATTCTGCAGTATGTTAGCCGATATGAATGAATGAATGGATGAATGAATGAGTTTATTACCAAAATCACAATGATACATACAGCTTGGTAAAAAAAATCACAATAACATCTTGGTAAAGGTAGCTAACAAATAGCATATGCTAATCGAGGTTCATTAGCCCCGTATAGTTGATTACATAAATCAATAGTCAGCAAATTAATTGAAATGTGCATCTCATATCTTTTTTAATAACACATATACATAACATTATTTACAAACAATAAAAATAGTAATAACAGTATACAACAACAACAATAATAACAACAATAACGAATATCAAGTGAGCTTAAAACATTCTAAAATTGATTTTCAAGTTGGTATTTTCCTATTAAGTATTGTTGTAATTCCCGTCCAAAACTTCAGCGACTGGTTATATTCCTTAATTCTTTTGGCAAATTATTCCATATAACAGGTCTTGAATATGAAATTGATTGTTTTCCCAAGTACTGAAAATAATGAGATAAAGCATGAGGCAGACGGTTATATATTGTATATATCAATCAATAAAAATACCAATTATATAGCGATATTTTTTTTAAATATCTAGCACAAAATAAAGGAGCAGAGTGATATCTCAAACCTTTGAAAGCAATTACTCTCGCCATTCGTTTCTGAATCATTATCAGGATTCAGAGTTGTCTTACATGACTGTATAGCACCCCAAACTTCTAATCCACATGTTATATGGGGTAAAATAAAATAATTATATAACATGTCTTTTTACTTGACATGAAGCTTCTTAACCTATACAATATTCCAATCTTTTTACTTAGTAAATTGCATACATTATATCAATGTGTTTCTTCGACTCCATGTCAAATTTTCGTCTATACGAATTCCAATGAACGCTGTTGACTCAACTGACTCTAAAATGGTTTCATGAATGAGCAAATGACCTGAAATTGAGAAATATCTTCGTCGATTTTTAAAAAACATGTAATTAGTTTTTTTCGTATTTATTGTATATAAGTTTGTTTGAGTTGCACCAATTTGTAACAGCTTTCAGGTTACGGTTAACTTCTGATAATCAATATTACGTTCATCATGCTTAAATGTATGGAATAGATTAGAATCATCTGCAAATAAGCGAAAATTGAAATAATTTGATGAATTTGCTAGGTCATTAATGTAGACAAGAAATAGTGACGGGCCTAATACCGAGCCCTGGGGGACGCCGCATGAAATAGATTTATAATCAGATTTCACACAGTCGTAAGTTACAAATTGTCTGTTTCTTAAGTAATTCTTAAAGGATTGTTCCGAAAAGGTGGGTAGCGTCGCGTCGCGTTGACACGAACGCCACCATTCGTCCAAAGCCCCCCCCCCCCGGTTTTGCCGAAGGGGTGCGTTGGGAGCGTCGGGTCACATGGCGTAGTGGAACGCCACCATTTGTCCAAACCCCCCCCCCCCCCTCGGTTTTGCCGAAAGGGTGTGTTGACGTTTTCTCAATATTGTTATTATTGTCATAAATAAATTTATTCAAATTGTCTCCAACGGCCCACAAGGGGGTGACACACGCTACTGCTGTGTGATAGGTTGCCCGGGTGCTGTGAAAAAAATCACAGGCGGAACCGGGCGGGATTCGAACCCGCGACCTCTGGGGGCCGTTGGAGACAAATTGAATAAATTTATTTATGACATTATATCACCCGACGGATTAATTCAATACCTTTGACTTGATAGTCCCCATATTGGGATAGTTTGAACCTGATCACTCAGGGCACTCCGGTGGTCTAGTGGTTATGACACTGGTCTAGTAATCCAGAGGTCGCGGGTTCGAATCCCGCCCGGTTCCGCCTGTGATTTTTTTTCACAGCACCCGGGCAACCTATCACACAGCAGTAGCGTGTGTCACCCCCTTGTGGGCCGTTGGAGACAAATTGAATAAATTTATTTATGACATTATATCACCCGACGGATTAATTCAATAAGCCAGTTCGGGGTTAGCGCATGGTACAAATGACCCCAAATATCCACAGATATTTTAGACATGGAGGGTCCCTTTATGTGCACTTCAGAAAAATAACTCTGGGAGTGATAGAGGTGCCTCATGAATAGCTTTTGTTTCCCCCTTTAAAAGAATACTTCCACCTGGATATCATGGAATGCACCATTAGTGCATAACTGAATAATGATTACATGACATTCATGAGCACATATCGAATATTAGTGTCAGTGGGTTTTAGAATTTTGTACAGATGACCTTTATCTGCTCATGCTCAGATTGCATCTCCGAAATGGCTTATACCTTTGACTTGATAGTCCCCATATTGGGATAGTTTGAACCTGATCACTCAGGGCACTCCGGTGGTCTAGTGGTTATGACACTGGTCTAGTAATCCAGAGGTCGCGGGTTCGAATCCCGCCCGGTTCCGCCTGTGATTTTTTTTCACAGCACCCGGGCAACCTATCACACAGCAGTAGCGTGTGTCACCCCCTTGTGGGCCGTTGGAGACAAATTGAATAAATTTATTTATGACATTATATCACCCGACGGATTAATTCAATACCTTTGACTTGATAGTTCCCCATATTGGGATAGTTTGAACCTGATCACTCAGGGCACTCCGGTGGTCTAGTGGTTATGACACTGGTCTAGTAATCCAGAGGTCGCGGGTTCGAATCCCGCCCGGTTCCGCCTGTGATTTTTTTCACAGCACCCGGGCAACCTATCACACAGCAGTAGCGTGTGTCACCCCCTTGTGGGCCGTTGGAGACAAATTGAATAAATTTATTTATGACATTATATCACCCGACGGATTAATTCAATACCTTTGACTTGATAGTCCCCATATTGGGATAGTTTGAACCTGATCACTCAGGGCACTCCGGTGGTCTAGTGGTTATGACACTGGTCTAGTAATCCAGAGGTCGCGGGTTCGAATCCCGCCCGGTTCCGCCTGTGATTTTTTTTCACAGCACCCGGGCAACCTATCACACAGCAGTAGCGTGTGTCACCCCCTTGTGGGCCGTTGGAGACAAATTGAATAAATTTATTTATGACATTATATCACCCGACGGATTAATTCAATACCTTTGACTTGATATTCCCCATATTGGGATAGTTTGAACCTGATCACTCAGGGCACTCCGGTGGTCTAGTGGTTATGACACTGGTCTAGTAATCCAGAGGTCGCGGGTTCGAATCCCGCCCGGTTCCGCCTGTGATTTTTTTTCACAGCACCCGGGCTGCGCGAGTGGTTGGCAAACATAATTCTGTGCATATACTAATATAGCCGAACTGATAAATCATTATATCCACTGGCCTTAGAATGATCAAGGTTACTTATCACTTCTTTTACTTCATAACTTGTTACCGGAAGAAAAAAGAATGATTCATTCTGGTAGGAACCTAAATACCTATTATAATCAACGTCTGTATATTCTATTTTACTGGCCAGATTTTCCCTGATATTTGCGAAAAAATCGTTGAAAACATTTGCAATATCTTCTGATGAAGAAACCTCAACAGTTGATCCATCAAATTTGATGAGTTTGTGAACTTTACCATCAGCTTTTGCTAAACTTTTTTTATTCAGGAGTTCAATAATGTGCTCCCGTGTTTTTTTTCGAATTATTTTTATGTCGTTCAGATTGTTGATTATAATATGTTTGCTTTGTCGGTCTGAGAACTGTAGTTAGGACGTTTCCATATCTTTTATACTTTCCTAGAAGCTCGTTATTATATTAGACTTAATTACTTGAGAAAAAAGTTTGTGTTTTCTTAATATTGAGCGCTTAATAGCACGTGTAATCCACGGTTTATCTCTTTTCTTTAATTTAATATTTTTGGTTTCGTTAGTGCATGTTTGTCACAACATATGAAAACTGCCGAAGAAAAATATTGTAAGCTTCATTTGGATCAGAGCATCTGAGAACATCCAGCCATTCGTTATTAATTAACTAATTACAGAAAGAATCCAATGAAAAACTGCGCAAGTCTCTGCATGTCACTTTCTTCATGTCACCATGTTCCTGGGAATCTGCTTGAAAATATTTGAAATATGATACTGAAAATATGAAACAGCGAGCCCGCAGAATGACCGTTATCGAGTGACGTCTGAAAGTCTATGGGAAATTGAATCAAAGATTGAGCAGTCGATTTGATAATTTTTGATAACATAATTATGATATCTGTGCTAAAATAGCTGTGTGTTCATTAATTTACAACAATTTATGTAAATTTTATTAATAAATTCATATTTTGTTAATAATCGGAGATTTTTGAAAGATTCTGAAGAGTGTGCATTTGTTTAAAACGCTTCTGGCAAGCTTTACAAATATTCAGATACTAGTAGATTTAATCATATGTTATTCCATTCTATACTGCAAGCATTTCATTGTTTTATGAATTTCTTATGTAATCTATTGTTTTTCAATTTTCATAAATTTCATCATATGATTTGTTCTATTTAATACTATCATCTAGATCTAAGATCAATATTTAGATATAAAATACAGGACAATCAAACTATAGAGGAAAAATTACACCTCATTAACAAATGGAATAGAAACACCTTTCCCCATTGTTTTGTATACACAATATATATCAAACAATTATTTAGAATCATTCTAAAAAGCACTGACATGTCCGTTTGAATTATTTAGGCCTTCGAAAAAAAATTAATAGTCAATAATAATATTTAATTCCTATTCAAATATCTTAGTCATACCAACTATGCATGTGAATACAGATGAGTTTGTGTTATCATTACTTGTTAAATAATTATGTTGAGAGAAATATAGGGGCAGGAGTATTCCAAACAAAGGGGGGGGGGAGGCAGGGGCCGGAATTCCCCCCTAAATCCATGGGCTGGCCACTGAAGGGGCATTGCTTTCTGGCACGGTATGCATTTTACATATAGGCCAATAGATAGACGCTCTTCCTAGGTGTTTTGTTACCCGATATGTAGTTGAGAGAAAAAAGTACCCCTTTTCAAATGTTGAGAGAAATATAGGGGCAGGAGTATTCCAAACAAAGGGGGGGGGGGGAGGCAGGGGCCGGAATTCCCCCCTAAATCCGCCACTGAAGGGGCATTGCTTTCTGGCACGGTATGCATTTTACATATAGGCCAATAGATAGACGCTCTTCCTAGGTGTTTTGTTACCCGATATGTAGTCGGCAAGATATCATAAAATCTAATTTAGCACGAAAGCATGCTCCCAAAGTAATAATCATGAATCTACTAAATCCGAACCCCCCCCCCCAAAAAAAAGACCCCTTTCTTTCTCATAATGAAGTGCCCTCTTTACTACTAAAGTGCCCCCCTATCCTTTCTAGTGCCCCTTCTTATAAGTGCCCAGCCCCTTTCTCCTTTTGATAAGTTAGTGCCCCTCTTCAAATCTGATAATAATATTGATCCTCAGTCTTCTCTCTCTCTAATAAGCGCCCTTTCCCTTTCTGGTAAGTGTTATTTTCCCCTTCTGATAAGTGCCTTTTTATTTCTATAAATTCCCCCTTTTCACCTTCTTATAAGTACCCCTTTTCAAATCTAATAATCGCCCCATTTTCCCTCTAATTATTATAAGTGTCTTCTTACAACTGATATAGGTGGCCTTTCCCCCATCTGAGGAGTGCCCCTTTTTATTTCTAATAAGTGCCCTTTTCACCTTTTTATCAGTACCCTTTTTCCAGTCTAATAATTGCCCCTTTTTCTCTATTATGTGCAATTTTCTCCTTTGATAAGTGCCTTTTTCCTTCTGATAGGTGCCCCTTTTCCCCTTCTGATAAGTAAAAGATTTCTCATTCTGCTCGCTTGAATGTGTCCATAATTTACACCAAGTAACAGCAATTTTTCTGACAAATTTCCCAAAGCTCGCCCACTACCCTCACTTGCTCTTATAGTGTACGGTGTACCTAATTATGAATTGAAGCATATAATGTAAGTTGATATTGACTGAATCTTAAAGAAAAACGACAGGGTATAATGTACGAATTAAAAGGATCATTCGAAATTGCCCCGAAAGCAATTTGTGGTTGTCACTTTCATAATCTAAACCATTTTATCAAAGCGGGTACATAGTGTGTATGTTGATTACTTTTCATGGCTGATAAAGGTAAAACAATAGACCTACATGTAATTATTGTTCAAGCTATCGATTTCAAGTAAGGCTGTATGTTTTCATAATATATAACGGGCCTATTTGCCTATTAATTCGTTTTTTATCAGTGGCGTATTTGGACCTTGCATAGCCTCGGGGGGGGGGGGGGAGAGGTTGATGTCTTAATTTGCATACAAGGGGGTGTAAAATAAAAAAAGAAAATAAATCAATGATCGCTTTGCAAACAAAATGTGAGTTTTAATTTGTATACAAGGGGGTGTAAAATAAAACAAGAGCCCCAGGGGGCACGACGCTCACCTGAGGTGGATCAATTCACATCTGGTACATGTTCTTTCTAGCACCACCAGGCGATATGTTAGCAATTGAAACAACTAGGAGGATGTACATGAGATGATGTTAGAAATCCCCCTGCCCCATGGTCTACAATATCATGTATTATTTGAATCTCCTACATCTAAGGATGATTCCCACCAAGTGTGGGTGAATCATACAACAAATCATGCAAAGAATGTACATTTCCCCTCCTGCATATTAACCTCGTCCTCCCAGGACCCTTATGGGGCCACCCTGAGAATGTCATGAACAACTTTTGTTTATTCATCTTCAAGATGTATATAATATCTAGATAAACTTCTGGATCTGGAGAAGAAGAATGTTTGAAATTTAATTTTTTTTTTACTGATCATTCCTTTTCCCTGGTAGCACCTTTCCCCCCAGTATGTTACCCACATATAGGACCATCCATTATAGTAAGGCCACCCAGCAAAATTTCATGAACAATTTTCATTCTTCATCTATAGAAGTATCTCTATACACAATACCAAGTCTGAGCTTCCTACCAAGTTCGGTTAAATTCCAATCATGGGTTTTGGAGAAGAAGCTGAAAATGTAAAAAGTTTATGGATGGCGGACAACTTGCCTGCCCCCCCTCCAGTACGTTACCCCCACAGACCCCCTATAGGGCCACCCGGAAAAAATTGATGAACAACTTTCATTTTTGTCTATAGAGGTATTTCCATACACAATACCAAGTCTGAGCTATTCCTGGTTCTGGAGAAGAAGATGTTTGAAATTTACATAGCTTTTACAATTGGGGGCCCTCCCCCTGGCCCCCCTGGGGGCCACATGTACCATTTTAGCAACTTTGGGTCCCCTACCCCTAAGGATGATTCCTACCAAGTTTGGTTGAATTCCGATCATGTGTTTTGGAGAAGAAGATCAGAATGTACATTTGCCTGACAGCGCCCCCCCCCCCTCCAGTATGTTACCCCCACAGGGCCCCTATAGGGCCACTCAGAGAAATTTCATGAACAACATTCATTCTTCATCTATAGAGGTATCTCCATACACAATACCAAGTCTGAGCTATGCCTGGTTCTGGAGAAGAAGATGTTTGAAATTTACATAGCTTTTACAATCGGGGGCCCTCCCCCTGGGCCCCCCTGGGGGCCACATGTACCATTTTAGCAACTTTGGGTCCCCTACCCCTAAGGATGATTCCTACCTAGTTTGGTTGAATTCCGATCATGGGTTTTGGAGAAGAAGATGAAAATGTAAAAAGTTAACGGACGACGGACGACGGACAAATTTCCATCGCAATAGCTCACTCGAGCCTTAGGCTCAGGTGAGCTAAAAAGAAAAGAAATGAATGATCGTTTTTCAAACAAAATGTGAGGGAGACAAAAGACGGACAAAAAGGAAAGAAAATGTATTTTAAAAATCTGTTCGTTCAACATTTTGACCCACCATCTTGAAGACTGTGGGTCTGTGGATCAGTTCTAGAAACTTTAGAAGGCCCACTTAATTTATGAGAGAGCATTGATTTTCATACGTTTTTATTGGCTCAACTGGTCTTTTTGAAGTGTTTTCATCATTGTTTTTAAAAGTGGTCCTTATACTGACTTTGTGAAGCAACATTCTGTTCGCTATTTCCTATAATAGTAAAAAGGCACGATTATGATTCATGTGAAACACCTCTCTAGCTCAGTGCCCATGCATTATGACAAAATATGAAAATTCTATAATTTTGTCTACAGTCATGTATACCCCCCCCCAAAAAAAAAAACAGTTTGCAGATTCACTGGACAATAAAGTTACCATGATAATCAGTGCAATCAGATTTAATTCCCCTACTTCTCTCTCTCCTTCCCCTTTCACCACTTCAATTTCCTTATCCACAATTCCTGCAATTTTCCTCCATCTCTCCTACTACTCCTTCTCCTCTTTCTCTCTCTTGCCTTCTTTATTTCTCCTTTCTTCTCTCTCCAGCTTTCTTTTTCTCTCTCCCTCTGACTCTTTCTCTTTCTGTCTCTCTCTCTCTCTCTTGCTCTTTGCTTTTCTCTCTCTCCCAACATCTACAAAGATCTCTTTACAGTGAACACACAGACACTTCTTTATTCTCATCCATTTCCTTTTATTTTCTTGTGCAAAAAGTAGATAGCACATACAAACATCTCTATATTGCCAAACAGGTGAAGATGAAATTTTCCAAACCCAAGTCCAATTAACCAAGATATATTTGTAACACCAATTCAAACCGACTTGCATCATTACATAATATGTGGCACATAAAATATATAGATGAACATACTTAAACTAAATATTAGCATACAAAAATAGTATCTATAAAGTCACATTCCAAACAAATAAATGCATTACATACACATATATTTACACAGCAAGTATGCATTTGATTTTATTTTAATTGAATATTACAAAATTCATATAAGTCTTTTTAAAAGAGGAATAAAAGCTGCAGAAGTGATTTGAACAATATATTTTTTTTCTCAATTTTTTCATTATCTATTTTACAATTCTGATCAATATAAAAAACATTCAACTCTTGGATAAGAAACACTTGCTTTTTATCGCAGTCACTAAACATTTTCCTACACTTTCCCCACAGACTGCTGAACAAAACTGGCAACATTTTTTTATTTACATGTATGTACAAGTTTAACATAAACTCAATACATTGGATTGTTACAAACAAGTACGATTATGCAAAACTTGGCTCAATTCAACCATGCTTTCTCTAAACTATTCCTCTCATACTTATCACACACATGCCATAAAATGCTTTCTTTTTTATTTTTCAGTCTCTTTTCAAACTGAGAAACCTAAAGCTGCATATAAGAATATATCATACACAGTAATTACACAGTGTGTTTTTTCCTGTGATGTATTATCACGCATCTATGCGAAGACTGAAGAATAAAATAGGCTTCTCATATTGACCATAATATAATGTGGATCAGGAAAAACACATCCATGTAACAAAATAACCACCAAATTTTACATCACAAACCGAACACAATATTTTTGTTCATAAATATGGTCATTTCAGATAGAAATGGCTCTCCATAAGTACTAGGTTTAGTATATTTGGTCTAGCAAAAAGAAAGATACCGAAACAAAAACAGTTCATAAACAATCTTAACCTTCAATTTCTAACTTGAGTGCGGAAGTAATGAAAGCGATACATTCAGAAACAGGAAGAAGACAAATATTATAATTTCAGTTTACCATGATACCAGATAAAGCAATATCAATGGTTTTGTATATAATTTAGACTTGTTTGTCTAATTTTGTACTTACACAGAACAATATAAAGAATTATTTCAGTCTTGAACTAAAAAATATTTACAGAAAAAGTAGAACATCTGTCAATGGACTGAAAACCTCTAGGCTCTAGCTCCACACTTAATGTTTCATTCTTATAATAATCTTGTTATTTCAGGAAGAGAATGTAACCATTTCATTTTTCAAAAACTAAAATGGTTATAACTTCTTTATGCAACAACACAGGAAAAAGATTAAACAGGTATATTATCACTATAACAACATCTACTTCATTAGTTTCATCAAATAACTAAGAGGGTGAGAAAATAATGATTTATCAAAACAAATAAAATTTATTTCCTTTTATGAAAGCACCATTTATATACTGTTTAATAGAGAATTGTAATAATTGGAAGCCTATACACAATGCGTGGCAGCAATCAATCCTTCAGATTTTCAACACATAAATATAAGAAAATTACTGGTCTCAAACATACACAGCAAATTTGAGAATACTATGGATCAATAGCAATATGCAAACACTTCACACCTATTTCTTCCATTTTTCCACATAAATGTCTCAAAAACATCATAATTTCAGTGAGAAGAAAGCATTATTACAATATTACGAGCATGTGGTACAAATGTGTGACACAACACTCATTAAAAGCACATCAGACAGAGCAATTTTCTTGAAAATAGCTGCATATATACATTCATAATTGTATGTGTGTATGTCACTTTCAGTAATTTCTATTTTTTCTTAGTCTATGACTCAGAAAACAATTGTAAACAAACTAGAAAAAGATAATTTATTAAAACAAGAGATATTGTACAAAACAGTACTCTTTAATACAAAATAGTTTCTTAATCATCATTATAAACAAATGCAGAGATAAATATATATTTAAATTTTCTTTTATACTTCATTTTTTTTTTTTTTTACAAAGCCTCTGTATGAGCCTAAATGCTTGTTCAATTTCAAAATTTCATTGCATAGTACTGAAGACAGAATAGAAAAGAAGTACTCGATGAAGAAATAGAGAAAGAGTTGTAAAACTGTGATTAATACTGTCTCGAGTTCAAAATCAGTAATGTAATTACGTTTTCAATTATGCTTCGTAACAAAGAACTGTCATAATTATGCATTCATGCATGTTGAGCCCGGCGCACACTATACGATCCGACTGCGACCCGATTTTCGAACAAATTGCAGTTTGCATTAAATGTGATAGTTTAAAAAAGTGAAATTACCTCATTTGAAGTTCGGAATAATGATACAAATACTAATATCGAAATATTGGTTAACTGCAATTCTTCTGGTTAGAGTCGATCGCAAGATTGGTATGACGTCACTACAATTTGGAATTGAATTTGCTTTTATTCCTACACGGGGGCTCGCAGTAGCCCGGAATTTCGAGTTTAGTATTCATACTACTATTCAGAACTTTGATCACAAAGATTTTACATGTTTGAAGGTTCATATCAAATGTTATAACAACTTTTCCCAAAATCGCATCGTAGTCATGGTCGCAATACATGTAGTAGCTGGACTGCCTGATCAGTCATGACTAAGTTTGTGCGAAAATAATATAATGTTGAAAGGCAGAAAAAAAAAATACATTTAGTACTTTGTCATGAATGCATTTCTATGTGAAAGCCTTTAGGACAATGAGCTATTCGCATATCCTCTGCTGAGCGCCATAAGGACATTAACCCTGGTGTAAATGACATGACTTAACGCCCTTCTGGCCCTTAACAGACGGTATGCAGATGTGATGTGATGTTTAATAACATGGGTATTTGAAACATGCTGGTCAAGTTGCCCCGAGAATCAAGAAGCAAACGGGATTGTGATGACCTGTTGGGAAAGAAAAAATGCTATCTGCACAGATACAGTTGCCCAACAGTGACAAAATGGTTAAAACACCCTGTTATTAAGATGGTAAATAATATTTCTTGCACGATTCTGTTGCACTCATTATTTCTCTCAACAATCAAGACTGAAAATTGATCAGATACCCTCAGTAAGAATTTTTACTCTGCAATATTTGTTTGTGCATTTTGGGTACATCTATTCATCACGAAGAGTAATGCTGGCATTGTGTTACAACGAAATTAACTTTACATGCACTCAAAGAACTTGAAAACTAAGATATCATTGTTGAGTACGAGGTATTGTTGCATCATGTATCATATCATCAAAATTATCATGAATAAACTCTTCAACATCAATAATTCAAACATTTGATCGGCAGTTTTCTTTTACTGGACGGCTTTTTAAAAATTCTGTAGGTGGCCTAAACATGAACCTTTAAAAGAGTATTCTGTGCATAAATGTTTGTCAAAACAATTTGTGAGAAGGCACTTTCAAAGCTCTAATAATCATTAGAACTTATGCGAGAGATCGTTCCAATTTCATTACTTGCCTGATACCATTCCAATTTTCTTCATTTGCTGAGTGCCCGAAACTATCACATGTAAATATAAGTGCATGAACTGCACACACAGCTAGCTTTAAGTTAGACACTGAACATTTTTCCATCCACAAGGCTAGAGAGCAATTAAATATGAGCAGTTTTTAAGAATAATTAGTACAATTTATTTTAGGTCCTATGTACTGTGAAGGATGATCAACTGAAGGCTCACATGATTCACCTGGCAGTAAGTCAGAGAGGGTCAACATGACCTTTTAAGCTTTCATGATCCATGACCTTCAATGGTCTACTATGTTGAATTACTTTGGTTATCAATGAAAGAAGACTCTCTGTGAAGAAAAAAAAAAAGACTCTTTGGCATTGATTTATAAGTGCCCTTCACTGGCTGTCAAATAACAAAACATGCACGCCACGGGAGACAGAAAGCAGTTGACGACCTTTGACCTTTACTGAGGCATGTGGACAGTCTGATATTCGTCATCTTCATCCTCATTAGCATCCACTTCATCACAGTCAAGCTATAAGAAGACAAAATAATAATATCGTTATTACAACATGGATTAATAATACAATACACTGATATTATGATAGATACATGTACCTAAATTAACTATCCATGAGTGCATGAATTATACTAATTCAGATATAGCCTAGCTGCCCTGATAAGGTGATGGGGCATTCAAGGAATTTCTTCCAAATACATGTGTATGTGAATTACTTCAGCTGGGCTGAAGGTGCCGAAGGAAATTAGTGCTGTGGCAGGTATTCAAACCCTAAACCTTGTGAGCTACATTCTGGTGACTTAACCACGAGACCACAACACCTCTACAGTATTCAAAATTACACAATAACCTCCTGCAGTTTTCACAAAATGTTAGTGTCCGGGGGTGGTATTCTGAGCATCATTTTATCTCTAAAATGTTTAATTTTATCTTTCTGTATTCCGAGACCACATTTTATCTCAGATTTTATCTATTTTATCTCAATCTCCTACCTCTTGCGTGCCTATCCATGTTGTACGCATGATACGCACAGCTTTAACGCTTACGCCAATCATATTTGTGGGAAAGATAAAATAAAACTTAAAATAGGGTAGGGGCTATTTTATCTCTAGGATACACGGTGAGTGCGATATATTTGGACAAATATAATGCTAGTCGTGCGATAAAAATTAACAAAAAGATACTGAGTACTGACTAATTTCTCAAGCAACATTCTCATATGATTATCGAATTCTATTACAAGATTTTTGCCAACTAATATCACACTTGCAATAATGCTTGTGATGGTCTTCTAAAACCTCGGAAAGTACCCTAGTCATTTTCATGAAATCCCAGCAAAAAGCGCGATTGCGTTTTGATGCACGCGTATTGAAAATTGTAAAAATAGCGCATTCGCGCTCTCTTGGCCAAGAGACTGGCAGAGAGCAATTCTATTGGCTGAGCATGATGAAAGTGAAATTTAATGACATTTGTTATTGGTTAAGGCATCATAAATGGGCGTGTTCTCAGAATACCGATTTAAAAAGTATTTTATTTCACTGACTTAAAATCTCAGATTTTATCTGAGATAAAATGAATCTCAGAATACCGCCCCAGGCTTTTGCCAAATTTTAATCTCTCACTTATCTGTTTCAGGCTTATTTTTATAAGGTTATAATCTAAAGCTCTGCACATAGGGACATTGCTCAATATGTGAAATGCACTACACAAAAACTAAATATTATTTTCCTATCATTACTCTTTACTTGAGGGCAGAAAGAAAAGTTGGTACACACCGCATCTAATTCCTGCTTGGTGAAGAACCTCTTGATTTGGCTTCTGATGGGTACAAGCAGGATGAGGAAGAAAGAGAAAGCCAGGGCAGCAGGAGTAAGTTTGATGATCCACAGGATGGCCAGGCATCCTAGCTGGATAATGGTGAAGACGTGCATCCTCCATGTACGAACCTGGATAGCAAAGAGATGGAGATGGTATTGGTGTTGTCATGACGGATGTTGAAGGTGGAATTCGAAAATGAACAGCTGATCATACACTTATCTGCTTTTGATTTTTTTTTCATTCCATATGATGTTGTGTTACAATGGGGCCTTAAAATAATAATGTTCAACCACTAGTGGATGAATCATGCTTTAACTTATTAGAAATTCACATTAGCATTGAAAAATAACCTTTGAACTTTAATCAAACCATTGGCAATCGAACTTACATGTATGAGAAATTCACAAGTGGCAATTAAAGCATTTACAATAGGGTAACCAAGTTTTATCGTAATCATAGACTCTACAAAGGAGTACTCAATAAAAAGCAAAATAAGGTCCAACCAGATGCATGGTACAGTAAACGTGGCTTTGAGCATGCTGCCCAGAACTATGGAACAACATCAGAAATACTGATTCAGTAAGACAATTCAAATCGTGATTACAAACGTACCTATCGATACTATGAAACATGCACATCAATGCTCTCAATCAACTTGTACCTTTTCTAATTACATTCTCTCTATTTCCTTTCACCAAATGCACTGAGAGCTATATACATGTACCTTTTGCACTATATAAGAACTGTAACATTACTATCATTATCGGGCATAACATTACTATCATTATCGAGCATAACATTAAACTCTATCATTATCGGGCATAACATTACTATCATTATCGAGCATAACCTTAAACTCTAGCCCTATAATCTTCACAAAATAAATCTTGGAGCCACGTGCATCACCCACAAAAGCTATCTGCTGGGTACATACCTCCCTGACATAGCGTGTATCAGGATGATGTTTGACAGGCATGAAGAGCAGACTACTCCTCTCCACCATTTGGATACCGTTGAGTGAGGTCACACCCATGTAGAGGAACACACCAAAGAGGACAGCGAGGGGTACCTGACGAAGGAGGGGCGAAATGGCGATGGATGCACCTGTGGGGAATCAAAGGATAAACAATCAAGTTCTGCATCTACCTTTGTCATTCTTCTCAACAACAAATAACCATGCTTGACTATAATCCAATGATGCTTGTAAGACTAGCCCTGTTCAATGATCACTGGGAATAAAACAACTGCTCTCCACTGTCATTTTCAAGTGCATGCTTGAAAGCGTTGTTTAGATAGAAAATCCAAAATTGCACACAAACAGTCCTGAAAAAAACAACCATGATTCATTAAGACATTATTTCTCTAGTGATTATGGGTTGGAAAAAATTATGCTAAACCTATGCTTCGCCCTGCCACACACACACACACAAAGAAGCACATGGCCGGGCAAGCTGTCCACCAAATTTGTTAGAAACTTGGTGTTATGCTTACCTATAACAATATGGATAAAGAAACCAGTGATTCTCTGCTCCAGAATCTTGAGAAGTTTGGGTTTTTCTCCTGGGGCATGGGACTTGCTGAAGACAGACAGGGCTCCGATGTGGGTGACAGATCGGACGGTAGCGGCCCAAACCAGGGGCAGTCCCAAGAGACCATTCCAGACAGCCATGCAACCCAGGAGGAACATGTCCAAATGGTAACCAGAACCCTTCTTGAGCTTGTTGTCCTTCTTGTTCACAATCAGTCTGCAAGGGAAATAAATATTCATATAGAAATAGAAATAAAGGCATATTTATGTAGGATGACCTGACAAGCTTAAGTGACAAGTGCTACAGTCCTCATGTTATCATTTCCCATCAGTCTAACTGGTCTAGGGAAGATATTGTGAAACCATCTATTTTCTCCAATTAGGAGAGTGGTGTAGATTTGTGAGGTTTCATGCTGCAAAATAATTGAATCACAACATGAAACAGTTGCAATTCGCAATATTTTCTTGCAGTAAAATAAGCTTTCATGAACAGTTTGTGCTCGTTTCTGGCTTTAAGGTCATCAAAAACTGGAGAACCTACCCAGTGATGAGCGTCTCCATGTACATAAGGATGAAAGCCAGGACAGCAGGTATGGCTGCACCAAACATGAGACCGATACCAAGAGGCTTGTTGATACCTAGGGGGTTCACAAACCAACCACGCTTGCAGGCATCAGATGGCTTCAGACCGTCAGGGACATCCAATTTCTGTAGCAGAAAGAAAAAGACGACAGGGTAATAATAACAGGAACATCAACAATGAATGACGACAACATCATCAACAACAATAACAATATGCAAATCTTTTTAAAGCAGGTTCATTACAATGATCTCTATATGCTGGAAATGAAACAAGAAAGGAAGGGAGAAGGGGGTAGTTTCAGTAATAAGACATAAGTTTGAGCAGTTGTTGCATAGTCAACTTGATCTCAAAAAGAACAGAAAATGCAGATTCACATCCTAAAGTTAGACAAGCAGAAATGAGGTTTCTACAATCCTTATTTTCTATTTGTGCCTTAAAATGTGTGTTGCTGTCCTAAAATGGTAACCCAGTGTGCTAGTATTCCCCAAAAGTACTATTTGATGATGAAAAGAATGCATGAACGTCATTGTTACCTGTGTGTATGTAGCCTTGATGAAAAAGTCCACCATCACAAAGACCAGGATCGAGATAGGGATTCCAAAGTCACCAATCATCTTTCTTGCCTGAAAAAAATAAAAGAACCGAAAAAAAAGAGAAAGAAAATATGTCAGAACATCACGTTTAGTTTCCAGAAATTCATGTATGAATAAAAGTGGCAAACATTAAAATACAATAAGTCCACGACAAAGTTCTTATCAGTATGACAATATGTTCTACATTGCTTCAAGGAAAACCTCTTTAACGGGTTGAGTAGATAGACAATGTAGTATGACTAGCAGAAGTCATATAGACAGTGGTAAGAGTAACAGAAATGCCAGAAGTGGAGGAGATATATCAAAGAAATAGAGGTAGTATTCTTTTGATTTCATTTCGTATCTGTAATATCAAACAGCAATAAAATTTCAAAATAAACACAGTAAACACAAGAAGAAGAGGAAAAGGAGGAGGAAAAGAAAGACGATTAACCCTCTAGAACTCAAACCGCCCGAAACCGCCCAAGAACGCCTGTGGACTTTGACCCATTTAACAACGAATGTAGGGGATCAGGCACAATAAAAGTGTGTATAAACTTAGAATCTGCATTGCAACGACACATTACTACAGAGAGATTTTGCATACAGCAGAGAGACTATTGCAAAAGATGGTTAACTGAGGGGTGGTGTGAGGTGTAAATGACTACAATCTCCAGACTCTTCAAGTGCTAAAGGGTTAAGAAGAGGAGGGGGTAAGCATGATAGAAACTACGGATACTTACACTCCTTCCAAGGAAACGTCCCTGTCGGAATTTGCGAAGGAAGTAGGCCAAGAAGAAAGTGCCAAGTGTGAGAATGGTTGACAAGAGGGCGGTGTTCGGTTGACGTTCTACGACAACATTGGCTGAAGAACAATCACCAATTGCTAAAAAAAAATGAAAACATACCCATAAGTAACTTCATCTAAACAAAGAAACTATAATAGTCCTTTCTAATAGTAAAAAGTAAAGCCTGTACTTGTCATTAACTTGCTTATTCGTAATACAGTCAAACCTGCTTTAGCTATCACCTGTACAGAAAGACCACCTGTCTATAAAAGACCACAATTTTTGTTTCCCTTTAAAAACTTTAGAAACATTATCAAAGGAACCTGTACATAATGACCACCTGCTCAGAAAGACCGCTTTTGCAAGTTTTGAATATGGCTTAGTTTTATGTGAGCAACAACAAAACATTTTCACATAATTACCCGACATGTTGGCAGTAGGCGTGGCCAGATCATACACGACAGTTCCATTCTCATCTGTGTATTCAGTGTAGGAGGCGGTCCAGATCTCGGTATAGTTCATGGGGTCATCGGTGCCAGGAACCATACAGTAGTCTTCCAGGAGAGGGTGGGCCTTGAAGATCTGAAGACATATGGAGGAGGGAGGAGGGTAAGCCAGCATTAAAGCAACAACATAGCTTGGAACTTGAAATAATCTACATCTGAAGACCTATGAAAGGGGTCATCATCATTAGCAGCAATATAACTTAACCCATGGCTCCTTTTAGTAATTTTTTTTGCATTATCTCTTGATCCTAAATAATTTCACAGATAATTTTGAGTCTATTTCCAACGCAGAACCTTGTGCCGTTCACGAATAAGAGCGATCATTAAAGTCTCTAAATTGGCAACGTGGTGAAATGTATAATCACTATTTTTGTGTACATCTTGGTAATTTTTCTGTTAAAATTTGCAATTCTCATTTACATTGTTTCATAAACATTTTTATTTTTTTCAAACTATGTAGGAGTGGAAAATAAGAATAATTTTTCTCAATTTGAGGAGTGAAACTGATTAATTTAGATCATAAGAAAGCTCTGAACTGCTATGGGATAACTGCTTCTGCAGTTTTATGTGGCAGTTTACCTGTCACATGAGAATGACTATGCTTTAAGCATAAAGACTGTATAAAGTATGCATTGGAAGAAAAGGTTAAGTTTAAATGCCCTCACATTCAAAATATGACAAGAAACAGCTGAAATGTTCAGGCCAAACATACATGTCTGTAGTCCCATATACACATTGCTGTGTGCACAGCATGTGACTCTCAGCAGGATTGAATCAATTTCTTCTCATTTTGTGATTTCAAAACCTTTTCAAAACCTTACAGCACACCCAAATTCTTATGTACTATATATAATCAACCTGTCCACATTGCTTTGAGACAGTTTCTTTAACAATTTAATTGCGTGACAAGAACTCAAATTTATCTCTAACAGGTAGCTAACCATTATTTTCTGACTTGCTATCCACAGTAATCCACAGAATGCAAACTCACCCTGTAAAGCTTGGCGAACACTTCATAAATAAAGATGAGACCGATAAGAAAGGCAAAGATCTCCTCCGTGAAACGTGTAAAGTACTGAACCAGAACGCTCCCTTCAAACGCCACCATGACAGTGATGATTACAAAGAGCCAGATGCCTACCCAAACACGGAACGGAAGGTACTCAATATTGCGGTCAGTGCAGAACTGTGGAGGTCAAAAAAATAACAGAATGAAAGAATATGTTCATGAAACATACATGTGCTGCAGTATCCTATAAATACAGAATGGAATATACTCAATATTGCACTCAGTGCAGAACTGGAAAAGTCAAAGGAGATAGAAGGAAAGAATAAGTTTGTGAGGAATATCTAGGCTGTGGTATCTTATTAAGATGACATTTTTGGTTACCTTTTGGCTTGTAATAGTGTGGGTTGCTGACATCACTAACTGGGCAACTACTTTCTTTGCCCAACAAACAACAAACCAAGTTTAGTTATAGTTAGTTTGCTAAATAATACATTTTCACTTTATACAGCATACCACTTCTGGGGAGCGTTTCATCAAGCGTCAATGATGAAACGCTCTACTGATCTACATTACTGTTATTCAAAGACGCAGTTAAAACAAAGGTGGAAAAAGGATCACAAAGCCATGAAATAAACTGTTTTCTCTTGACATTCTACAGCAGATTGTATCTCCTACCTATTCTCTCTACCAATCCTCTAGCTATCTCCTGCTTAATTTAACTCATCTCATAACTGGTCTCTTTCCTCATCTTTCATTTATCTCCTGATAAATCTTTCTCATCTTATTACAGTGAAACCCGTCTATAAAGACCACTCAAGGGAGACATGAAAAGCAGTCTTTATGAGCAGGTGGTCTTTATGTACAGGTTCCAATGAGAAACACTTTTCAAGGGAAACAAAAAGTATGGTCTTTATAGACAGACGGTCGCTAAAGCAGGTTTGACTGTACTAATCTCTTTACTGATCCTTTACTTATTTCCTTCTCTATTTAACTCATTTCAAAACTTTTCTTCAATAACTGGTTACTAATCTCCTACTTAATTAGCATTGATCTTTAACTCACCGAATACAGATTTTCTTCAAAGACGAGAATAGGACCAGTCACTCCAATGATGGTCAAGGGTTGGCCGGAGAACAGCGCAAAGATGCATCCATTGATCGCCGTGGCAACTATGGTCTCAGACACACCCACCCAGTTCTCAGTCTTGTCAGCTAAAAGAAACAGAAAGAAATATCAGTAATCACTACAAAAAGAAAATCCTGAGTGGAAAAAGAAACTCATTTTCCAGGTTTTCCCTGATTTCCAGGAGATCTAGGAACCCTGGGTAAATATCCAACAATAATCAAATTCGTAACTCCAACCCTGGCCCAAACACTATACCTACAGGTAACCCTATATCTTTGATGAAAGAAAGCCAAGAGCTATTGTCCCAAAAGCATATGTCAAAGCACCTGTTTCTTACCTAGCAGACCACCAAACGTGATGGCGGGAGAGAGAGCAGCAAAGAAGATGAAGAAGAAAGCAGCGACACACTGGAAGTTGAGTCCATCCTTGATGTCGGACCAATAGTGAGGGTAGCGACGTCTGACATCATTGATCAGGCCGCCAAAGATCTTGCCTGTCCTCTTCAATGGATCCGGGAACCTCTGGTATGGATGCTGCTTGGTAGCTATAGAAGGAAGAAAAAGAAAACACAATTAGATATTTATTGCATACATTATATGGAAATCAGTATGTGGGACTAGTGCTATAAAGAAAGGAAATCTTAAGAGAGGGTAAGATGGAGAAACTGTAAAAAAAATGATGTATTTTCTTATTTCCAGCTTACTTAGTTGGATCATTGTACATAATGTGCAATAAAGAATGGTATTTTGAAATGTAGCACTCTAGAATAGTCGCATTAATCACATCGTAGTCATGACTAAATTATAATTTTTAGGAAGAGACAAATACAATGACAGATAGATTCATACAATATGAATACAAATAATCTGACAGGTCCTCTAGAAGACAAGAGTGATTCTACACTTAAAATTTCTATCAAAAAGAAAACTCCTCATTTCAAATGTTTACACCGACAGAAAAAAAAATGCTACGTACTAAAAGCAAACTACCAGAAATATAACATGCTTGAGCCAGTGACAACACAATAATATCAAGAGGGAATATAGGGCAAGGTATCTGGATGCAATACATGACTACACACATAATTTCTACTTGCTAGTAGACATTATAAAACGGGTTCAAGAATGCAGCCATCCTGATTGGTAAAATAACACCACGTGACCGTGCAAAAAAAAGTGATAACACACGACAAAAAGGGTCAAAAGCACGGCTGAGCTGCGCGTACGCGTACCTCTGGTGCGTGAAAACATAAAACGCAATGAAAGTTTAATTGTCATTTTAACGAAGGGATTACATACGCGCACTGAAACACGCATGACTTTTGTTGGCTGCGCTTCTGTGATGTCATCCAGGAAAGCAAATGGCAGCCTCCATGACTGCGATTCTTGGCGATTATTGGCGTTTCTATGGGGTTCGTAAACATTTTTACAGACTTCATAATCATATTGCCGACCCGTTTTATAAAACTATTAATACATGGTTGTGAGTTCGTGCGTTAGTGCGATCTGGCAACACGCAGGTTTTTATCGTGGTGTCAAACACACTCGGCTAGTACACCAGGATAAAAACCTTTGTGTTGTCAGATCGCACCAACGCACTCCCAACCATGTATTAATAGTATAAGGTATCAATATACATTGGTAGCCTTCATGTAAAACTTATACAAAGAAAGCCATGCAACATAATGGTCCACAGCCTAACTAATAGAAACCTACTTTCACGACATAAAACTTTTGTGAATTGTTAATGACAGCCAATTTTGCAGCAAGAAATTTTCGCGAATTACAATAATTTTATGATGTTTCAATTATGATTCAATTATTTCGCAGCATGAAACTTCGTGAATCTCGACCACTCGCAAAATTTGTGAATGTTTCATGCACGCAAAAGTCTGTGGTTTTACAGTGTATCAAAATAATGGCTTCAACAAGCAAAGAAACAGAGAGAGGTGGTTTCTACTAAAAGTAGCAAGTTGTTACCAAATATGAAAGGTCACCAGTCCACTGAAGCACAATGCTTTACACCAAATAATTAGAACAGCTTATATATAAAACACAAAAAGAAGGACGAATAGAACTTACGCAAATCAACATGTTGGCGGGTGCCTAAACAAAAAGATGCATTGAATAGAATATTAACAAAATAAAAGGAATATCAGAAGTTAGACGGAATCAACAAGTGGGAATATTCCAGGAGAAGTAATGCAACTGAATAACTAAATTGTCTTAAAAGAAATTTATAAGCAGTTATCGGAAGAAAGAAGTTAGGAGTCAGTTTCTTCTTAACATTGATCAATCACCAACTTCTGTACTCCTCATCATAATCCTGACAATACTTACTGACATCGACGACCGTCAAGTCCCCATCCAGTTCCTCCTCCGTCTCCGCCCTCCTCATCTTCTTCATCTTCTCGTTCTGCATCCTCAAGACCGGTAGGAGCAGTTCTCTGTCCCAGTCTCCTGGGGGCAGTACGATGGTGTGATCGATGAAGGTGTTCATAGCCGTCAGGAGATCCCTCATCGTCTCGGCTCGGTAAGCAGTCTCATGGAAGTGCTGCAAGTATTTGACAATAAATCAAAAAACATATGTGCATCGTGTATTGCACTATTTGCCTATGATTATTTTCATCTTTGTTGTTATTCAAAACACTGTCCTAAATAGCAATCATAATCTTGTTACAACAATTGTATTTTCTAATATCTCCACTACCTTAAGCAAACTGTCTATTACCATATTGAGTGATGTTCATAGTCATAGATACAATTGTAACTTTCTACGGTCTGCAGTAGTCACAATCTGTAACAGTCACAATCGTATCTAATGTTAGATGTTCATTAACAGAAGAAAAAGGTGGTCAACATGCTTGTAAACAAAGAACCAACCACCAAATGACAATGGGACTTACATCGTTGGACATCAGTGTAGAGAAAGATCTTCCAAGCTCATGGTAGTTGATATCCGAATTGGTCGGAACCAGCATCACAAAGAGGAACCTCACAGGGATGGGCACCTCTGAGAAATTGTCCAGGACGGTTCCTTCAGCAAGGCGCACGAAGGAGACGGCCGGGGTCTCCAGGAAGTCGACCTCACCAACCAGGGCGGAAGTCACCTCAGCATCCTGGGGAATCTTGCGCATGATGCCTTCGATCTTGCTGTTGTCCAGCTTCTGGGCGAGTTTCATCAAAGAGGTGGAAGAGGGAGTAGTCTTGAAGCCAACACTTGATGCGTTTTGATTTTCATTGGCCAAGCCATTGGTGTTGGCTTTGCCGTCAGTGCCAATCATTGGAATGCGCACTTCGTTTTCAGGCTATTTGGAAGTAGGATAAAACAAGTTGAAGGTTTAAAGTTATGACAACATTTAACTAACACATATTTACCTATGGGCATTCATTTCAATCAGATATTTGACAACAGTGAAAACTGAACTAAAAGCCCAATATGATCTTAATCTTGTTGGATCCCTTCATAGGTTCTCTAGTACTTATTCATTTCATAACATGCTCTGTCAAAATAACTACATGTATATCCTATAACTTTTCATCACCCAAATCTAATTATTATCATCACCTTGGTATACCTTTCTATATCCTACACAAACGATGCAAGCTTTTAACTCTTTCAGTGCCGATGTCAAGTATATGTGACAGATAGACTTGTCATTTTCATTCACCAATTGCTCAACCACAGGAAAGGTATATGGTGGTCAATGTACATGTATATCAAAATTATGAGCATAAATCAAGCATTCTAAATATATGATTATAATTATACGCTACCATAGAAATTTTCAGCTTTAAAAAAGATATTACCTTATTTCAACATGAAACCTTAGTAAACAAATGAGAAATCAAAAAATAATGGACAAAAAAGAAACTCAAATGTAATTTTCAATAATTCTTATGTGTAAAGTTGGGTAAAGTAATAATGTTTGGTATCATAAGATATGGTAATAAATTTCCTACAAGTTTTGTACACAATATTTTGTAAAATAATAGATTGTTAATGAAGTGCAGACATTTGTAGAGTAAGCACTGATCGCATTTTGGTAAAATTTTGAAGAGAGCTAAACCCCTTGGCTCAGTAAGAGTTAATATACTTTTACATTCTCTTGTAACTGTGGTATACATTTCTGGACATTCCTAAATTGAATGAGTATGAAGAATTTGGTTTAACCCTTTCAGGACAGGAATTATTTAAAGGCTAAATTGATCACATTTTGTTCTTCGAATTGGCAACAATATTATTTTTCTTTTAGTGCTACATGGTTCTATAAGGTGTAATGTCTTTGAAAACAATATACATGGTTAGGAATTTGTCAAAAGGTTTTAAAAATTGCCAATTTTGATAAAAAACAATGATTTTGAACCTCTCAACGTGTTGCCAAATTAAGGATTTCAAAACTTATTCTCCTTTTTTAAATTCCTGGCGTCAAACGCAGTATGGTCATGCAACAAAAATGGACACTGAGTGTGCAGAAATGTTTGCTCTTGCTACTCATGCGTCTGGTATATTTTTTAGAACTCTGAATTAAAAGTTATTGAGCCGAAACACATAATGTGGTTAATTGTCTCCAAAGGGTTAATAATGATGTCTCATTTACCTTTGTTTGACTGTGTCCGGACAGACTGATTGAAGACATGTTCTTGAAGATGCCAGAGTGGTGATGATGTTTCTCATTATGCCTGAGAGAAGTGGAACAAATTATAGTGATAAGAACTCAGTCCAGTCTATGTCTGAAGAACTTTCTCCCTCATGACATTTAAGTTGTCAATACATTATAGAAGTGTATCTCACATAACATCTTTCTAAGGGAAATAAGTGAACGGGACGTTCTAACTAAATTGAATGAAACAAGGATAACATATTGACACATATGACAGAAGAAATATCAATGATTACTTTATCTTTCGCACTGTATCAGTCTTAATTGGTGCAAGATTTTCAGTGATTTCACTTAAAATGAACATTAGAATGGAGCAAAAGAAGAGTTTAACCATTCCACATAGCTTATTCTCAATCATGAAAGATCAAGTACAATGTAGGAATAAGTTCAGATTGAGTCTTTATCAATTGATTATACAATAACTGATATCTAAGGATTCTCTATTGAAAATCTACATGCATACCCATACATGAATATAATAGATACAAAATAAGAGAGTATATGGGAAAACAAATAAGTTAGTTGAATGGACATGGTGTATCATGATTGCAATCATTCACTGTCAGTTTAAATAATCTGTTTAAATGTTTATTCGATAGATATGGGAATGAAAGTATACACCAATGATTTTATTGATGGAATAAGAAAAAATTGTGGTAGTTGCATTAAGCTTGCATTTTCATATACATGGTGAAAAGAGAACAATGCAAAGAGGAACAATGCAAAGAGAGACATAGTAAAGCTTTTCAGCCTGTTATTTTTCGGTCCACAAGCTCAAAACTACTCAGAGGTAAATAAATTTCACAACACAAAGAGTTAAGGATATGAGGATGAAAGTATGCACGAATGATTAATTCATAAAAACACATTTATGATCACTGTGTTTAGAGGCTTTAGAGCTTAAAACGTTGGATTTGGTCAAAAAACTTCAGCATGTCTATATTCAACACAAAGTTTCATTCTTCAGTACCTCTTTGAATATAATTTACTTTCATCACACAAAAATCAAAGTACATGCACAATTATCTTGACATGAACTTGAAGGAGAAAAATGAATACAAATATTAGTGATCTACTCTGGAAAAGAATCCCATCTGATTTATACCTACATATGTGCTATATTCATTTTTTTTCCTTCTTCATTTTATCATTTTTGATATGGAGGGCAGATGATAAAAGCAATATGAAACTCAAATGCTTGAGAGAATATTCATTTAAAAAGATTATTTTCCTCCAGAGCAGAACTTTTGACAATGAATTAGTTCATGAGAAAAACAAACACAAACATAATCAAGGAAAGAGTAAAATAATGGAATGTTCATCTTCGGAATACCTGTCACCCTTCCTGTCATCCATGGAGCCCAGGGAGATGGCCGAGAAGTTGCGGAGAATACTGCTGCCATCGTTCACGTGCCTATATTTATGATGGGGGTATGATGATGATGATGATGCATTGTGATATTTGGCAGTGAGATAAAGTGTTCAGGTTTTAATATTTTGTCAACTGAGAGACAGAAGGGGTTAACTCCTATCATGTTTACATAGCGTTAATGCCCTTCTAGCCCTCAAGAGACAAATCTTCTTCAGACTTTCAGATTTTGCTTTCAGGAACAAGCTTTATTAAGGTACCAAGGTGAATGGCAGTGGTCCAAAATTGTTTCATAATGAATTCTATAATTACATTTTTTTTCTTCCATATGGTACGAAATATATGATGGTGTTGTGCTTTTTTCAAAGAGAAAATAATGTATTATTTTTAATGACTTCATGTATTTGTGGGGAAATTATGGGAGGCTTGTGCGCATAAGCAAGTCAGTTATGTAAAGATGATAAAAAGCGTGACTTCAGATTCTTGATATATTGATTAAGTTCCTTTAATATTCGAAAAGTTGCCGTAAGTGAAAAAGAAGATATGGTAACACATTTCATGTCTGCCATTAAAAAAAAATTACTGGTAAAAAAACTTATGTGATTCAGGATTCTTGTTTCACCAAATGAATATAGTATTTGGCATAAATTCTATCACTTTTTTGTATAGTCCTACATGTATATCTTAAAGTTCCAAACTGAATAACAATTCCAGTAGAGGGAAAACAAAGCAAAATAACTATATTCAGGTATATTTGCGTGACTGGAAATAGGAAATGAACACAACACCAATTTCAAATCAAATTAAATAGTCACAGTTCAAATGTAAAAAGCATGCATATCCATAACTATGGATGAAAGCTTAAATAAACACTCCTTTTGCTTCACGCAATAAATCACCTCTTAAGTATTTGAAGGGGAAAA
This sequence comes from Heliocidaris erythrogramma, assembly GCA_025617745.1. NCBI lineage: Eukaryota > Metazoa > Echinodermata > Echinoidea > Camarodonta > Echinometridae > Heliocidaris > Heliocidaris erythrogramma. Next base: position 48,225,137 of record CM046856.1, on the reverse strand, counting down.
ACAACACCAACACAATTCCATGCATAAAACACAAACTCCAGAAGCAATATATACAGTACATGTAAATGACATTCCTTTTTTAAAACATCAGCAGTGTAATTACATCCTTTTAATAAAAAATACAATGGACTTTCATGGAGAAGTGCATTTTCATTTTTAATGGATTTTAAGGACAAAATGACATTGCAATTTCATTTGATGGAATACACCACAGCAGCACAAATTTTGTGAAAGTGTGCATATGTCATAAGCTTATACATATCATAGCTATTTTTGGCAGAAGCAGATTGTGATATTGACACAAGAATTGTAAACATTTGTCTGATCCATAGAAATGATCATTTGGATATATTTATAATCTAGTAAAAAGTGATAACTCACTGGAAATTTGACAATTCTGGGGGTATAAAATTTGTTTTAGCAGAGAAATATTATACACATTAAGAATATGAAAATACCAGAAATGGATAGCAAGTACATTTATATTAATGCTTGATGTATCAGATACTATGTTGAAGTGGATATGGGCCTCCCAAATAATACTGTTCACCTCTGAATGAATAAATAACCAAACCCTTTTCTCTAATGCTCTATGTTCTCATAGCAATTAATGAAATGATTCACAGCACTCATCGACTCGACTCACTTATGCTTGAGCAAGAGCGCCCTCATGATGTCTCCTCTGTTCTCTTCTTTGATCTGATCTGCATTGATCATCGAGTCGACGATTCGGTGGAAGATAGTGGAGAGGTTAGTCTCCTCCAAATCAAACAAGGCCGTCGCTGTAAAATAAAATATGGTGACTTAGTTATGATCTTCTTACAAGGGAATTAGTTGAAATTTTAAAATACAGTTTCATAAAATTTGAATGTTTGTTATATTTACCTGAATTTTGGATGACTTTTCAGATCATGATATATCATACTACCATTCTAAAATATCTGTTTTTGATCATTAGAGAAATATGTCGAAAGATGAACAATGCTACTTGTTAAACTGTCTTTCAAGCTTTGAATTCACCACATCTTTAATTACATTTTATGAGTGATTAAAGAACATAGATATCAACAAAGTCCATATCAGCTGCCTATCTGGTTATGTTGGCTGTCCCAGAGCAGGTAGACTTGTAGGTTTGTAACATCCCACTAATTATATATCGAGACACTACAACTCATTGTGTAATATAAACTTTCTTTATCCCAAATCAACAACCCACTGTATAAATTTGACTATTCTTACGAGTTGGCCGTCAACGATTTTACAAAAGACTGTAATTTGAATTTTCTTACTAATTGGTTAGCACAATACCACAACTCACTGTGTAATTTGATTCTCTTGTCAACTGGCTACCAAGATTTCAGAAATCATAATGTAATTCACATTCCCATGCCAATTAGCAATAACGATTCTTCAAATCATTGTAAAATGTGCATGTAATTGCCCTTAAGACATGTTAAGGTTGCCTTGGACATGCAGCCGAATAGCTCAACTGCAACTCACCATGTTCAAGGTACTGCCGAAGCTCCACCAGACTGTGGAAGGACAGAGAGGCAACGTGAGGTTTACCCCAGCGCTGTGCCCCTTCTTCTACATCTTCCTCATACTTGATCCAACGAGCTTTCTCTTTCCACTGCATCTCGTGGCCCTCCTCCTTGTACAACTCATCCAGCTCTACAAAGACCTGGTAGAAAGGAAAGGGCACCCACAGTTTTTGAAACTCCAGAAGAGCATTTTCAACAACATTCAAATATTATATATTTAGAGCACTCTAAAAGAAGTAATGAGCTGATATCAGGGCCCCGTTGCGTAAAACTTACCATTAACGCTAACTTTGCCATCAATGGTAACTCCCATGGAAACCTTGATTTTGATTGGCTGGTGAGTGATGTTACCATGGTACATGTAGTTACCATTGATAGCAGATTTACCATTAATGGTAAGTTTTATGCAACAGGCCCAGGACAATTACATCATAGAATAAATTCAAAAATAAGAATTTGTATGATTCTTACGGATGTTTATCTACAAGTTGTAATTACATTAACCTTGAACCCCCTCATTCCTACTTTCCACTTCCTACCCCTGGGTAAAGAGAAACAGAAACAGTTGTGCATAAAATACCTTGTCTCAGAGCACACACAATACTGTAATTCCTACAATCCACTTTATACACCAGGGTAAAGACGAGTGGTTGTAGATAAGATACCTAGTCTCAGACCATCACGTCCATTATTCCTACAATCCATTTGCTGCACCAGGGTGACGGGAACACCAAGGTAAAGAATAATTGAAATGATTTGATCATAAGCAATGAGCCAGTCAAAGTTCGTGGACATCCCATTGAAACGTGTGTTAATTCTTCAACAAGCGTTTCTACGGGATGTCCATGAACTTATGACCTTTTTGAGAAACTGGCCCCAGGATTCCAACACACAACCTCCCGAAGGTCGTGAATCTTTTATATTTTCTTACCTCATGAGGCCTGTGATCATACTCCTTCTTCTGTCTTGGGGATTTCTTCTTCTCCCCTGAGTTCGTTCTCCCACGCACATGGATAAAGGAGCTGACATTGTGCTTGTGAGAGGAATGGTGGTGGCGTCCTCCACCTGACATGTCACCAAGACGATGGACTAATGGAGGGGAAAACAAGAGAAGCTTGATTAAGAGAGCTGAAATTCTATAGCATCACTGCTAGGTAGCAAAGCGAAGCTAGTTTGGCATTACGACTTTCGGACCTTGTACTCCTAGAATTACCAAAAAATAACTATGAATAAGATGTTTACTAATGAGTCTAATCTGGTAGTGTGTATATTGAATGTCATCAGACCTCCCTAGAATTTGTTTTAGGAAATAATCTTGTTGAGTCATGTGATTTTACAACATTGATTCAAATTTAAAAACCTGAAACATCTCAAGCTTAACACTAACACATACATAACCAAATAGAAAAAAAATAAATAAAATGAAGAGGAGCAAGCTCACTCTCACCTTCTTTTTGATGACTTTCTAAGCTCTAATGCTTTTACTCAGGGAGCCATGACTAATCTGACAAGAAATCAACAAAGGAAGAGGTAATCTTACCGGCCATGGTCTCCCTGATGGACGGATTCATCTCTCCTTCTTCCTCATCATCATCGCCGCCGATCTTGATGGAGATGTCGTGCATCTTGAGGTTGACATCGCTTCCTTGTCGTAGACGTTCGTTAGGGTCCGCAGAAAGGTTGCGTTGCTTCTTGCTGTGGTGATGGTGGCGATGGTGCTTGTGAGATCCAGGCCTAGAGAATAAAACCTCATCTTTGAACTTTCATATTTTATAAACAATGATTCACTCTTAAATTCTAAGAAGGCAAATAGATCACACCATACTAACTTGCTTTCTAGGTCAATGTGTGTAAGCAAAGCTGCAGAGCCCTGTTTTATAAAGAGTTGTGATAATATTTGACAGATTGCAAGACCTCCGATCAATCACAAAGTTGCGATTGCCTGTATCTTGTATTCTGAGTTGTGATTGATATCAATCTCAAGTTAAGTTGCGATGGGTTTGGATCAATCGCAACTAACTATAAGAAAAGGGTCCTGTATGAAAAAAAATGAAGGTCCAACAAATCTTTAGTGGACACTTGGTATAGTAAGCCCTACTTGAACTTAACATTATTGCTATTATCAAACCTCCCTGTCCCCCCCCCCCCTCTCTTCCCTCCCTCTCTTTTTTTCTAACTTTCTTACTTACTTTTCATTGAACTTTGCGCCTGCCTCTGCATGGAGCCCCTTCTCATCTGACTGGCTATCCGAGCGGACTGGCGTCTCAGTTCCATCCTCCTCTCCAATGATGAACTGAATCTAAAAAAAGGGGAAAAATTATGTTGAAATATATTTGTATTCTCGAAAGGGAAGAGATGTGAGAAGCGTTGAGATCAAGAACTCGGGTACAGACAGTGAAAAGGTGGAAAGGAAAGAAGATGAGAGCCACAGAGGAGTTGCCTAAGAAATAGGGACACAGAACTTGGCCATGTTGCATTTGCATTAAACCTGATCAACAAAAAGAGGAATGTCTATGAAGCGATGAGAAGATGGTAATGATTGATGGAAAGGTGTCTGGGACATGTGGATGAAATATGAATTTACAAGGCCATTGATTAAAGGGGTGGGGGCCCTATCAACTTCTTTTCGCTTTCCTTTCCAATTTCCCTTTCTCTCTCTCTCTCTTTCACATTTTTCTTTCATTACATGTAGTTTCTTTTTCTTTTTCCTCTGCCCCCCCCACCCCCTTGTAGCTATGCCAGAGCTACATGCAGGAAGTACTCTGTTTCACCAGGATCTACAGAAATACCTAAGTATGCATACTAGCTTGGACAAGAGGGTAATGTGAAAGTAGGGTTAGATGCAGCAAATTTATATTTTACCACAATTTCCTCATGCTGGGCACTGTAAATACACCTAAATCTTTTCTATGCTGACTGATTCAAAATGCATCTAAAAGTGAGTGATGCACATGCAATACCACAGATGGAACTGTGTCTTTTTACCAATTCATCTCCTTGGTATACATGTACGTGTAAGACATTCACTACCCATTTCTGAACTTTCACTTTCTTAAATTCCTTTAGTTTTAGTTTTTTTTTAAGTAAGGGCTTTCTGAAAGTTTTATGGATCCTGAAAGTTTTATGGATCCTATAATGCAAGATATCAATTACATGTGACTATGTTCTCAACTGCTCATACATCATTTAAGGGTAAATAACATGCAGTTTGTTTTGCTGACAACTCTGTGATTGTCATAGGATTTTGACAGTACAAGGGTCTACTCAGTTGCATACCTTTAAATTCAAATTGAAATCTTGGCTGAGCTTTGAAACTTTACAGGAAAATAACATTTCCTGCTCTTATGGTCAAAAACAAAAATCTTAAATTCAATGATTTCCTTACCAGAAGCAGGGATGATTTCTTTAACGATTTATTTACACATGCACGTATGCCTACTTGTACACAAGAGTGGCACATTCCAAGAATGCCTAACACACGAATGTTTGAAACAATTTCATGACTGCTACACTACAATTATTGTAGTGATTGTGAATATACAAGTTTTCCTACACTTATTTTATTCTAGCAAAGTGCACAAATAAATAACGGAAGAAGAATGGAGGTCCAGAGAAGTGACATAATTAAAAGGGAAAGTTTAAAACCTAGATCAAAAAGAAAGAGAAAACAGACATCCAGAAAGGGATACCTGAAAATCTGACATCAAAAGATAATTCAATTTATTAAAGTACTTTCATTTTCAATTTGTGCAATTGACAACATGCACATTCAAGTCCCATCCATTCACATTGCTGTTGGTTTCATGCAACAAGAGACAACTCACATTGAGTTGAAACTGGTTAGTCATCAGTTCTCATTTTAAATGCTGAGTGCACAATCAACTAATTGTTCATCAAATCACCAAATCTGAAATAAATAACATTAAATCATATCAACCCAGTAGTCAATCAATCATGTTTTCATCATCAAATAATTTCTTTTTAAAAATTGTTTTTTGATAGTAAGAGAACTGTATCCACTTATCCTCATTGAAACCTGGGATGATTGTGGTATATTTAGTGACTCTATTTTTCTACAAATGTGCATTTATACTAAAAGGATACAAGAGCTTCTATGAAAAATGCATATGCTGCAAAAAAAATCTCAATTTGGGAAAAAAATCCTATCGTTCTGCATCAAAATGAATAAACTACATTAGGTAAACACAAAGTGACTTTCAACACTTATTCATGACCTATAAAACTCTAAATGGAAATTGAGTCTTTGTGTAATTGCAAAACTATTCAGTTGGACAAAGATCCACATTTTTTGTAAAATCATATTACCCCTAGGTAACCCTCTACTCTTTAGAAGTAAAAAAAATTGCTGAACTTTCAAATTGTATAGAAAATGATGACAATGAGGGATTCTGTCATGCTTTTCAATATACAGTGTCAGGAGATAAAAAGAAAGAATAAAGTTGCTGAATTTTCAAAATGTACACTATTCATGGTGACAACAATGAATAGTTATTTTCATGCACGAGAATTGAAAATTGCTTCCCATACTTTCAAAGGAAAGACATGGCATCTCTCTTCCAAATTTAGGTTTTCTTTGCATCATCCCAAAACATCCCCACCCCTCCTCGGGCATTGCCATGTCATCTTTTTAATTCTCATGCAAGAAGAAAGAAACTTGCTGAATTTCAGAAATCATTCAATATCATGCTTTTTATGCAGTGCTCTTCGTCGTACCCGTAAAGCTAGATGGTTCCTACTCTTGACAAGGAATACAGGTCCTCTTCTAAACTGATTGGACGGAAAGCAAATTTTGAGCTTTGGGTTTGATAGCAATTCTTTTAGTCAAAAATATCTATTTGTTTCATGAAAACTGCTAAACAAGGTACATGCAATAAATAGGATCTTCTGTAGCTGTATATACACCACTTTTCACACAAAACATTTGAAATACATGTGTTTAAATCATTCAATTAGCTGATCATGAAAAATACGTAGAGATAGGAAAAGTTACGGTAATTCTGCCATTCTGGTGCAATCTTTCTAAGAAAGTTGAAGGAAGTTACCTAATTTTCCTTCTTACATTTCCCCCCTCTAAGGAAGGAAGACGTCAATTTAATAAAAAGAGGCAAATTCTTGCTCTGAAGTCTTCTTTTATTAAAGGGATATGATGTCATCTCCCCGATACCCAATTCAGGATAAAGCTCTTGAGAGGAAATGCATTATAGGATAACATTACAACAGCAAGTAGCAACTGGAACTCCCAGGTGTATGCGTGAATTGCCTACATGTATTTCACTTGAGTGACAGCCTTATTACATCTCACTATGCCAAGTTGGACCTGACAGCGTATATAGCATTAATTCATCTTTGTTGGCTCACTGCCTAGGATGTAAGGTTGCAAAACAGATATCCTTGATAACTGGATTACATTGTATTTGTTTTAAACTGAGTTTTGTTTTTCTGCCTTAATCCAAGTGAAATTCAACCACAACAAAAACAAATATGGTCACTCCATTAAGAAGGCTATTTAGAAGATTCTTTGACCATATCGACTGAGAATTTCACGTATTTATGGAGGGTAACTGTAATTCGAAGAATTCTGGATATAAATATAATCCTTCTACTCAGATTTTAAAATTCCTTGAATTGGCACTGAAAGATGGATTTATAGTCACGTCATAAAGCAGCCTTGGATTAATTTTTTGCACATCTATTAATATCCACTGACCATGGAGAAAGCTGAATAGAAATAGTTGAAATCTTTATAAATTATCATTGTGTAGAGGTAAGTTAATGGACTTGCAAATCAAAAGCTCATCATTTTACAACCAAATATATTGAATATCGGAGCAAAGATAAAAATTCTTGACAGTTATGTTGTCCTTGGTAGCAAATGGTTAATATCATGTCCTTTTTGTTTTGAGTTGGGGGATGCAAAAGCTAAAGACCGATTCATGTAAACCACATAGCTTTTGTGCCCAGGTGGCAACTTTCTTTATTATCTGTGTGCTATTGTCACATAAGGGTAAACAATCACTTTCTTATTATGGTACAAAGGAGACAAAGTTACAATGCCATACATATTGGCTAAAAATACACACAAATATTTCCTTACCTTAGGTGCACTCTTCTCTCCACTATCCACGCTATCTCCTGTAATGTTTTCCTCAGCGATACTTGTGATGAGTTCCTCCGTTGCCTCAGCGATGCTCTTACTGGAGTGACTGGTGCGTATCTTCTGCTGTTGCTGGGCTTCATGGTCCCGCAAACTCTTGGAAGACCCTTTCTGTGGCAATGGCTCTAGCTGGTGATGGACTAGGACATCTTCACTTCGATGGCCTGGGTGGAGAGGGGTGGAGACAGGGTAGAGAAGGGGTGGAGAAAGGGTAGAGAGTGGATGGGGGAGGAGTAGAGAAAGATGGAGGGAGGAGAGTTGGAGGAAAGGACAGGTAAAGAAGGGGTAAGGAAGGCAGGGATAGAGAGAGGGTGCAGATCGGAAGGGGTAAAGAGGGAGGGGTGGAGGGAAGGGTACAGATGAAATGGAGAAAGGGGTAGAGAGGGGATGGACAAAGAGGAAGAAAATTAGACTGAATATAAGACACGTAGAATCATTTAGAATGTGCATAAATTTGGTATATAACATGCCTCCATTCTGTGGTTATCAATTAAAATATTGGCAATAAAAAACAGAAGCTGTAACATGTCCCTGATAATTCTCACTATTTCTTCAGAACTCATTACAGGTTAACTGAAGGTTAAAGCAGAATTATCCCCACGAGACTTTTATCATTGACCTAAAACAGAATTCTAAACAGTTTCTGATAAAGTAAAAACATCGTATATTCGAGAATCGAGAGGATGGGAATTGTCGATTGAATCCTCCGATTTTTATTGTTCTCGAGAGTAAAGCAGCGTCGCCATGTTCCCGGTGCGATCGGGCTGTGTGACGTAGGGCATGGAGTTGGCCGTAGCGCATTGTAATTGGCTCGCAATAGTTCACCAACATTATTTTAAAAAGAGTTTATTATTATTAATAATAACATAAATTACGCAAGAGTTTCATAATTAAATTAAATAAATCAATTTATATTATCTACGTAACTATCACATTTGAAAAACATTTATTAGAGTAAAATAATCATCGTAAGTAAAACGTGTTCCAGGACACACTAGCTTGATTATACGATTCGCCCGGGCATAAGCTTAGCCCGCAGATCTACGTGATAATCGGCCTCCGTGAAATGATCACTGCAGATCACATTTTTCCGATCAAGTTTGAAGTCTTTTCCTTGGAATTTTTCCACGTTCAATATGGTCACCCAACGCTTGAACAATTGCTGACATTTCTGCGGGTCTGGGAACTGATGGAATGATTTCCCTATCGTTTTCTTGGAACAGTTACAACAGCCGAACGCTTGACAATACACCATGTTTACCGTGTGTATATGCAGCGCGCGCTTCATGCAAGCTAGCTACTAGCTAGTGAGTTCTCCATCCCCTACGTCATCACGCGCAAGGTTTTATGGGAAATTTAGAGAAAATGGACGCCGCCAGTAGGAGTAGACGACGTTGTAATCATCGTAAAAAGTGGTCTCTATTTTCTGCTCTTACAACGGCATCAGTTGGTCTAAAACGGTGATTTTTATATCAAATTAAATGTTATTTTATTCACTATGACCCTATTGACATTTAAAAGCCTAGGGATAATTCTCCTTTAACTGAAGGTTAACTGAAGGTTAACTGTAGGTTAACTGAAGCATGTTGTTAACTGATAGCATGGCGTTTAAAGGCCAGTGTATTGCAGTGAGTTGCTTATTACCCTCTGATAAGATATGCGTGTGTTTTCTATTATATGCATAGGGGCAATTCCATGATAAAGTGGACATCAGGCCAAACTTTATTTTTGCTCTTTCTGAAATTCAGGTCGATATTGGAGGCTTAAATAAATACAGGAATTGTTTTTACAAAGGGGTTTCATACTCGCCCAAAACAATTTTATTTAATATGGCCCCTTATAGAAGAATCCGAACCTTACACAAATTTAGATAGATGCGACTTCACACAGTTTTTTAGTCATGGACAGAAATATACTGCATATTTTGTGAATTTTTCGATTAGATAATTTGTAGGGCATTTAGTCACACCAATTTAAAAGAAAGTAGGCAATAATAAGTTGTTGAAAAGGTATAAAAGTCTCAAATATGTAGCACTGGACAAACTGTAACGTGTCTAACTGTAAAGTAACTAACCGTAACGTAACTAACCAAGGTTTTGGGCTCTACTTAAACAAATTGAGAGATACAATCTCTAAGCAATTTGGGGCAACATTTGTCATCATTTAAGAAGTAATACTGATATGGCTCCAAGTTTGAGGTACAATACAATAAGGAGGAATATTGTTTCAAAAACTTTGGTTTGTTTCTCCTGTCCTTTTTTGTAACGTAACTAACTGGCATAAAACGTTCTCATTACAGCTCTTATTTTATTCATTTACTTTTGATTTCTTCATGTACTGTAGATCTTTGTTAGGTGAATATATATTTGCAAGAGTAGGACTTCAGATAAAAAAGCTATTGAATTATCTGTATCAAAAATATTAAAATTTGATAAAGTGTAACGTAACTAACCATGGAATTGCCCATAGAATCATTCAGAATGTGCATACAATTTGGTATATGGCTCCATTCTGCAGTTATTAATGAAAATATTGGCAATGCAATACATAAGCTGTAACATATCCCTGAAAATTCTGGCTATTTCTGTGAAACTCCTTCATTTCAAGACATACATGTATTTTGCTAATTGGGTATTCTTCAGGCTAATCTTGCTTCTCATAACAGCCTGGGCAAATTTTATATCATTGTTTTGTTTTATTTCAAGGTAGATGTAGCTCTTATCACGAGTGCAGGGATAGTGTGAATACATGTACTAAACAGAATTGCCTGCTTTTTCGTATATTGTACCAAGCTCTAAAATACTCAAAATAAAGGTTAAAACGCCCTGTGATCTTGTTGACATGCACAAAGAAAGATGTTGGCACTCATGAAAGCTCAATTTTGGCAAATGCATAATCTGTTTTAACACTAACATTATTAACATTAACGCCCCCACTACACAAATACCACTGAATATCGACACTTAACATCTTTAATAAACATTTAAAAATTATCATCTTCTATAAACTGAAAATAAATGTGATGTAGAACCATCCATAATTTTTAAAAATTCAGTTTCTCTCTTTATACGTTTCTGCCCATGGAGGCTACCAGTATATGAATAGCCAGAGTGTTTATCAAATATTTGTAAAGCCATTACTGCAGTACAGAGTACCACTGACACTCTACAGATAATTTCAGTCTGTACATGTTAAAGTGCTTTAACTACAGACAGGAAATGGACTTCCTAAATAAATGGTGCATTGTAATCATTGCTGGTTATACAGTTGTTCAAGTTACTCTTTTGGGGTGGGGGATGAAGTTTGGGGGATGAAGTTTGTGCGAAAATAAAAACATGAATATTTTGTTTGTGTATTGTTTTACCCATGAGCCCCAGCCCTTCAGCGATATCGATATCGATATCGATATCGAAAACATGTGCAATTCACTGAACTCGGTTGAGCGCGAAAAATTACCAATGCCAAAATTTCCACTTTTACAGTATTACCCTTTCCCTTTTTAAAACAAAACAAAGCAAACAAAAAATTCGAAAATTTGCCTAACTAAAATGTCGCAGGACCGCATGCCATGTTGTGACTCCCAAACCTTTTGGCAATTTAGGAAAGTCATTTCATCTCATTAGCTGCTCCAAACCCAAAAGTAAAATAAGAATATGTGATAGCTACATGCTATCACAAAAGGGACTACGTAGAATGGTGAAAATAAACCACAAATCAGTAAGAGAAATACAATCAAAAGAGAAATATTAAAGAGATTCTTACTCTCATAATCTTTCTCTCCAAACTGAGGAAAATGATTCTCAGGCTCTCCATCCAAAGGACTACTCGTTAGAGGGAGCTTTTCAGGCGGCTTTAATAGCTCCTCAACCTGAAGGTCCAAACTTGCATCACTCTTCTCCTATAAATCATAACAAAAATACGGATAAAATAAGAGATTACAAACTGCGACTACTACATAGTTCATAAATATGAAGTTATTCTATTGGCAAAGTGATACTAATTTGGATTTTTAAAAAATGGACCACATGTGCCATTTAGCAGACATAGCAATCATGTACTATTAAATTTCGTATGTACAACATACTAAATATAGCATGTAAGAAAGTTGATTTTACATGTTTAGTTAAAATTAGAAAATGCAATATAATCATTTCTTGCATCACATATGACATGCCATGTTTTCCTATCACAATTTTTTTTGGGAAACGCTATTAACAGGTCTTCAACTCTCGTACACAACTTGACTTATTTTCGGTTTAATGAATGTCATATATACCTTTGAAGAGGTGGGGCCACCATTCTGGGACATCTTGATATCTCTTTGTTATTTTCCTCACGGCCTACGTAAGGTTGTAACTCGCACGTATCAAATTAGCTCTAGATCTGTAAAGAGAAAAGAAAAATAGAGAATAGAAACTGAAAGAAATTTTTAAAACAATGCACAGCACATTACTGTCACAATTGTATGATTCATGACTGAGCTGTATTCAATTCAGTTTACACTTGCCAAGATATGCTCATGACATTTTCATAATCTTATTTCTTTTGTATTTGACGTCATTTTACCAGCAGCAAAAAAAGAAAAAGTGAAAGATTCTGGTAAACTAAAAAATGCTCGATCAAATAAAAATCTCACTTTCATAAATTATGCACACAAACTCCTATAAGCCAAAAAAATCTATAAATAATAATTTCACTGTTTCACAGAAATAGTCTTCATTTCATATTGAGAGCCAGAAGGACTTTAACTCTGTGTTGTATAAGAGTTCAAAAATAATAGCAATGTCCTTTTGACTCTCAGCAAATATACTATCCCCTTAATACAATACTAAATAAATTACAAGCTCCAACGGTCATCATCTACAAATGTACTTCTATATAATGAGAAAGAATAACCTACTCAAATCTAAACCTAACTGGCAGGAAGATACTAGGTTTCAATATGACCACAGCAATCTCTTGGTATGATCTGTGTCACAGGGGACAGATCGTTAACAGGTAACTAGTAATTTTTAAATGATAACCTTCCAAATAAACTCTCATTTATAAATTATTTGCATGAGATAAATAGATGTACACCAGGAGGCACAGTGATAGAATGGCAAAGAAATTCAACATACACTGTAGTTGAAGACAGTGATGAAAAAAATGTGCTAAAGATAAGTCATTTAGCATTGACTTCTTATAAATAACCTGCGCAACCCCCCCCCCCCCCAAAAAAAAAAAAAAAAAAAAAAAAAAAAAAAATATTCTTCCACTATAACAAAGATGGCAATTAGATCTTTTTCTTTTTTCTTGCAATACACACAAGACCCATAAAGAGACTTCACAGCAATGTACCAGAGAAAATGGCAGTCATGATTTACTTTTTCTTTCTGTTTTCCATTTTTTTTATAACAATGGCACCTCAAATATACTGTTACAGACTTTGGTTTAGAAAAATTTAATCCGAAAAGAAAAAAAAAAGAGTAAAATTTTCAGAGCTAATCCAGAATCAATAAAAGTTGACATGCTTGAAAAATATCTTTCTCCCTCTATTTGATGAAGAAATAAAGAAAAGACACAAAAAGTTATACAATGAACATGAAGCAGATAAAAGCTGTTAAAGCACTGATCCATTTATCAACAGGTTCTTTCTTCTTTTTTCAAAAGTGGTAAAATGAAGAATCAGCTGTTTACCACCAAACAAAAATGTTGATCAATAAAATCAGACCAACAGTCTAGACATTTTTGAAAGATGTATAAGAACTCTATAGACTGATTAATGGAAACACCAAAAATAAAAAATACAGTATTGTCAAAGAGCTCATTTTTAGATTACTCTCCAGAGAAAATAGAAAACTGAAAACAAATACTTTATGTATCTCGTCTTTTCTCCCATCAAGATTGACAATCTAATGATTAATACCATAAAATTTGAAAAGAACAGAATAAAGTAGATAAAAGCCAAAAATTCACACTAAGAATCTCCATTCAAGCAAAATAAGAGGGAAAAGAGAGTCAGTTCACAAATAAAATGCACATCACGTCATACATGTATCTCTAGCATGCACTTAAATGAAATTAGCAACAAAATACAATAAGTACAGTAACTAGAATCACAAAAGTATTTTTTTTACAAAGCAATGTATATCACAAATAAAAAATATATATCTCAAATTTACACCAAAAAAAATTTGAAACAAACACAAAAAGTATGTTCAGAGAAGATATATAATCAAAGAAGATTAAATGGAAGACAAAGAACAGGACATCTAATATATTCAAAAATTAATGAATCTTACTCAATTGGCAATTCTCTCTTTAAAACTTGGCAAAAAGAAAATGATCCAAATGAGAAACCAATCATGGATAAAATTTGTGTTCCCTCAAATAAGCACAAAAGGTCCTGCCCTGCCGTCTCTGTGTAGAATAATGGCTCTAGGTGAATCCCCCATCTATTTAATGCTCCATAACACTAACAGGAAATTGTTCACTGGTTGCCAGAATCTAGAAAAGCGTCATCACCGAATGAAACCTTGCTGACCAGAAAAGAGCGATAACATTTTCAGGAAATCGCTCTGTGCATGTTGCAATCCATATAAGGAATATAACGCCCTTTAATACATTGGATTATGAGTAATAATTGAAGGCTGAAAACAAAGAATGTACTTTTGTACTTTTTTTGGCAGGTGGGCTTAGGGTTAAGACGTCTTTGACCTACATGTTATGTACATTATTACCCACGCCGATAAAATCGGCAGGGTTATGTAAAGGGCTTCGTATGTTTGTTTGTTTGTTTGTTTGTTTGTGTACAAGGTAACTAGAGAACGGGTGAAAGGATTTGCACCAAATGTTCAGGGAATGTTCAGGGAATGTTCAAGATAGTGACAGGAAAGAATCGATTAGATTTTGGTGATGATCGGTTGACCCCTGCAAATTTTGTGTGACCTTGAAGTTTTGACCCTATAGTTAGTATAGTATTGCAACTACTCTGTAGCGCCGCTAAGGCGTGGGTCTGCCGCCTTTGACGGCCTTTCTAGTTTCAAAAGTATTTGGGGGTAAGGTGGCACCCCTTGTACATATGATACTTCTTTACCTTTGATACAATATTACAGCGCTTGTTAATTAAATCATTTTGAAAGCCTAGCTTCTTGTCTAGGAGAGTTCCTCCCCCCCCCCCCCCCTCCTCCCACCCCCTAATACCCACCTTGAAATATGCCAAGATTCAATCAATTGAGTAAAAAACAGGGGAGGGGAGTAGTAGGCATTCCCTTAGTCTCCATACAACCAGACTCAATCTGGTACTTTATTACTGAAGGGGTACTTTAGAACTACTAGTAAGCTGGTTGTTGACAAGGTAATTCTGCATAAAGTTAGTTTTTACAAATTCTGACATTTTTCGCCAAACATTTTTCTAAAAAAATGTCTCTACATGCAGACTATTCAGGCACAAATGAACACTAATATATTAATAAGAAACACTACTTTTAATCAAAGAATAAAACTATTCATTTCAGAAATAATTATTTTTGTAACCAGAAAGTAAGGAGAAATATTTCAAAATTTCTTCCGGTGACTCAAAATGTTAAAGGTTCAGGATTGAGTCAGGGCTACTTCGATATAGAATTAAACTTCTTTGCTAAACTTGTTTTTGTAACTTTCCGCTAACTGATGAATGATCTGGTTTCTTATCAGTCACTGGTCACATACATGTATGACTCAAAACAACACCCAAGGTGGTTACAAAAAATATGGTTGCAGCTTGCGAATATTGTACAAATTCAGATGTTCCCTTCATCCCTTTTCTTATATCTTTATATCTTCTATCTTCCTTTCACTGTGCCATGAGCATCTACCCATGATGGATACCGTGCATTACAAGTGTTCATATTATTATTATTATTATTATTATTAAAGAAAAAAAGAGAGGAGAGAGAGAGGGGGGGGAGAGAGAGAGGGGGGGAGAGAGAGAGGGGGGGAGAGAGAGAGGGGGGGGGGGGGGAGAGAGAGGGGGGGGGGGGGGGGAGAGAGAGGGGGGGGGGGGAGAGAGAGAGAGAGGGGGGGAGAGAGAAGGACAAAGAGACAGCGGGAGGAGAAATGAAAAAGACAGGTTACTATTAATAATGTAAATGTTGTGAGAATACAATAATTAATAAAGGATGATATGCTCCTTACCTCCCCTAAACTTTACTACTCCTTGGGATGATCACCCCAGACAATTACCACCCCCTACAACTAACCCCTAGAGGACAACTACACCCAAGATAATTAGATCCCTTATGCCTAAAAGGGGTAAAGGTAGTACTATACAAGTAGGCCTACAAAAGTATGTAGTAATTGTCCACAGAAGGGGTGGAACAATGTATGTACTTTTGATTTTGATGCACTAAATTTTACTACACCATTTGAAATACTATCTATGATGAAACAATACTTTAACATTCATCATCCTTCGAAGGTGGTGTTGCTGGTGGTGGTAGTGGAGTTGGGGGGGGGGGGGGGGGGGGGGGGGGTAGTGCAACAAAAAATAAATGGCAAGTACAGTGACATTTCACATTATGGACTGTTTCATATTTAACACATGTCCCGACACCTGAAATATTCCATGCGGTATTGTGATCCAAATTGTGAACATTACTTTGACTTTAGTTTTTGTCTGGCTAATGTTATCACTGAACATGTGTTTCTGATATTGTCTGTGGAAAGTGCAATGTTTGCCTGTGCTTGCCAAAAGCTTGTTACACAACTACACAACTCTGCCAGTGAGCATTATTCAATTGTACAGATAATCATGCTCTTTCTTGTCCTTTGTCATGCATTTGTCAGTATTCTCTGCCAAACAATTTCCATCAAATCCCAAAGTTACACAAATATCTTAGGCCTTAGTCTCAGTGTTGAGGCAGGTTCTTTGACTCAAAGTGTGGTAGATGTACATGTGCATGAAAGCTAGTACGAGGAATTCTCATTCTGAATGCTGATCATCCCACCCTATCAAAAGCTAGACCTGCATGTATATGGTGTAGACCTTTAAATGTTGTATCTAACAAGTTTCATCTTAACCTAATATCCTACTGATTACATAACGACCTGTTGTTGACAAATCTTAACAAAGTCCTTCCTTTATGAGTTATAGAGCAGGATCTGTTAATCCAAGATACAAATATAATGTTTACAAACTATGTGTACATGCCAAGGAGGGGGAATCCCCCAGTACCCTTCCCCTTACAATGTAGGTCATGTATTTTAAACAAATGTTTACCAATAGACCGCTTCGGTAATGTATGCAAATTTTATGCATACCTTTCAAACAAAGGTTGTTCTTGACAACCTGAAAGCTTGCCGGACATAGCAACAAATAATCTATGTAAACTGGATTCCAAGCATTGAGGCTCAATTGTAAATAGCAGGTTCTTGGAATAGCTCGTCACTAGGTGCTCAGAGAATATAAGTGCATAAATTTGTTTACAGAAGCGGTCTATTGTGACCTATTTTTGTATGGCAAATACAGCTCAGTTAATAGAACTATTAATTTTACCATGTTTCCTAATAGACCGCTTCTGTAATGTATACAAATTTATGCACATATTCTCTGAGCACGTAGTGACGAGCTATTCCATGAACCTGCTTTTTATAAATGAGCCTCAATGCTTGGAATCCAGTTTGCATATATTATTTGTTGCTATGTCCTGCAAGCTTTCAGGTTGTCAAGAACAACCTTTGTTTGAAAGGTATGCATAAAATTTGCATACATTACCGAAGCGGTCTATTATGCACCAATAATTATGCACCAATAATTCCATGATACCAACGTGAAAGTATGCTTTTCAAAGGGCGAAACAAAAGCTATTCATGAGGCAAATCTATCACTTCAAGAGTGATTATTCTTATACACATAGTAAAGTGCACCAACACGGACTTCTCATGTTTAAAATATCTGTGGACAACAAACAAATGAAAGCTTGCCGAACATAGCAACAAGAAATGTATGCAAACTTGATTCCAAGCATTGAGGCTCGTTTATAAATAGCAGGTTAATGGAACAGCTTGTCACTAGGTGTTCAGAGAATAAATATGCATAAATTTGAATACATTACAGAACCAGTCTGTTGGGGTCATTTGTGACATCCACTAACTATGAACTTGTCTATTCAGTATGTGTTATCATGATTTATTTACACTTGGGGTCATGACCTCTTTCTTTATGAGTTGACCCTCCCTGCCAATGTAATGTAATCTACATGAACAAATCAAGAGTCTTCTGGAATAATCATGTTAATATTTCCTTTTATGTAACTGTTTTATGAAACTGCATGTTACAATCAACAAAATCTAAAGTGATACATGTACATGTATGCTCGCATTGGGCATACAACAAAGATCATTCATCTAAACTTGGACCACACGTGTCCTGTTTTTAAGTCCAGCTTTATAATCAGAAGATAGCAACCATATGAACTTGCACTTCCTTAATTGAAAAGTCAAAGGCAATATTTTGTTCCAACTTGGTTTTGAAATGACTGCATCTTAGCAACAATAACTGATCGACATGTACACCTTTTGAGGTCAATATGCTTGGACTTCCTTCAAAGAATGAACTATTTTAGTCATCAGTCTTCTCCCAACAAAGGAATGATTCAAAAGGACAATTGTATCATAAAAACATAGGTCACTATCTGTATATCGGCAAATATCTGCACCTCTGAGAAAATTCATGCAGTTCCGCAGTTGAACTTTAAACTTGAGAGCAGAAACAGAGAGCAAGACGGTTTCCTCTCTCTCTCTCACTTTTCTTCCTTTTTTTTTTTTGGGGGGGGGGTAATTTTTATGGGGGTATTTTTATGGGGGTATTTTTTTTCTTCTTTGGAGATGAAGAGAGGTAAAATGCACAAGATGCAATTCCTACTTGGGCATTTAACATTTCCATTAGCTTATACGGTAAAAAATTTAGGAAAGCCTCCAATTTAAATGCTCTGGAAATAGCTCTAGACTATTATCAAAGATATCACATCATCAGAAGACGAAGGAAAAGAAAAATAAGAAAAGGAAGAAACAGGAGGAGGAGGAGGAGAAGATGATATTGGTTCAAAGTCAAAGTAGATTTAGTCTCAAATAAAACCAGACATATCATGTACCAGCAAAATTGAAAACATCCATTCATCACAATCTGTTTAAGAAAATGAAATGCACTCATGATTACCATGTACATGTACATCTGTCAGATTCGTGAAAACCAAGATTCTCAAAAGTAGATCTCCGACAGGTCAAATTAATCACCACATCACACATGAATTTATTTACTCTACATAGACTCTTCATGTAACATCTTTTCTATGATTACGAACAGACTTAACTTCAGAATCTAGACCCCAGTAAGTTAATGTAGATTCTACTTTTCTAGCCTTACACAAAGTCAAGGACAAGGTTCTAATAATAAGTTAAACATGCAACGTTTAAAAAAGACAAATCTACTTAAATCTACACTAACATTAGAATAGCAGCAAACCCGGAGAATAGGGGCCGGTCTGCGCGTGCTGTATTCATTTGTGTGCAAGCAAATGTAGCCCAGCGGCAGTGGCGGCGACGATCTTGCACCAGATTCAGCGATGAAACATTTGCGAGTTTGACTCCATTTCTGGCCAAAAATCGTTACGATTTTCATCAAACAACTACAAATCTGAAAGCCAAGAGGACAATATGATATACCACAGCATTAATTACCTGATTTAAAATATATTTGGAAGTTGTTTTGAACTTGATTATGAACTTGTTACATGTGATCATTTTTGGCTGTCTCTGCCGATCCGCACTGTAAAACATGGAACGCGCACGCCGACTGGCCTCTATTCTCCGGGTTTGCCAGAATAGCAGTGCTGCCTTTAATTTTATTTTCATCAAACGCATTCCTGTTTTTCCATCGACTTTGGTCTTTGCGCGCAACTGCAAGTGCCAGTGCATCACTGCAAGCACATTGATAAGGCATAAGTGGCATCTTAATTCTTATTTCAAGTCAGTGTCTAGATCTACATGTCGATCTATCTAACCTATTAACTTATAGTACAGTCTATCAAAATGTCAGTTGATATGATAGATAATAGATATAACACCTTGCTGCTCCGCACACATTCTGATCCAGCAGTACTCCAGTACTCAGTAGCACTGTAGCAGCCGAAGCACTACCAGTTGGGAGCGCTACGTGCTTAGTACTAGTAATATGCCGTTTATACCAATACCAGCCACGGCTAGCTGCCTGGCGTTTCCCGCGGGCGCGCTAGCTCCGGAAACTCCCCTAAGGCTAAAATCCTCTTTCCCACACATAGATGAGATACTGATATTCCCAAAATTGCTCACCTTTGTTTTCCCGACATGGACGCTACATGAAATGAAGATACGAGGAGTTGCGTCAGTTCAGAAACAGCCGAGATTTCATTCATGTATCCGATAACAATAACCCATGTCATGAACCAGACATAATATAAACACTTTCAAAAGGTGGAAGGTGAAGAAAATTGGGTCGATATACGACATCGACAATGCATGACTTAACTTGTACTTGAACAGTCCTTGTGAGGGCGCTATACCCGCGGTGATTGAAATGTATTGTTCTCCAACTTTTCATACAGTTATCCCAGCAAGCAAAACATAAAAACAGGCACTAATAAGGAAGCATAATTTAACACCAAACACATACATGTACGTAGAAGTTAAAGAAAAATACACAAATATGAACTCCGATACAATAGGCTCCCTAAAACTGAAAATTAAAAAAAAAAGTGTATAGCTAGAATGTAAATATCACATCCACCTACATAAGAGGGTAATAAACCTGCTACCACCATTATTTGCTGGTAGGTTTGGTTTGTTACTCCATGGTACAAGCAGGGAAGTGTTAGAGAGACATCAAGCATGAAGGTACACGCAAAATTTGTATTCCTTGGCTGGTAAATTTAGCATCCGTGCAGGCCCTTGTCAGCTCCGAGGGGGGGGGGGGGGGGGGGGGGGGGGTCACGTCCGACTATTCTGCATATGCTTGCCCAGAAACTTTCGAAATAGTTTTTTTTTGTGGTGTCTATTCAGCTCTAGCAAGTTTACCGTTTCGGTAATGTATGCAAATTTTATACATACCTTTCAAACAAAGGTTGTTCTTGACAACCTGAAAGCTTGCCGGACATAACAACAAATAATGTATGCAAACTGGATTCCAAGCATTGAGGCTCATTTATAAACAGCAGGTTAATGGAATAGCTCGTCACTAGGTACTCAGAGAATATATGTGCATAAATTTGTATACATTACAGAAGCGGTCTATTCACTATGAACATGGCGAACAAAGAAGCGGACAAAATATACAGCTCCTCATTGTACCTTCCACACTTGCTCTGGTAGACAAAAGAACATCCCTTCATTGCTATTATGTAAAAATATGTAGAACAGGTGTCACATGCATATTCACCTGTTCTACTTATTTTACATAATAGCAATGAAGGGATGTTCTTTTGTCTACCAGAACAATTGTGTAGGGTACAATGAGAAGCTGTATATTTTGTCCGCTTGGCTTTGCAATCGTGTTCATAGTGATTAATTATACAATTATTTATTTGATTATGGAAACAAAAAATGAGTGAAATTATTATGTTGATATATGTATACTAACTTACTGAATAATATTCTACATAATTATGTCAAAGTTTGTTTATCTGTGGAAATGAAAATAAATTGAATTAAAAAATTAAATTGAAAATTGAAAAATTAACCCCTTTCACCTCAGCCTATACGAGCCTAGACCGAAAATTCTGTCTCTCGTTCGTTAGCTCTTCACTTCTAAGTGAATGGCCGACCCTATCCAAATAAGAGGCTAACGAACGAGAGACAGAAAATTTCGGTCTAATACGAGCTATGCCACAATGACTGGTGAATGAATTCGGTGAAAAATTTAAAACCACACAAAACAATCCTTTACAAAAGTTAGTGGTTTACACTTGCAAGTGTTTCTTGCTTGTGTTTCACCGCATAACCAAAATACGCCATGTTGAAGTCAAGGACCACTGACAAACGTTTTAGGTTATCATATTCTTGGCATGAACATATTTTGGCATGTCTGCACTTTTTCGAGTCTCAATATATCCCTATGATATTTTCTCTTTCAAATAAAAGCCTTCATCACGATTGCTGTAAATATTCAAAATCAAACGATAAGCGCCACGCCGTTAAAACTAGGCTACAGCAACAACAACACAAAGTCATGTTGATGAGAAGGTGAATAAAAATCTAAAAATAAACTGCAACCGATTCTCTGTTTTATAGTTGACCATAATCTTTTTTATTCCTCATTTTTATTTCACTTCAAATAAACACGACTACAAGGCAAGATTCTATCATGTAAATATCACGTACTCTTTATCAACTTTTCAGTCATTGAATTCTATATAAAAGGCAGTCTCACTGTTTAAAAAAAACGCCGTAAATCTCAGTCTCCTTGATATCTTCACCAAAATTCATTTTGTAATGTTGCAGTTAGAATAACAAATCATGCGAACATAATGCAAGCATAACATCAATAATGCATAACATCATTTGCTTTCTGATGAAATAACGTGTTTCATAAGTCATATTGAAAAGTAAAGAATTTCATAATACTATTTTGGTAGGGTATAATTGTGATATCAAAATAGAAGTTATAATCCAGAATTTCAGAGTTCAAAGACAAAATAGTCCTGATGAGCATGATCGGTTAAGAGTGAGCATTTTGTCGGTCCGTGACACAAAATATATTTTATCATAAAATTAATTGAAATACTATCACTGCCATGAAATATATTGAAAGTTACTAGAAATTTGGTTCTTCAAAGCGCTATAGGGTTCCAAGGTGCCAGAGTTCTTGGACCAAACTATTCTTAAGCACGGGATTTGTCAAAATGTGATACTTTTAACAAAATTTCCATTTGTGATGCACATATTTCACATCTCTTATGGAATCTAAAGCTTGTTTTGAAATTCCAAATATCTGATAGGGAAGCCAATTTATCTGACTAACATTTGCAAGTGAAAGCATTATACAAGATCACGTTGTTCTGATATCAATATAAAAAGAGTAATGAGAAGTCAACACAGAATTTCTATCTCCCACTCTAAAAAATGGAGCATTTTATTGATTCTCAATAAAATAAGTAACCAGACAACCAAATTTTATCTTTTTTCAGTACACCTAGTGATACCCTCCAAAATAAATCCTAAAGCAATCCATCACATCTAATTATTTTTTACAGGCTTCCCAACTTGGAAAATTTTGAAATGTCCGTCCGTGACGCGAACTGATCACACTCTGACAGGGATTTCAGTTCATATAGAGTAGTGAGCAAGAAAATAATATGAGGAGTTGAACCCGAGGTTCCAGCCACTGGTGGGGGGGGGGGGGGGCACTTACTTTAAAATAAATTTTAAAAAAAATAAATAAAAAATAAAAAAATAAAATTAACAAATAAATATGCAGATCATGTAGCATGCTATACTGATTTATGCACCCACAGTCTGAAATATAATGGTGCGAGCGAAGCGAACGAATTAGCCATTTATTTTACAACTGAAATTTGTTATTAATTTAAATATTTTTGTCACATTTTGTAGCATTTTTGTCGGTTCATTTCTAGCGACAAAATTCATAATCTACCGACATTTCAATAGCATTAGGGGGAAGGGGGCTTTTCCCCTGGTCCTGGCTACGCTTATGGATTTTCAGTAACATATCATTATGAATAAATCACTTTTGATGTGTTCTAGTTTTTTACCATATTATTTGATCAAAGGTTGAAAAATATTATATATCAGCTTGTAAAATTATATTCGTCCATAATTGACACGTTTTATTATGCATGAGGCAATTAACGAGATATCAGCTTCATCTTAGGAGTTCAGTCTCAGGGCAATGAGGGTCGAAAGGGAAATAAAGAGAGAAAGAGAGAAAGGGAAAGAGAGAGAGACAGAGACAGACAAACGGCGAGAAAGAGAAGAAAGAGAGAATTAGAAAAAGGTGGAAAGAGAAATGGGAGAAAGAGAGGAGAGGAAGATGGAGAGAGAGAGAGAGAGAGAGAAGGGGGGGCGGGCTGACCTCCCTCGCCTGAGTAATCAACTTTTTAGTTTCTGAAATTATTTAAGTGACAATAGTAATTTTTCACCAAAACGTATTAAATATGGTATGGAAATTACAAATAGATCTCCTGGCTGCCCGAACATGTGGTGACGGTGGCCCGATCCAATAGGTGATTAACTGCACGGTTATTAATTTCAAAATTCTCAAGGGTGAGAGGATATTACCGCCCCTTGCCTTGCACACATATAATATTTATATGCATGACCTTTGTGCCACGTTGGAAAGATAAGATATCAAACATAGTTGACATTTAATCAACATGACCAACTAATCACACAACCATGTTAAGCTGACGGAACTGACGATCTCGATAAAAATGCATTCATATAATAAGTAATACAAGATCTGTTACCTTAGCGAAATCAATGAAATACAACGCGTTTTAAACACAAGCAGCAATCAGCAGTTGCCAACATCAACACATAGGCCTATTATCGTTTTGGGAATATGAAAGACTGACGTGATGATCAGCTAAAGTTGAAAAGCAAAATGTTTACCTTCATAAACCATGCATTAAAAGCTCAAATAAAAGACTGACAAAATAGATGATTGAGAAAAATATCTTCTGCTTATGAAAAGACAATGTTTTGTGACCAATTATAAAGAAAATAACCCAAATTCGTCGTTCATGCACTTACGAAACAAAGTTTTCAGTGAAAATGTGAGCAGCACACAAGCATCAAACAATATGAAATATGATTATTGATTAAGTCGCATAATTATTGGAGCAAACATTTCAAAGACCTATTGCAGGATAAAACAAGACTTTTGAGAACTGTAGAAGAAGGAAAGAACAAAAAATCATATTTCCACTTTGCATTAAATGCAAGACTTATAGTAAAGGTATAGTTAAACTAAACATGTAGTTTTCTCTGGAGCTTGTTCCACTTGCTGTTCCCAATAACAAATATGACCAGGCACCACAAAACCACCAACAAAAAGTCGCCAGATATGACTTTTTAGTTAAGGTCTGATTCTGAAGGAGCAGATTCATAGCTTTAAAATGATATATAACTCATTAGCATTGGATGTTCCTAACTCACTGTACAAAGAGAAGAATGCACTGTCCCTCATAATGTTACTTCTGAGAAATAAGGGTTTAAAGTTTGCAGTCTATTGAAGCGCTCTGACTTGCAAGGTGTTGTGCTAAGGTGACAAAAGGAGGATTAGAACTCAATGAAAATTTCTATGAAGGGATTATCAGATTGTCCTAAAACATGGCATACTAATTAGTCATATCTCGGTCATCAATGCAAGAACTTACTCCGTTTAAAATTTATGGGAGATCAAAATGAGACAAGTATTCAGGGTCGTAAAAAAGAAAAGTAATACAACAAAATCCAGAGAAGACACACATAAGTCTAATAAAAAAAATACCACTTTTAGATTGTTTGGTGCGTCCAACTTTTTAGATTACTTAGAAAAAAGTATACTCTTTCAGGAAATACCCACAACTAAAATTTGACCGTGCTAACCAAAAACACATTGATTGAGCTCTACCTGAAAATCAAACGGTGCGACTTTTGGTGGTTTTGTGGTGCCTGGTCACAAATTCATCTTACCTTTCCTGAGTCCTCCGATCCTGCATGAAAGCTCGTGTCTTCACACGCCAATCAGTCGGTCCACGTAAGTCAAGCGAAGCCTGCAAACAGACGACTGAAAAAGCTCAAACTTCAACTCAACTCTTTACGAATTTCTAACCCAATCTTTTACGCTTCAGTGCACACACTGTTGATCATAAACCTTGGCTTCTTCTTTATTTACATGCAAATAACTCAATTATTTAATGGTATAAACGTGCTTTTGGTACATAGACAAAACTCTGACCAATGGGGCAGCTATATCGGCGCATGCTCACTGCATGATACATAATTTTGTAGGATTTTTTAGATCATCCACGTGAATGGACTCATGGTCCTCCCCTATCTCTCTCTCTCTCTCTCTCTCCCTCTCTCTTAGCCCCTTAGGGGGTCGTGGGATCAAAGTTATTGAAAACTTTGAAACAATTTTCCAACAAGAAGAAAAAAATTGTCATTTTTTTCTCAATTTGCCGACAGCCGATGAAAATTGAAAATCTGGCCGACACAAGACAGCCTCCCTGTTTGGACATATAATTTGATCATGGAGGAAAACTCATAAAAATAACTTAGTGTCTTGCTGACATAGAGTTACAATGGACATATAAGCAGAATACTGTAACCCTGTGCTATAAATTGACGCAAATTGAAACAGACTCCGTTGGTGCAAAAAATTCATCTCACTTTCAATACACGTGGTTCAAATTTGATTAGATTGTCGTTACTAGATTTAACGGAAGAAACCAGTCTGCTTTATTATTGTTATCTTCTTCTCTATTGTTATCCCTCTTCATTGTGAAGAAGATTGAACCAAGGAGGTACTCGGAAAGATTGCCTAATACCTCCTTGAACTAAATCCTTACATTCAACTTTTCAAAGGGAGGTTGTTCCAACGCACGCGAGATACTATTGAATTACAGGGTGGTGGCTTACAAATTAAAACTCCCTTTCAGTTACATTCTCACGGTGTTCACACTTATTCTTATCCCGCCCACTCTCGCCCTCGTCATTGCTCACCTCTCTTTCTTTCGTTGTCTCTTTTGTCTGTTTATCTCCATTTTAAAACCTCACATCCCTCTGTTTATTCAGTTTGATGTATCCAAGACACTACTAACTGGTTAAAAGCTTATTCAGCCGTTTTCAAAAAGCAATATGAAACGCGGCATGAATTTATATCACAATCAAGAATTTCTTTTCCTTAAACATATGTATTTCATTTGGTATGTGTGTTCTGTTATTTTGCAGCTATAATTTGGACAATTTTTCCATCTTATCCCAGGTAATGGCAGATATACCGATAATGTCACTGTTTATGGACTATATACCAGTGGCGGATCCAGGATTTCATGACCGGGGGGCATGAAGGTTTGTCAACTTTTGGAAAAGGTGCACTCGTATTTTTTTGTTCTCGCCAGCTTCTCGAAAAGTCGCTCAGTGGGGGGGGGGGGGGGGGGGTCGACCAAAAGATTTTTTTTGCCAGACCTTCAAAATTCGCTCAGTGGGGGTTATTGGGGTTCCAGTTTCCCTCCATAATTCCCTGACAAGCAACAACAAAAAATAAAGGCCTTCTTTTTTGGGGGGGGGCCTGTTCCCTGTGCCCCCCCTGGATCCGCCACTGATATACAATTAAATGGGAGGTATCATCAATAATCTAGGATTCAATGTTCATGTTTATTGCCTCTGATCCATTCTAAAAGCCATTTAAAAGATTTGATTATACCAATGTTGGACATCTTCAAAATACCTTGTCATAATGGGGTTATATTTTCTCGGCCATGCGAAATCTCTTAAGAACTTTTTGGCAAATGATTTTTTAATAGTGGGACCTCATTTTACAAAGAAAACCTATAATCAATCAACATTATCTTGCACATTTCTTTTAAGAACTGAAACTACATATTACTTCAAATTTCAATATCGCACGCAATAATGAAAAACATACAACTCTTCTATCCTATCTGTCAAATTCCCAATCATGCAGGAGACATTCATACAAAACAAAGTCACAGACACACTGTTTTCTTTCACAAAAATAATCACAAGTACAAGAAACAGTCACACGTATATGTCATTTGTTAACAAAGAGAAAATTAATTCTCATTTCTTTAATTTCTGAAATAAAAAAGGATGAATTCTCATAATTATCCTCAACAAATAAACATTTTTTGATCTACCTTGTCTTTGATTTTTTCTTCAAATTTTGAAAGACATAACATATTTGTTCTTGGTAGTCCATCATTAAAACATTCTCTCTTATGTACATATTGCTTGGAAGATCATAACAGTTTTCTGTGAGAAGCAAAAGGGCGTTAATTCGGTAAACATGAACGTCACAGTTAAAACGTCTTTCTGCATCTCACCCACAGGAAAATTATGGTCAAACATAGTATATATATATATATATATATATATTGTCTTTTGAGAACCAGAAGGGCATTGGCTCTGTGTCTAATATGAGTTAACGGCCTTCTAGCTCTAAGCAAACAATATGAATGATGACAAAAGAATATCAAAGGTTTATATAAGAATATATATATATATAAGAATATATATGTATATATACATCATATACATGTATGTCAATGTATTATGGCGAACCTAAATATCTTAGCCAGGAAACAATAAGTTATAGGTGATGACATGAATTATTGTTTCATTAAATAATGGGTAAATATCTCTGATACTTTTCTGAAAGCTATCATCTTTTCTTACAAATTTTTTAGTCTTCAGGACTTAGTAGTAAAGTTATGCCATAATTCATATATTAATCTAGATGGGACAGGGTAAAAGTTAGTATCAGTCAAAAGAACATGGAGATAAAACAAAGGAGTAACAGACTGACTCCGTTTCACGATAAAGTATAAATGTAATTTGATTATTATATTTTGTGATAATACTTCACTTGCACACTCAAAATATACCTGTCAAAACACAAAATGTAAAACTAGGTATTAGAACAGTGTACACACAAATATTTATCATACATGTATATGAGAAGGTAACTTATCAAAAATAAATAAATGTGATCAACAATTCATGATTATTATTATATACAAATACATATTTTGGAACAACAAATTTTCAAAGAAATGTAGAACTAGCAGTATAATGTAATAATTTCATATATGCATTACCAACCACACTACATAGTGTGTATTAAATGGGATTTAATTAGGAAAAATAATAGGAGAATAGAGAAGCGAAAGTTTCAGAAATATCGGATAAAGAATAAGAGAGTTTTCACTTTTTGAATCTTGAAATCACTGATGATGGACAGTTTCTATTGGCAATGTGATCATGATGTGTGATGTCATACATTGAAAATTCTCCCATATGTTTGTTACCCAAATTACTAAAAGTATCCCTTTTTCTCAAATCTTGCATGTGTAAGTGAAAGTATAAAAATAAGTATCCTATAATCATGACACAGTCTGTTCTATCATTAAAACGGGTAAAGGGGGATACATTGACTTTGATGGAAGAGTAGAAAGACCACATGATTCCTCATATCATTTACATTAATCATTACATCCTACATTTCTCTGAATTCCTTAAACTTTCACTCAAACTTTTCTCTGACTTTTCTGTTCTATTCAAAGCCAACTTTCTATGAAGGGCAACTTCATATGTTCATGATCCTCTTTGTAAGTAAAAGGAGTAAATTATCCAAAGCATAGTCAAGAAACAAAAAATCTTAGGGTAAGCTGTATATCATGGTCACTTCACAAAAAGTTCAACTGTTGCCTTCATTATGGAAGCCCATGGATCAATAATACAAAAAGAAACAATATCACTCTTGAACAAAAGTATGCTCTTAAATTCTCCTTATATTCAAACAATACCATGAAAGAAGTAAAAAATACTGGGACCATTATGACTTCTGAATGACTTCAATATGATGAAAAAAGCAGATAGATCGACTACCTGAATGGCAATGAGATATCAAAATCAATAAAGAAAATTACTCTTCAAAATATCAATAGCCAGACTGAACAAATCCTCTATCTGTATCAGTTAGAATCAGTGACTAACCATAGATAAAATGTACTTGTATCAGGAACAATGAATGATGCTACTTTTAATACATCTTGTGAGACACTCTCTTTTCAAACATATAAAAAATTGTTATTCCATTCTTGACTCTTGGAGACTCTTGGAGATTTACAGCAGTGAATTCTACTATGAAGTATGAAATGTTACTCATCCAATGTACAAGGTTATAATATAAACTTGTACGCCTAAACCAATATGGCCATGGTGAAAACACATAATTGCTGCCCCCTACTGCTGTACTACTGCATACAACAGTAAACAAATGCAGATGTTTTCTCTCCATAAAGAGAGGGCAGCACACAGCCAAAACACTTGCTCTTGGCAAAAAAAAAAAATTCCAGACAACTTCCTGTTAAGTGAGATTATTGAGCAGCAGCTCAGTATGTGTATTTCCCAGCTGTTGGTCCCTTTAGACCTACAAGTAGTGGAATATACTACATCTTGTGTTCCATGCAGAGTCTGCACACAGCAAACTCATGATAATAATAGTGGCTACTTGTATAGCGCACAGATCCACCTTTCAGTGCTCATGGCGCTTAGAGAAAAATACACACGGAATTCTCCTAAACATAGTAAATTAAAATATAGTAATAATTACAGGGAAGAGAACAAATACGTTATCAGTTGTGATTTGAACGTTTCTGTTGACGACAGTTGATGTAACTGTAGAGGGAGTTCATTCCAGAGTTTCAGACCCATAGCTGAAAATGCCCGATCGCCCCAAGCATGTTTTGTTCTAGGTGTATGAAGCAACAGTTTGTCTGATGACGAGCGAAGACTTCGTGCGGGATTGTATTTGGAAATAGAGTTGCGCAGGTATGTGGGGGGAAAGAGAGTAAACTGAATGATGTACTAATAACAGAATTTTAAAGATAATTCTTTTGTCAACTGGCAGCCAATGAAGAGAACGGAAAATTGGTGATATGGAATCATGTGTCCAGACTGGGAAAATAACCAAACTGCAGTCACAAGTGCATATGATTCCACATTTAAAAAAACCAAACATACATTGTACCATATATATTGGACCCTAATACTGCACCACATAAGAATGGCAATTAGCATTTGCAATAATTCTTGTACAAGCACACCTAGATCAGGATATACAATGTATATACATCAGTCATGGATGATTGGCACACTTTCAGACCACAGTACAACTATAGATACTATCGTATAACCTTATCATCATATAAATGTAAAAACCACATCAGTACAACTTTGGTATAAGTATTGCTTGGGATTATAATTTCTAAGGGCCCATTCAGACAAAAAGCATTAAATAGCTAAAAAAAATAAAAAATAAAATGAGATCTAGGCATAGAGCACTTCAAATTTCTATATCTTGTAAAAGACAAAGATCAGCAAGTATGCTAAAGGAAATTGTTGCACACAGCTACATGTATGAGTTTTTACCCCCCAAATATTACTTCTAGTCAACCATCTACATGTTAAATTTTGCTGTGGCAATTCTTACTGCTTCAAGTATAAATAGAACTTTAATGACAACATACTATACTCGTATTTCTCTGGGACAGTTAAAGTAGCTTCAAGCTCATTGTCCTCATGTTTGTTGATAGGCAGCCCTAAAAACTATCAAGCATAAAAACAAGAATTTGGTAATTGATGCTTAACAAATGTTTTTCGAAGAAACAAATGATAACCAACTAACAGGTTGTCTGCTTATATACTACAGCTGTCATATGCAAAGGCAAATTAAAGCTGACACAAATAGCTTATAGATGCTTCAGTTATAAGCACCACAATGGTCAAACACATAACAACAAATGTATGGTGTATGACAACAATTGCTACATGCATGTCTTTTCAGTTCATCTATTGTACAGAATGTAAATAAGCATGTAAATTGCACATTTTCGTCTACCATTGATGCAGTAGTTGCTCTAGTTGATGCTCGGTGTTTGGTGCTTGACACTTTGTTCATGCATTTGTTAATGCAGGGTGTTCAAATTTAACACCGAATGTTTTGTGCGTGACACTAAAAACAGTTCCTGCATGAAGTAGTTGGTGTACATCTAGACAGGCATGTGAGTAATGTGGTATTCGTCAGCCACTGAACCACCCGCATTCTCTTAACTGATGCAGTAGTTAACGCTGGGTGCTCAACTCATACACCAAACGTTTGGTGCTTGACACTAAACACGTTTTCAGCTTGGTATAGTTGGTGTACATCTAGACAGGCATGTGTGTAGCCTGATATTCATCAGCCATCGATCCATTTCCTTCCTCTTCAGATTCTTCACTGTCCAACTGTAAAAACCAAGTAGAAATCTAATAATCAACACTGTATACATTGTAACCATCGTTCTCTAAAATATTGATAGTGCTCGTCAATGCAAAATAAAGAGAGCAAGAGACGATTTAACCCCTACTCCTCTCTGACTCTGATCTCGGCCGCGACACGACTGATCGCCGCAAAGTTTTGCAGGGACCTCGAGAATCGTGTAAACAACAGAAAAATCCATTGTTATTTTTATGTAAATCTCTATTTTCTCATTTAATATTATAATTTATGCAAATTATATGCATCAGTATATATTTCGGTTGATAATCAAATAAAGAAAGGCCTTGGAGATAAAATTTTAATGCAAGAAATTCTTTTTAAACCTTAAAAACATTATTACATGAGAAAAAAATTAATATTTTTGTTTTTTAACTTCAACTTTTTTATTGTTTTAAGTACAGTAAGGGTTAAAACTCATCTGAAAACAGGAACTTTCCATTTTCATGTTTGCTGATGCAGAAATAGATTTTTTGTTTTATTAGGGGTGGGTATAAGAACAAGTGTTAAAATATATGTCTTGGGTACAGGTATAATGAAATATTTTCTTTATGAAAAAAAATATGTCATGCAATTTTAAGTAAAGAACAAATAGGAGAGGTGCCCAAAAGATTTGCACTCTGCTTCTGATTGATTTCAGATTAATTTCCTCAAACTTTCAATGATCTGTTCCTCTCATTTTTCTGCTTTCAATGAAACCAACTTATTTCCAGGAACTTCCCCTTTCAGATCCACAAGCTTGAACAGGTATTAGGTGTTGTATTGTTCTTCACAAGTCATTCAACTAGGCTGGAAAACTGAGAAATCATCCAGGCTTACCGCTTCAAGTTCCTGGTCAGTATAGATGAACCTCATGAGCCTACGGATAGCGACGAGGAGGATGAAGAAGAAAGGGAAGCAGATAGCGATGATGGAAGTCTTAATCATCCAGACAGTTACCAGACATACCAGCTGGATGAAGGTAAAGAGATGAATCTTCCATGCTTTCACCTGATAGGAGAGAAAAGAAGAAACAAGTGGAGATTAACCCATTAACCTGTGATATAAACTTGCCAAAATATCATAAATTGATTCATCCACCTTTCTAACCCATCAAACTATCCCTCAGTCCATCCACTTATCATTCTAATAAAAGATGGCAGAATGATTACAAGGCCAGTTGTCCATCCATTCCTTAATTCATCTATCCTTCCATCAAACTATCCATCAAGCCATTCATTCATTGATTTATCCACCCATCATTCCATCCTTTCATCCACCAACCCACCCCCTTCCACTCATTCATTCATCAACTCATCCTTTCATTAATCTATTTGTAAATTCCATCCATCTATCCATCCATCCACTCACCCATCAACCCCATCAACCCATCCTTCCTTCCTTCCTTCCTTCCATCCATCCATCGAACCATCCACTCATCTATCCATCCATCCTTCCATCTACTTACCATTCTAATATACTTGACATCTGATTGATATTTACTTGGCATAAAGAACACTTTTATTCTCTCAATCATCTGAAGTCAACTCAAATATCTACCCATCCATTTATCGATATAATTATATCCATGCATTCTTCAATCCATCTATCCATCCATGTACTTACCATTCTAATATACTTGACATCCGGATGATGTTTGCTCGGCATAAAGAACACTTTTATTCTTTCAATCATCTGAAGTCCACTCAATGAGCATAGACCCAGATACAGGAAGACTCCAAGAAGAACAGCTATAGGCACCTCTCTCAGTAATGGTGCCATGTATAATGATAAACCTGTACATCAAAACAAAGTTAAGAAATCAATACATGTCACAGGTACTTTTTAACATGTTTCGCTGAAAGGGAATTAAAAGTGATTTTTAAACTTTGAACAGGATTAAAGGGGAAAGAGGTAATGATTGGAATTGAGAGAGAAGTGCATTTATTCTGGGTATTCCGAGTGCTACATTGATGTTCATCCTCTGAAATTAAAAAAAGAATTAGTATTAGATTTGCTACTTCTTAACTCTTTTCTAGAGGAGGGAGGTGTTGAAACCAAAATGATATGCTAAGTTGGTATATCATAAAATGTAGTAACAAAAAAGACAAGAGAGTTTTGAATTTATAAGAAATATCCATTTGGTTTAAGTAATCAAATATAAGCATATCAGATTAATCTTTCATACGTAATTTGATAACTAGATGAAAGCAACTGCATCTCTAATATGCCTTCACTTAATAGTTACATATATTTTAAGTAGTTGTTACTTTTTGCCTCTTCTCTTGTAAGACACTACTTAAATAAGAGTGGGTAAACTGTCCTCTTTTGATCATATCTTCACTGCTAGAAGTGATATGAAAGTGTTAGATAGTGGAAACAGATCTGACCTATCATAATCATGACCTGCTTCATGACAATCAAAAAGGAGACAGGTCGTGACTTGAGAAAAATGTAACAAACTACCCTTCATGCAATAGACTATCCTTCCTGTAATGAACAACATGCTTCCCCCATCCCACATTCCAAATTAACAACATTGTTAATTACAGCAGCCCACCTGTCAATCATACTGTGAATTTCACCCAAATATTTTAATCAAAATACCAACAGCAGATTCCTTGTTAGTATCTGTCAATCATTGTATATTTCAAAATCATACATCTTTCATATACTGCAATTTCACAAAGTCACATTTTCTTCAAGGTCAGTTGAAGATGCACCAAAAAGACATATTTTCAAAACTTGACTACATTGCTCTTCTGCTTATGTAATATTATACAAATACATCTACTGTATCAATCATGACCAGATTCTAACATTCATGAAATCAATGTAAACTAGAGTGATGAAAGTTTAGAAGAGTGCCATCGAAAAAAGTATATTCATCCAACAATAAAAATACACTAATATGTTTGACACTTTGCGCTAAAAGAACCTATACTTCAGTTATTAAAGAACAAGAAATTTGGACAAATGAAAAGTTAAATTTGAAGGTTGAACTGTCCTATAGTTTCAATCATTTTGTATATCTATCTTTGTACATCTATCTCACATTTTCAACACATTTTCAACAACATTCCTGATAGGTTCAAAAAGAGAAGCATTCTTTCAAATATATGAAGTACAAGAGTACCTTTAAATATTTTCTTTTACATACATAATTACATACATAAACATACTTAAACCAAGATTTATTCAAATGGTCTAAGTTGTTGCAATAAGACGGTATCTATTGATACCCTCTTGTAAATGCGAGGTGGTAAACTTTTATTTTCAATACTGACCTATGGCAAGACTGACAAAGAAGTTGGTCATCCGCTGGTCCTTGATATGGTCCAGTCTTGGCTTGACACCAGGAGCATCAGTCCTGGTCATCACACTAAGACTGGCTACATGGGAGACTGTTCTGACAGTAGCAGCACACATCCAGGGGAGACCCAAGATACCAGAGAGAGCTGTGAGGAACCCCATGATGAACAGGTCCAGATGGAAACCAGTGCCCTTCTTGAGTTTGTGCTCCTTCTTGTTGACTATGACCCTGAAGTGGATGAAATTGAAGACAGGAGTAGGACAGTGATTTTGTATTCATAGAATGGTACATTGCGTTGGTACCATCACTATCACGATGGCCATGATCATATTTCAAGTTTAGTGCTAACATTATTTATCATTTAAGCCTTAATATCAATCACCAACACTACTTTGATATACTCATTATTTATGCAATCGCAATACCATCAATACATCAATACAAGAGAATATCATAACCGTCATCACCACCCCAACTAACACCACCATCACCATCATCACCACGTCCACCACCATCACCACTACCACCTTAATCATCATTATTACCTTTACTATCACCACCATCATCATCAACCCCACCACTACGGCCACCTTCACCACCACCATTACTATCACTATCCACCACCACATCGACAACGACGACCCCCACCACCATCACCATCACCACCATCATCATCATCATCATCATCATCAAAAACATCATCGTCATCATTATCATCATCATTACAACCATAACTACTGTACTATCACAACTAATGCCACAATCATCATCACATTTCTGTTCATTACAACTAAAATTTCTGCCACCTAAAACCATCACCGAAATCATCATCTCCACTACACACTCACCCTGTTAGAAGAGTTTCCATATACAGCAGGATGAAGACAAGGAATGCCGGTACAGATGCTCCCAGAATGGCAATCATTGGCATGGGCTCTGTCAGACCCATAGGATTGATAAACCAGCCTCTCATAGATGGATCCGTAGGAGCAAACCCATTGCCTATACTCAGTTTCTGTGGGTTGATGAAAATGGTACATGATTGTAATCACTTATGAAGCATACTGTAGCAAAAACTTTCTGTTGGACTTGGCCCTCTTGAATCAGTATTAAAGGTACATGTATTACTTAAAATGCTAGTTCCATAAATTGTGGAATCTTTTAATTTGTTTTGTTTTAGGCTGTAAAAAAAAAAAAAAAAAATCACTGAAAGTTCAACTCAAAATACTCCATGTTTAGTAAAGATATCATCTTAACTAGAGCAGTCATTTCAATCGTTTCCATGCCATTATCACCTCCCAATACAATCCTGCTTCCCATAACACCTTTCAAATTATTTGTCAACATGTCTTTTTAACAGAAAAGAAAGTATGTTTTGAAGGAAGATCAATTGCAAATCTTTATAAGATAGGGCCCTGATTTCTGGTTTGTTTTCTTTCTAAGAATTTCTATATCAAATATATGAATGAAATACAACTGTTTTCATCAACTTACTTGGAGGTAGACATTCTTGGTGATGTATGATATCGTTACCATGACGGTAATTGCTATTGCGATGCCAATGTCACCAAAAGCTCTTCTCGACTGTACAAGAAGACAAACAAACACAAAAACTATGAGCAAGTGGCATTGTCAAAACTGTAATGGATAAAGCGACATGCCTTTTTTTCTTTCAAGTAACCTAATATGCCCATCGGAGCATTGCAACCCCATATTATTTCCTCTTTAAAATACCCTTGGTGGCTAAAATATTTGATTTGTTTCAAAATTGATATGAAAATCACACTATTCACCATGAGAAAAGCAATGTTCAATAGTCAGATGACTATGATAACTATGCACTGTCAAAATCTGAACATGTCAGTCATTGGGAATCTGTCGTCATATTTTCAATATCTCTGAAAATTGACATAATGAGGAGATCCTTTTTTTCATCTCATTTTTATATTATTCATCATGTTCTTTGATATATGTAATACAAAAATGAACTTCAGCAAAATGATGGCAGTCTATATATCAAAATGGCTTACTCTAAGAGCACAAAAATGTGTAGATTTCAAATAAACTGGAATTCTTTATTCTAGATTCCTTCATATCAAATCTGCAAAACAAGAGTTGTAGTGAGGAATTGTTTTCATACCGTTCTCCCCAAGAATCTGCTGTTCCTAAACTGCCGGATGAAGAACGCTATAAAGAACGTGCCAAACGTCAGAATGATTGACATAAGCGTTGTGTTTGGCTTCGGATCCCATCCATCCGGTACATAACACTTCTTCTTTTTCTTCCCCGCTTTCCCACTATATTTGTCTTCGCCATAATGATCCGTAACATTCTTCATAACGTCAAAGTACGTAACGTGTTGTTTGAATAGATGCGACGTTGGCGAACTTGTGATGGAGCTGGGAAATGGGGTGGTAGTAACATTGAACCTGGAGAACAAGTCTGCTTCGGTGGGTAAGGCATAGATGCTGGATGCGTTGTATGCTGGAGGATACATGGTGCTGTTCATATCAGCCAGGCAGTAATTGTCCTGAAATGGATTCTGACAGGCCACCTAGAGAAAGTAAGGAAAGAGAGAGAAAGAGTAGTGTTTATAAATTGAATACGATTTCCAGCAAGTTTTTTTCAGTTTGTGTATGGTATATTTTGCTGGTTTAAACTTCCCCTCTACTGCATAATAAACAATTCAAAATCACTTGAAGTCTCTTTCTCTGAAAATGCAATTCCATCACCAGAACTCAACATTAGCAAAACACTGTATCCGGATAATGCCATTGCTAGGCAAATGGTAGGAGCTGAAGCTATATAGCATTTGGTGAAAACAGGAAATGATGTAGTACCCTGATGGGGCAACAGACGAATTGACCACTACAAAAAGGCTTACCGGTAACTTTCTCCTACATGTTGGAATTAAAAGGGAGGTTGAGTTCTGGGAAAGGTGAAAAATAATTTGTGAGCTTTCTCATTCTTTTTATGCCAGGATGAAGAAGAAATCATAGTAGAAATGATGGTCCCCTGAAAGGGATACTGTAGCTCTTCAAATGCCCTCATATTGGAATATGACGAGAAATAGCTGAAGTATTCGGGCCGAACATTCATGCCACTGGTGTGTGCAGTCCCATATACCCATTTCTGAGCAGTGCATGTGCTTTTCAGCGAGATTGAGTCATTTTGATGATTCCAAAACCTCACATTATAAACACCCATTCTTATACAGATATAATCAACCTTTCCCAATTGCTTTGAGAAAGTTTCTTTCACAATGTAATTGCATGATTAGAACTCAACTTTATCTTTAACAAATGCAAATTTCATATTATAGAAATGTAAGTCTGCATTGTCCTGATAAATGATAGTGATCAATAAAGATAAAAAACTTACATATTTGAGTCCACTGACAGTCTCATAGATAAAGATGATGGAGATGAGAAGAGCAAATATTTCTTCAGTGAATCTTGTGAAATGTCTGACTAGAACACTGCCCTCTACTGCTACGCAGATGGTTGCTATGAGAAACGTCCAGATACCGATCCATGCCCGGAATGGTAACAGCTCGATATTCATCAGCTTTGAAAACTGGAAACAAGAGTAGCAACATGCAGTTATATAAATTGGTGCTATATTGTATGTTGTTATTACCTACACAAACTTGGGTATGCCTAATGTTTTTCCAGCCTCTTTAATTATAATTTGTAACAGAATTGTCACATGCACATGACAAACAGGCTTAATGCAGTGTGGAGGAACCTTATCTCAACTGAAGTTAAAATATATTACAAAGACCCTTTGGGTATAACCATTGGTATGGGTACATTTGTATTTATAAAAAAAAATTAATAGAATTATTACCTCTCATTCTTTTTAAAGCTTTTGTAAAATCAGTGGAGAGTTATTAGATAATTGTACATTAAACAGTTTTCCTCAATCACTGTCATCACGTTCATTGTTTCTACCACAAGCACAACTGGCATAACACCACCATCATCACTATCATCATCATCATCATCATCATCATCTTCATTCATCTACAATCACCATCGACACATTATTAACACTACCATGCCATTACCTACTGATCACTACATCATCCCCAATCCCTTTGCACTCTCACCAATAGAAGATTCTCTTCAAAGACCAACACTGGACCCGTAGGACCGATGATGATGAGAGGTTGCCCTGAGAGTAGCGAGAAGATGATGCCATTGAGAGACGTTGAGATGATCATCTCGGACACTCCCATCCAACCCTGCGTCATTTCACCTGCAATTAGTACGAAGATGAAGTGAAGAATAGAAAATAGCAATGAAATGCCGGTCTCATGAAATAATTTGTGATAAACTTTGTATTTATCCAGTAATAATAATGATAATAATAATAATAATAGTTACGACTGCTTACATATTCATGTCAAGAGGTGCTTAATGGGTCTATTACCCTGGTATTAACCAAGCTGCCCTAGGGCACTGAAAGCATTCAGGAAATTACTTGGAAATAGAAAGCAGATAAGAAACTAATGCGCAGGACGACGTTTCTCATTTTACTTATCCTTAAATATATCTATCTACTTCTACATTGATTCTTGATAGACCAACTGGTATCACGTCAAGTATTTGCAACATCATATGCGGTGTACAGTGAACATCATCTTATCACATTATCTTTTTTTAAAATTGAACTGCAAACTTTCAACAACAACAAAAATTGGCAACTGGGGGGGGGGGGGGGGGAGGGAGGGATCGAGAAACCATCAAATGATTAAAACTTGCACTAAACCTAATCAATTACCGTATTCGCCGGCTGAAAGGCCGCAGTATTTTCACTCAAAATATGATCCCAAAGTCGGGGTGCGGCCTATGGGCAACAGCAGACAAAAATGAACCGCCTCCAAAATCACCACACGTATTGGAATGGACGGGACAAACGTTAGATGTGCTCTATATCTCTAACGATGTAGATCTACTTATCTTTTAAGTACTGAAATATTTTCAGTCATAAATATATAATTCAGAACTAATAACTACATATCTTATCAATATAGTTACAAACATGGCCTCGTATGATCTTCCGAGGTTGACAGAGCACTCGTACGAAGCTCTCTATTGAGCTCGAGTAACGGGCTGAAATCAGCCACCCCGGTAGATTTTATGGTAGTATAAAAGAGTCAAAAGTGTTTTCTGTTCTGTGAGCTATTGTAGTGGA
This sequence comes from Heliocidaris erythrogramma, assembly GCA_025617745.1. Taxonomy (NCBI): domain Eukaryota; kingdom Metazoa; phylum Echinodermata; class Echinoidea; order Camarodonta; family Echinometridae; genus Heliocidaris; species Heliocidaris erythrogramma. The sequence goes on along the minus strand of CM046856.1, from coordinate 48,184,872 downwards.
TACGTAGGCGCTTTGTAAGTTTTAATTTGTCTTTTGAGCACACCCTTCGTATGTGTTGAGATCGATGGCACGCCCTCCACCTCCGCGCTATTTCAGCGCGGTCGTATCCTTGAGGATCCTTCACGGAGATGTGTGTATTTTGTATGGAGAACGGACATTATCGCAGAGGATTTTTCATAGCGCACGTGGCATGCGCGTTACCCTGCATTTTAAGTCATGGCAAAGATCTTAAAAGATAAGATAAGGCATTCCCGTCTCCCTCTAATTTTATGTAACGTAATGGCCTCATATGGGGAAGGCCAAGGGCGCCCTACCCTTGGCCGTTACATCGGACCCTTTACACAATCGGGAGAGTGTCCTATCTTTCTTTTCACGATCTTTGGTCATGGCAAGGACATGTTTCAGCTTGCAAATCGTCGTGACAACGTTTTCAATTTCCTCTTCGAAACCATCATGATGTATTATGTATTTTTCTGTCTTTGGATGTCACATAGGGAACCTTTGATGGAATATGCACCTATGTAAGATATCTCTTCACGATTTTTTAGAGTGGTGGAAACATTTCCTTTCCAATTTCATTTGTGATTGTGCCTCAATTTGCGAGTTGCATTCACGGTTGATAGTCCTATTTGTTGTCGAACTTTTAGGGAGACTGCACGTACCGTATACTTTATAGTACTAACGTTAGTCTACAAAGATGTACGTGTTTGCGAGTACTACTAGTACTACGCTTCGTCAGATTCTCTTCAAGTTCAACTTTTTAAATTCTTAATAATATAAAGCAAAGACATCTAGGAATAATCGTCTTCAAATAGTCAATACAATAAAAAGTTTTGCCCTTGTTTTTTCGTTGTATGATATTTGGGGGGCAAAATTTCTTATGCTTGTGATTTTTCCCCATATTTTTTTTTCTTCAAATGAGTTGTCAAAGTTGGGGTGCGGCCTATCTGGCGCTGCGGCCGTTCGGCCGGTGAATACGGTATGCAACATGGCACAAGGATGGTCAACGTACCTAAGATACCCCCAAAGGTGATGGCTGGTGAGAGACAAGCAAAGTAGAGAAAGACAAAAGCAGCTAGGCAGGTGATGTTGAAGGAGTCTAAGACATCTGACAGGTAGTGAGGATACCGCCTCCAGACATCTCTGAAGAGTCCTCCGAACAAACATCCTGTACGCTGGAGAGGGTCCCCGTGAATCTTCTCTGATATAAGGAACTGCTGCAAGGCTGGGAATAGATAAACAGGAGTTGGGAGGATTAAAATGGATCACTTATACATGTACTTTATCAAAACTTGATATTACTACTGACTGCTTTGGAGAGGCTCCCCATGAATCTATTCTGAAGTAAGGAATTGCTACAAGGCTGGTAATAGATTAACAGTGTTTAAAGTCTAGAAACTGAAATGGTTCCATTTTCATTTACATTCAACCTCAGCCTTACTAACAACTTCTTATAGCAATTAGCATCAATGAATGAATCATCCAAAGCACTTACCAACAGCATTTTAAATGATTCCATCTTTCATAATTACATTTGTTTGTGAATAAAACAATTACCGTCATAAATGACATCATCACCATTGTACGACACACACTCCTGCAACAAATGCTCCATAGCATAGTTGTAACATTAACTGAAATCCAAACTTTGATTCTTGATCCAATACTATTTCTTACCCTCACCTTAAAGGTAGCTTGAAGCCCAAATGCTACTCAAGTCCTAACCCCATATCTTTGACAAAATCGAGCCTAGAGCAATTGTTGCTGGAGCAATGTCAGATCAGCCATCACCAGTCATTATAACCATCCTTATTTTACCTCTACCATCCACCATCAGGCACCAACACCGAACTACAGTTCACCCCTGTAGATAAAAGGCTTTGTCTAAGGATATATCGTCTGTGCAGCCAAAAGGGTTGTAACTCTGTATTAAAGTGTATGAGTTAACACCCTTCTGGCTCCAAACAGACGATATGCACCATCCAGAGACTCGGACCCTCAACCTCTTGACCGACAGTCAAGTAAATGAACCACTTTACCATGATGAGTTGGTGACTCCCAACCTAAAATGTCAATTCATCCCTTACCAACTGTATCCTCCTCCTTCAAATTGAGTGTCTTCCTCCTCCTATTCACCTTCTCCTGTTCTCTCTTCTGTAGCCTTGTGATGGGCATCAGAAGCTCCTTGTCCCAATCTCCCGGTGGTAGCACCATGGTGTCATTCAGAAACTCATTGATGCCTACCAGGATGTCCTTCCTCTCTCTGGCAGAGTAAGCGATGTTCCTGAAGACTTCGTCTGAGAAGAGAGTAGCAAGGGCGCGGCCTACCTCCTGGTAGTCTAGGGTTGGCATGGGAGGACCAGTTACCAAGAAGATGTACCTGATAACACAGTAGGGAATGGGTAAGTTTAGGGCTCAAAGCATACAAGGCAATCCAAATAATATGATCCGATAATTCTGATGTTTGAACAATTTCTGAGCCACCAATCAAAAAAAAAAAATCAAGCCTTCAAGTGAGTTTTTATGCTTTTTTCATTGCTTAAAGGGATACTGAACCGCAGATTGTGGACGTTTTTATGCTGCGAGAGGGCACCGTGATCGGATCTCTATGTCGTTACCTGATCATGCCATTGCCCCGCGGGGTGCAAACTTCGGACGGACTTGTCGCCGCGCAACATGCACGCTCCGCCTGTGCTCGAGATCTCGTGCAAGATTCAGTCGGCTTCATGCAGACCGAAATGTAATATCAGCAGTCCATGGAACGTGTTAGACGCACAAACTTTGTGTACGAGTGAATGGGGCTTATGCAATCCCGACTTTCCCCACAGCCTGGTGGCGTATCCCTTTAATTGGTAATAAAATGCGTTCAATTGGAATGAACTTTACAATGAGGGTGCCTGTTTCTGTTTGGAGGAAAATGTAGCCTTTCTAGTTTAAAGATATTGTTCAACCCTTAAATTCTAAGGTGGGCTTTGCCTCCCAAACTATGGAAGAGTTTAAGAGAATCTTAAAGCCACCTTCATGTTTTCATAGATTTCTATTGACAAACCTGAAGTAAATCAGTCTTACGACATGTAGATGAATGAAATGTGAATTAACAATGCCCTGAATTAGGGCAAAGGTTTGTAGGGTTGTCATCAACACTTTTTTTCCTCTCCCCCTCCCCCTCCCCCGCTTCCTTTCCTTTTCCCAATTTTTTCTTTTTTCACCATTCCATTTGGGAGGATGCACATGCCTCAGTAAACCCTATAGATATTCTTTCTCTCATTCAACGTACCTTAATGGAATTGGCACCTCCAGCAAGTTCTCAAAGTGGATGGGTTCATCTAGCCTCACCAGGACCATGTACGGAGCCTCTAGGTACTCTTCCCTAGCAACCATCACTAGGGCACCCTCCGAGTCGGGTGGTATCTTCTTGATGATGCCATCCGACCTATGTTGCTGTACAGCAGCTAGTGTCGTAGCAGAGAGGTTGCGGTTGATGGCTGAGCCATTATCGCCAACCTTGAGGTGAATGGTTTTCTCCTGTTGCCGGTGAGCTTCGATCATGGAGATTTTGGATTCTGGGTCTGTGAACTACAAGAAAAGGAAATTTATGAAATTATGAAAAGCTCAAATGAAATGAAAGGACATATCCTTTCAAGAGAAAAATGTACCAAACTGAGACAGTAAGAATTGTTCTAAACAAAGTTCTTATCACATAGACAGAATTTAATATAAAATATACCTTTGAGCAAATCGTTTTTTTGGTTTTGTTAAAATGTTTTCCTTCAAGGACAAATTAATTTTGCTTGCCCTAGACCTATGAAGTGAATTGAAGTGAATGTGGCATGGTGTCTCACAACATTGTTAATCACCAAAATATAAGGTAACAATTTTGATTTGCAGGAAGCTAACCTCAGAAATATTAAGAAATCTTGGCATATTTCATCCACTTATTCCACATTCTTCCCATCTGTTTACATTATATTTGATATTTACAGAAGTCAAAACCACTGAAATGTCCAGAAACATTTATATCATACTATTTCATCATTTTTCATCTTTTTTTATGACTTTACAACCAATTTTTTTTTTTCCACAAGTCTTTCGAGCATGTGCGGCGATTTCTTTTCCCCCTGGGATTTCAAGACTCAATTCTTTATGACCACAAAAACTCCACCACTTACCCCATTGCCATTGATATGTTCTGCGCCATCCATGGCGCTCATGGATCTACTGATGGGAAGGTGGGCAGAGTTGTGCTGGTTTTGATGCTGGTGGGCACCCCGGTGGTGGCTAAAATCAGCAATGGTTGACAGGCGTCTAATGGATGCCCTGACGATGTTCGTTGGCTCCTCTTGATTGCTGGAAGATTGAGAAAATAATGAGATACAGTCCACCTGTCTGAAAGGTTGTTCACATATGACATGGTCCTACACGTACTTACCTATCTTTGTGTTCTCACATATAAAAACGTGAAGTAAATTACCGGTATGCTTAAAAACCTAGTCGGGCATTCAATTGAAGTTAGCATTTTACCTAGCATTTGGCTTGGCTAAGTAAAATGGCTTAACTTGTATTCAGGTCAAATTTAAGCACTTTACTTTAGCCAGCCAACTTTAAGGCAACATACTTACTATTGTGACGTCACATTTCCTGTCCCAGAAAAATTGACACTTAGTATGGTCTTTCACATGGACTTCAAGAAATCTAAATATGTTTATCTGAAATTCCATATTTGAAACTTGAGTTCCATTATTAATAAAAACAGCAGTTTCTGTATCAGTAATTGATCAAAGTAAAAATCACTCAAGCAAGAAAAGGTATACTGATGATGTACACAGAAAAGATTATCACTTTATCTGTTATCAAAAGACTCTAAAAAATAAAGATGCCCAAATCATTTCAATTATCATTTTTATGTAGGTGCTCTCTGATTGCAATATACTTCTGTAAACAATTTAAGATTTAAAAAATATCTAGAAAATAATTACAAATATAATTCACTTAAATTTTCTGTAATATTTCTCTTAACTCTTTATATTCTTGAGGGGTGTAGAGAGAGAGGAGGAAGAGAAAAGAAATTGTATTTACATTGCTAACAGACAAGTTCACAGAGGTGGAAATTGCAACTGCAAATCAACAATAACAAATACACAACTGATGATAATGAACAAGGAAGTAGGTTATCAGTGCATGCTACAGATATGTGTGGTCACGGCCAATGGGATTATATAATTGAAGTTAGTAAACACAGCAATCATGGGAGAGAGGTATGAAATATCAATCTGAGGACTGCATATATCTTCACATAAAGGGTGATTCTGTGCAGAGTGTCCTGTACGACATATGACATTTATCCACATATTTCATCCATAAATGAAAAACTGCCTGATATGACCATGACTATAGGTGATGATACCAGAAAGCACCATTATTCAATGGTCGTACCGAAAGATTCTTCATTTTTGGGTGAAACATGTTTAAAAAAAGACATATGTCGTACGGGAAATGCTGCACAGAGTCGCCCTAAACAGTTTTAAAATACCTTGGGGTAATAACCCTTCACAGAATTTGAGCTCATGATTGACTTCCCATCTGGTGAGACCCAGAAGGGTATTAACTCTGTTACAACAGAGATATCGTCTGTTTGGAGCCAGAGGGACGTTAACTCCTATCTTTTGTACAGGGTTAACGCCCTTCTGGCTCCAAACGGACGATATATGAGTGATCAACTTACCACCCTTCTGGCTTTCACCAGACACTTCTAGCTCTACACATTTACTATGACTATTCCTGTGATGAGAATGTGGGTGACGATGAAAAATAAAGTGACAGTGATGGATGGGTGGGGGTTGGGTGGGGGATGGGTGGGGGATGGGTGGGGGTTTGCGTGGGGGGGGGGGGGTGAGTAGATAAGGTCGCACACCAGATACTCGGGCAACAATTGCTCTCTGGTCGATTTATTCCACTTTGGACCTGGGGAGCGTTTCATCAAGTGTTTTGTCAGTGATTTTTACCGCCTAATTTGCTCTCAGATTTCAGTAGCTTATAACAGTTGTCGGTAAATATCACTGACAAAATGCTTGATGAAACGCTCCCCTGAAATAATACTTAACCCAACCTTACACCAAAACCCACCTTTAATTTCTTGCAGTATAGTGTTACATTTCTTCTTATAGATACATTAATGTAAGCTTACTCTATATGTATTTCATGTACTAAAAGTGCATATAGGGATTGGAAATGCGTTGAATAAACTGAACGTTATTATTATTATCATCATAACAACTCTATAGTTTTGACAAAATAAATCCCAGAGCAAAAGTCACCATGTGCAACAAATGTGGGAACACAGATGATGATCACATGAAACAGGTGGTATATGAAGTCTTACCTGCTAACACTCCCCCTTAACATCTTATGATGCAGGCGAGAGCTAGTGAAAATATTGTCCATGCATGCAGGCAATGAAGATTATAATCAACAGTATAATCATCATTTAAGTTTTAACAGTACACCATGTTTGTTATTTATTGGGCCAACCAAGCAGTGGTTAGTATTCATGTATTAGATTGTTTTACATTCATAAATATTCTGCGACTGCTCATAGAGCTTTTAATTCCGCTTAAAAAAATCATAACTATCCACATTTGCCCAGGAGTCAATCAAGGTTATGAACTGAAGAAAACCTCCAGCTTTGTTTGTGCAAGTAAAGTCGCTAGGCCTGGTAAACATTCACCCAATCACTGGAAATTGGAATCAAAGGGCAACTCATATGACATGTTAACTACCCACAATCACTCTCACTATGAGACTGTACATGTAATCAATTTGAATGTATGGATAATGAACAAGTTGAAAATGATTGCCACCATGTCAAAATCAGAAGTAGATGCCTATGTACAGAGTTAATTGTAAGCTAGACATAGCAATTTTACAGATTTTTTTACATTTTAGTGGAGAAATAGTAAACCAATTCTTGTTCTACAGTGTAGAAATCAACAAGTCATGGGTAAAAATCTAAAATAATTCAGATCTCTGTTAGTGATCATTTCTATGTGAACATCTTTCATAGATTTCTATAGATACAAAGTAGTGTTCAGAATCACAGTTGCATATCACCATTATTGTGACTCATATAGCATTGCTGTATATAATAGTGATTCTGACATTACATTAATCCTTTGGATAATTTACTTTTTTTTTTACAACAAAGACCCACAGTGATAGACATGTGTATTATACCAAAATTATATCATGTCAAAAGGGCTGATTTAGCACTATTACATTCTGTTAATGAATGGGCCTAATATTTCAAAATGATGACAAAGTTGAAGATGACAATTAAGATGAAAATGATTAGTGTATACCTTGTGATTAAGTGCTTGTCTAGATGAAATCAACCGAGGAGACTTATATGGCTTTAAAGGAGTCCAATCACAACAAAAATCATTTCTATATACTTTAAAGACAAATTTTGCCCTCGATAATATGATGAGATATTCAAATGTTCCAGGACTATAAAGAGCATAAAGGAAAAAGTTAATTTACATTATTAACACTGGCATGGAAATTGACTTGGAGTGATTAACTTTCATGTGTGCCCAATCTTATACTGTAAGTCACACAGTCTGCACTTACATGTATGTTGCTTTTGTGAAAGAAGAGGTTTTTGCAGTTTTAAACTTGCTTTATAGAAGTTATATTAAAAGGTGATGTTTGAATATACCAGCACAGAACCCCAAACATACAGAGCAGAACGATTCTGGTGATTGGCCCCTTCCAATTCTTATCAATGGGTCGGTGATGAGAAGCAGGCCAGAGGATACTTACCAGCCTGAGCTTGCCTTGAGCATCTTAGAGATGAGCATACGATCGTTCCTACCCATGTTGTGGTCTTCTTCTAGACCGTCTAGGATGGAGTCAAAGATGCCTTGTAAGGTTGTCTTCTTGCAGTCCAACAGCATCAATCCTGGAAGCATCAATGAGATCACTTTAATCTTGAGTTCTTGTGATGGGTTGTACGACAGATGCTCCAGCGACAATCGCTCCACAGGCAGTATCCTACACTAACTGAATTCCTTATGTCAACCCTGGAACTAACACTACACCAGTATAGCTTCGTATGTGAGCTGCATCAGGGATTATTTCTACAAGGTACACCTAAACCTAGCCCTAAACACAACTGCAACGCTAAGCCTAGCTCTATATCTTTGAAAAAATTACTGAATTGAATGACTTTATTCACCACCAATATCATAATGTGTACAAGATTGAAACATAATAGCTGGTAAATGGGACCAGAAAATAGCACAAGTGCTAGTCGAACCTGGCCCTTCTACAAAATTTACATAGTCGATGATATTAAAGGTATACGCCACCAGGCAGCCGTGGGGAAAGTCAGGATTGCGTAAGCCCCATTCACTCGTACACAAAGTTTGTGCGTCGAACGCGTCCGTTGGACTAGTAGGATTACTTTTCGGACTGCACGAAGCCGACTGAATATCGCACGAGATCAAGTGGAGTGTGCATGCTGCACGGCGAACAGCTTGTTCGAAATTTGCTCCCGCGGGGCAACGGCATGATCAGGTAACGATCACGCATGCCCTCTCGCGGCATAAAATCTCCACAATCTGCGGTTGAGTATCCCTTTAATTCCATACAAACATAACAACTATAACCACATACATTGATAACATGGTGTTACATGTACATTTACATACATGCACATGTACATGTACATATAAAGCAAAACATAATACTTATTGACTTAAAAAATGTTCTTTTAACGATTACCTCAAATTGCTTCTGGATGATTTGAATTTAAATAAAGCCTAGAGAAAATATCAGAGCATCTTGGTGACGATGGAAAATAAACTCTTAGAGAATCACATGAAACTTACACTGAATGTTCAATCTTTATCAAATTCTCAAAATAAAAGTAAGATTTTCTACAAGTAATTTTCATCCTTTTGTTTTCTATCACCAGATATCGCTGTGAATCCCTCACCACTTTCATACAAGTGCTTGCCAAGTTATGGGAATTTTTTATTTATTTTTATTTATTTTATTTATTTATTTCTGATCTTTTGTCAGGGTAGCCCATTCACCATTAAGTAGTGGTCTTCCATGGGGCCCTGAATAATAATAAACATATTTACATCAAAATGCATAACGTATATACATAATAGTTCAAAATAGAGTGCAAACAAAGCAATAATAGACGTGGCGCAAACGAATACTCATTTGAAAAATAAACAAATATCAGTAAACTAGCTCAACTGTAATGCCAATATGAAAGTATTGATTCAGTCGCAAATATGTGCACAAATCATACTAATATTACAGAATAAGCACTGAGTGTATGTTAGGCTGAGTTATTCATAAATTACAACTTTGTTTAAACATCCTCTTAAATGAACTGACAGAGGAAGCTGTTCTCATCGAATTATCGAGCTTATTCCATTCAAATATAGAAGATACAATTGGGCTACACTTATAACAATCAGTGTGAAATCTGGGCAAGCGTAAACATCCACTGTCTCTTTGTCTAGTATGATGCTCATGTACATCGTTAGGATTGATTAAGCCTACCTGAAGGTAAGAAGGTGCTAAGTTATGAACACATTTATATATCATCATAACGCGACTTAGCTCAAACCGTTTGTCTAGTGTAATCCATTTAAGACTAGTGAACAAATCAGCCGACGGTGTGTCATATGTTTTGTTCAGTATTATTCTTGCGGCCCTCTTCTGAATTTTTTGCAGCTTATTTGTATGGGCTTGAAATCTGTTCGACCATACAACAGAGCAGTAATCAAATCGTGGCAACACTAGAATAAAGCAACTTTAAGGACTGCACAGGCAAAAAACACTTTGCTCTCTTTATTATGCCTATGTTTTTCTGGGTAAGTTTACATACGTTTTCAATTTGTTTAGACCATTTCAATTCTTCATCTATCAAAACTCCTAAGCATTTGGTGAATTGAACTCTTTTTATCAAATTACCATTTAATGAAATGGTGAAAGATTCAATTTTCCTGAGATTAGCACGAGAGCCTATTACCATGACACAAGTTTTTTCAGTGTTAAGGACGAGACGATTTTCTTTAATCCATGCCAAGACTCTGTTTAACGCCACAGTTAATTTTTCTTCCAAAACTGTTGCATCATTTGCACTGACGGGAAGTGTCGTATCGTCAGCATACATATCATTGATACCTTCAGGAATACATTCAGGTAGATGATTAACATATATTGAAAATAAAAGGGGACCTAGAATTGAACCTTGTGGCACGTCTAACTTGATGGTTGAAGGGTGCGACTTGGCCCCTTTGAATTGGGTCACTTGTTGTCGATTACCTAAATATGATTTGACCCAAGTGATAGTCCTGTTACTACAACCTAAACAAGCTAATTTATGTAAAAGTAGCTCATGGTCCACAGTATCAAAGGCCTTCCGAAGATCTATGAAGGCAACTCCAGAAATTTCATTGTTGTCAATATTCAACGACCATTGATTTGCAAGTTTTGCAAGGGCAGTAGCTGTTGAATGCATAGGTCTGAAACCAGACTGATTTGGGTGTAATAAATCATTCTCTTCCAAGAATTCACTCAGCTGTTGATGAACGGCCCTTTCTATGATTTTACTCACGATAGGTAATACAGAAATGGGGCGGTAATTATTCAACGAAGAAATATCTCCAGATTTAAATATCGGTACTACCCGAGCCTTTTTCCATTCACGTGGAACAACTCCCGTAGACAGGGATTTGTTAATGATATTGCAAAGAGACTCTGCGATAACATTCTTTGTCATCTTTAAAAGTTTACAGCTGATGTGATCTTCACCAGTAGCTTTATCTATACTCAGATAATGAACAAACCCCCTGAACAATAAGCACCAATTACCTTTGCCAGAAATTCAAACTATGCAAAGATGGAGGCAAGATTTAAAGAATGATTTTGAGTCTACTTCCCCTTTTGTTTCAACTCCATTGGACAAGTTAGTTTGTAGTACTCCGAATTCTTGTTCACACGTAATGCGGCAAACGACCACAGCCGCTCCCCCCCCCCCCCAGAAAATATCTTCATGTAAATAAATGGCACGTGGGAGTGAAAGAAGGCCCTATATGTAGTCACTTAACTTTGTGTTATACGATACAGGAATATGAAGGGCACTACTCGTCACTTTATTTTACCACGTTTTCTTTCAGACTCTTAAGAGAAGCTTGAGTTGTGGGAAAGGTACAAAAAAATTGTGAGCTTTCTCATTCTTTTTATGTTAGTTTAGAACATTATCATAGAAATGTTCCCTGAGAATGATTGCTCTGCAAATGCCCTCACATTCAAAATATGACAAGAAACAGCTGAAATGTTCGGGCCGAACATTTGGGTGTAGTCCCATATACACATTTCTGTATGCAGTGCATGTGACTCTCAGCAGGATTGAGTCAATTTCTTATTATTTTGGTGATTCCAAAACCTTACAGCATACACCAATTCTTATGTGCTATATCATCAACCTTTTCTGATTGATTTACGACAGTTTCTTTCACAATTCAATCTCATGCAGAGCTCAACTGTATCTTTAACAGCATGTGTGAATGACTGAGGATTAAGGGCTTCACTTACCATTTTCTAGTCCCTTCCTGAGCTGAGGCAAGCTGTTGAAGGTAAGGGAGGCTACATGAGGCTTGCCCCATCTCTCAGAGCCCTCCTCCCAATCTTCTTCAAACTTGATCCATCTAGCCTTCTCCTTCCAGATCTTCTCAACGAAGCCTTCCTCTGACTGGTTTTGGTTGTACTGCCATGAGTCCAGCTGCACAAAGAGCTGTTTGCAACAAAATAAAACAAAATTGATGAGAGAAAATTATGTCAAAAAGATACAAAAGTATATTAATTTGAAATATACACATCTAGAATACTGTAAAAGCAGAAACTTTCGCGACATACCTCTTTAGCAAATTGTTAATGACAGCCAATTTTGCAGCAAGAAACTTTCGCGAATTGCAATAATTTTATTTTGTTTCAATTATGATTTTATTATTTCGCGGCATGAAACTTTCGCGAATCTAGACCACTCGCAAAATTCGCAAAAGTTTCATGCATGTGAAAATGTCTGGTTTTACAGTGATATATCGTAAATTTGTTTCTCTATCACTTCCCTATTATATGGGGATTATCATGTACTTTTATTCTTAAACCTACGCAAATTATGTCTGGTTTTAAACTGCTTTGGGTTTGTTTCGGTTAATTTTCATTCTTTATATAAACCAATGCTAAATCCCAAAGCAGTCCCATGAACTCTTAATACACAAATACAAAAGAGGAAGGTCCAAGTTACAATGTATGTTATCATGCTGCGTCCCATATATTATCAAGTATGGTTATAATAGAAAGTATAATTTCCCTTGATATTAGATCAGGGGGGGGGCATTTCATCAAGTGTCTTGTCAGTGATTTTTACCGACAAATTTGCTGTCAGCCAATCAGTTGTGTGTAATTGGGTTTTTACAGACGTGTATCAATTAGATATGATTATTTACGTCTGGGACCGACCTTTAACGTCACCATCCGAAAGACGTGACTCAGTCTCGAACCTGGGTCCGCTGAATCAGTTTATAACTTCCACTGGTAGCTGGATTACAGGCGCACGGCACAATGCCCAGTTGCAAGGATTTCAGTAGGTGATAACAGGGCCTGATCCATGCTCCAGTAGAGTATTTTTTAACTTAATACAATAATCACATGTGCCAAAATCTTTGAAGTGGGACAAAGTAAAAAAAAACCCCAATAAAACATATGAATTAGTAAGTTGCAAAGCTTACCTCATGGGGTTCATGTGCCCTCTTTGTATTGATAGGAAATCTCTCTTGAGTGACATTGTAATTTCCTCTCCTCCTTCCACTGTAGCCTATTATTAAAACACAAACAAGGACAAAAGGAAACAGAAGTCACCAAATTAAAGCTCATTAACAGATGTCCTGGCGTCTACATTTCCACTTTCCACTCATATCATGTGACGTCCTCTCTGAAAAGGAGCAAATATATAATACTGAACAGCACACTTCTCTTCACAGATACTGTACCTATATATACAAAAAAAAGTCAGTGAAGACAGAGAAAATTAAAACAAGATGAAACAATAACAACAAATCAAAATATCTTTTATCCGGAGCTTGGAGATACCAGCCTATGAAAATTTATCAACACAGTTAAGGCTGGTGACCAATGGAAAGCAAAATTTTTCTCCAAGCATACCTTCTGCAGAGCGCAAGTGTCGCCTCATCCCCGTCTAATACAGATTTCTAGTTGATGTTCTCTACTTCAAACTTTTTTTCCAAATAAAAACCTCATCTCTGCATCCAACATAAAATCAAGTGGTGTTCTTCCATTGTCCAGCAGTTTAATAATGAAACGTCTCTGACTAACCAGATAGTAATCTCCTATTTCGCAGGAATAACAATAACCATCATTTGTAAACTTCCTTACCGAAAATTGCATAATTATTTCCTCTGTGAAAGTAGACGTACAGGAAGTTTGATCTGGTGCAGTGGAGTTTCGATGTCGAAAACAGGCGATAAAAGTTGGAGATGTCCTTGAGAAAATGAATAACAGTGCAGCACATCATCTCCCAGGCAACATCCAGTCACAAATCCTTGTCTGTCTGAATCATAGCACAAGGTCTAGACCGTAAGACTACATCCGTACAGGCCCTTTGTATTGTAGTTGCTTTGACACAGCCAGAGACTCACAAACATAGGGTAGGCAAAATGAATCTCCCAGGTAACAGACACACAGGCACAAACCCTAGTCTTTAAAATTATAATACAGCGTCTGAACTGTAAGACTACAGACTGCATCCATATGGGCCCTGTATTGTGGCTGCTTTGACACTGCAACTTGCAAGAGGTTACGAAGACAGGGTACGCTCTAGTCTATCAGGAATTTTGTTAGTGTCCAATAGAGTCTGTGCCTCCAGACTACTCTAGGCTACTCCTTCCTTCAAAACAATGTCACATGCAGCTGGTACCAGCCATCACATGTACATGTACATGTACATTGGAAACTTCTCTATAAAGAGCTCTGACATAACGAGAATCGTGATATACCGTAACAAGGTTTTGCTGGTCCCAAGTCTTTATGTTCTTTTGTTTTTTTGCCCTGATATAAGGAGATTCCTGATATAACAAGGATATTTTCATGGTCCCAATGTCCTCGTTATAGTGAGTTTCCACTGTATTCTGTATAATCTCTTAAAGACACACCAACTGCATTTCATTTCATAGCTAACAAAGTTCTTTAACAGAAGCTAATGAGCTGATGACCATTTGGCTGTGACCCAGAATCAGGTCCTCTGGTATTATCATTTTATCTATTTTTAGATTATCTCTGAAAATCCTTTGGGGACACTAGAACAATTCCCCGAGTTTGAAAACAATACAAGACTGTACAAGCAATGCCATACCATACCATAACATCTCCAACAATAAAAAGTTCTACCTCCTTAGTAAGTAAACCTGAATAAATAATGATACCACTATACATGTAGATGTTTGAAAACTTACAATATCATGCAAATTTTACAAACTAGCATAAAACAGCCTTTTCCCCCCTGCTTAATAATAAGTCTATAGCAATCAGGTGAATATTTACAGTAAAATATGGTTTCAAATATGTTGCTCTTAACAAAATAATAATCATTGGGTCTTATTTACCCAGGGTAATCACATGAGTCCCTACAGGCTCTGTAATTATTATTACCCCAGTATTGCCAGGTACCCATTTACACCTGGGTTGAGAGGGACAAATGTTGGCAAAACACCTTGTCCCAGGGATATACATGTAAGCACCGAGCGAGGATCGAACCCAGGTCCTCTCATAGGAGAGTCGAGAGCCTTCACCAATATACGACAGTACTCCCACAACACAACATACCTTCTGACAATAACTGGTAACGTCTTATTGCTAGCCAAGCTGCAGGAGCATAATCTCAATTCAATGCTGATTTAAATCAATATCTTCCCTTCCCTTTGACATCCCAAAGTCAAAGAGCGTTCTTCTTTGGGCCCTGCAGAATTCGAGGGTCGAGAGCCTTCACCAATGTACCACAGTACACCCACAACACAATTACATACCTTCTGCAAATAACTGGTAGCGTCTCATTGCTAGCCAGGCTGAAGGAGCATAATCTCAATTCAACAACGATTTCAAACCAATAGCTTCCCTTTCCCTTTTGACACCCCAAAGTCAGAGAGCGTTCTTCTTGTTCCCTGCAGAATTCACCCAAATACTTCATAATGTTTGTAGTCTAGCTTGCACTGAATAAGCGTGACCATCGCTTGTAAACTTTTCGTCTAAAGTGCAAAAATTGCAAGATTGAAATTCTATATTTATGCGACCATTTCCTCTACACAGCTTGTGAACAGGAAGTGAGACCTGGACAGGTTGGGAATCAATTTCATTTTGATAAATATGCACTAAATTGTATCCTTGTCACATTCCCAGTCAGCACAGTGCAACACAACTAGTTCCCCAATAACAGAGCATATCTGGTCAACCCAAGACTTAATTTTGATATTGATATCTTTACAGTATAGTTTGGCAACATCGGGCTGTAAAACTGGTCTATAGGTTTCAAGAGGTAACGAGCTAGAAACACATCGGACCTTTTTTACAGTTATACATTCCCATCAGGTAATCTTGAAAATAAGGGTTTAAAAAAATGGTCTCAATTAAGCTTTGCTGATGAACCTGCCAGGCCACCCCATTTGGACAATGCCTAGTTATAGACCTAGTTTGCAGGCACAAACCCTGGTCAGTCGTAAAAGAGTGTCTGCTCTGTAGGACTATCACAGGCCCTGTACTATAGCTGCCCATATTGACACGACCAGTAGGTAGCTGTGTTAGGTTTCTCTCAAGAGACAATGATTTTCTGATAAAGTGTCAAATTAGGGTCTGTGCTTGCAGACTAAGTTAGACCTGGGGTTGAGTTAGACTGCATTTGGTTTACACATACACCCCTCCACCCACATCCCTCTAATGTCACTAAAATCTTTTATGAGATGTGACAAACATGTTAGTGGTTGATGCCACCACTTTTCTCAGTATATGGACATCAGGGCCCTGTTTCATAAAACTTGTTATCAATAACAAGTCACAATAAATGTTATACGCTACTGAAATCCTTGCATCTGATTGGCTAAGAGCAAATTTGTCATAGAAATGAGGCGGTTGTTATTGATAACAAGTTTTATGAAACGGGGCCCAGAAGTTCGGAGGTGCCTTGCCCGAACTACAGATCATGTTTACTTACGTGGTGACGACTGAACTCCATCCTGATCCGAGGTACCATGTCTAAGTCTGCAATCTTTGTCTGGGATTCTCCTGGTACCTTCCACTATATTTACATGTACATTCATTCTCCTTCTCACTCTTTGTAGTAGGCTCTACTTGATATCGTCGCTCATTTCACGAAGTGGCACAAGTGCGCGCGGATCACGAAAAGTGCGTTCTGAGAAAATCGCGATTAAAGATTTGTAATCTTTAAAGCTATTAATATGGAGGGTTTTCTGGAATTAGATATAATAAATTGTACATGAAACGAAAGAGCGGAATTTCCACTAACTAATCACATACAATACTTTAAAAAAGAAGACAAAACATGAATACTGGAAGGACTCAAACATTCGTGTCATTTCGTGAACGAAATCATACGCGTAATCCGCTGCGCGATTTAGTTCACGAAATGGCACAATTGGACGCGCGCATGGTGTGGGCTGTTTATTCGCGAGTTAAAACGCAATTGATGAGATATTATTTGGGAAACCATTAATTTGATGTGGTTTTCGGAATTAGATATAATAAATTGTACATGGAACGACGGAGGGGAATTTCAACTAACTGTTCACATACAATTTTTTAAAAAAGAAGACAAAACATGAATACTGGAAGGACTCAAACATTCGTGTCATTTCGTGAACGAAATCATACGCGTAATCCGCTGCGCGATTTAGTTCACGAAATGGCACAATTGGATGCGCGCATGGTGTGCGCTGTTTATTCGCGAGTTAAAACGCAATTGATGAGATATTATTTGGGAGAACCATTAAATTGATGTGGTTTTCGGAATTAGATATAATAAATTGTACATGGAACGAAGGAGGGGAATTTCAACTAACTGTTCACATACAATTTTTTAAAAAAGAAGATAAAACATGAATACTGGAAGGATTCAAACGTTCGTGTCATTTCGTGAACGAAATCATACGCGTAATCCGCTGCGCGATTTAGTTCACGAAATGGCACAATTGGACGCGCGCATGGTGAGCGCTGTTTATTCGCGAGTAAAAACAGCAATTATAAGATGGGAGGTTTAGAAATACTTGTTTCGTTGGTGCTTTTGAATAATATATAACAAATTGTACAAAAAACGAAAGAAGAGAATTTCCTTTCTCCAATTTGATCAAATCACTGCCCACCTTTTGGTATTAGTATTGCTTTGCACAATGAAGCACACTGCATTTATCCTTTCTCTAACTTCTCATTTTATCATGCTTCATCATTATTAATTTTCAATCCCAGTATTACTCTCTCTCTCTCTCTCCCTCTCTCTTTTAATTTTTCACCGAGCCTCATCTCGTGTGCTTACATTTCGAACACAAGTGCATGCATTTCTAAATACATAAATATTTTGACTTCAACTATTATTCTAGGTTTTATTGAATAATTTAAAATTCGACAAAAAAATTCATTTTGAAAGTACAAAAGTCAGTGAAGATTAATAATTGAAAAGGGTAATTAAATAATTCAACACATTATCATTATTTTTACACATGCTAATATTTCGTACACAAAATAGCAGTAATTACCACTACTCTGCATCTGCACTCATTTGTAATACATTATGAGTTTCAAATTAATTACAGATTTTTACTAATATTATTTTGATATTATGAATTTAAAGTTGATTCACGGTTTTTACTGAATAGTTTTAACTTGGAAAGAATTTTTTAAAGCACAACGTCAAAAAAAATCAATAATTTACCACAGTATTTTAACAAATTAAGCATTGTCTTACAAATGTGCTTACAGTTTGAACACATAAGATTTGGACTGCATGTGCCGTCCTTTTTAGTAGACATTTGTGAATATGTTTTGAACTACTATCATGAAGGTTTTTACTGAAACACGTGCTTTCTATTTGATTTCATTAAACTTCATACGAATTATGTTAGTGAATAAAATATTTAAAGCCGTTATATACTTTTTGGAAGATCCAACTTGTTTTCATCATTGTGAAACGTACTTATAACATTTCTGAATGACACATTGTAGGTCAGCAAGAGAATGCTACTAGCGAACAAATTACAATTAGCAATTACCTCATATACCTCTGCAGGGACAAAATATGAGGAAAATTTACTCTCAGACTTGCATTACTATTCACTATATACCACTACTATAAACTGGTAATGGTGAATATTATACATTATGACAGTGGAAAATGATTGACCATGCACAGCAACTGTATGAAAACAGATAAGAAAATAGCAATTGGTGAGAGTTTTCTATATCAATTTATAAAGAGAATGTAAAAAAAAATGTTACACAATTATTCTGTACTCAAGGTTATCAACCATTTTAAAATCAGAAAAAAAATACAAAATCATGTTAATTGATAAAGTTAAATTTATTGAAAAAAATCTATATACCTAAAACAGGCTTCCTTCATAAATTAAAAATAATGCACAGTCATCGTGAAGATTTGCTTAACAAAATATAATTATGAGTTCGTCGTTAATACTTACATCTATCATATCTCTACTATAAGCTAAGCTTCAACTTAAAGAAAAGATGGAAGTGTTAGTGCGGACAAATACGCCAGCATCTTAGTAAATGTCTGTGAATACATACATTAGTCACCCCACCCCCTTCAATGTTGGCACAAGTTCTCAGAGATGTGAGTTGATTTTAGTCAATCTTTCTTGTAATCAACAAATCAGAATTACTATTATACAAATATCTTTGTGACTTATATTACCACAAAAGATCTGAAAATCATCATCACCTCAACGCTCTAGTTGGAAATATCTACATCACAAATACAATTTCTTACGCAAGTTAATTATAAGGTAATACAACATATACAGCATATACAACATACAAGATATCTCTCAACATACAATATATAAAACAACATATACAACATACAACATACCTCTCAACATACTATATATCTCTAAAAGTTACAATATATCTTTAAATGCTTCAGAGCAAACAAATTATAATTCTTAATCCCCCCCCCCCCCCCAAAAAAAAAAAATGTTCTATCTTTCATAATAATCAAATATTCGCGATCGCGAAAGATCTCTATTTACAAATACTGCACTGGCCCCGCGGCCAGCACAAGCGAAAAGAAAGTAGATCACTGTTGTCTAATGTTGATAAAATAAGAGTCAAATCTGCCGTTTGCCAGATAAAGAAAATGGATGAGTAAATGAAGATGCGATGTCCAAATGTTGGTAGTCCTAGGTTGTGAATGTGTGACTCAGTAGAAAAAGAACGTGTTCTCTAGATGAAAACTTCCTACTAAGTGAAAAGCTGAAAGTCCATGTGCTCAGTAAACTCATGTCATTGGAAGGTTTGTATCCAGGCAACAAAAACAAGTTCTATTATAAGGGAGTGAAGCAATGAAGAATGTAGAACATGTGTAGAGTGCCTTGCCTGGTGTAGTGGAGAACAAAAGATGAATGCTGAGTGCAGGAGTTGAATAAGAAGAAGGTCTTTGGTATTGTCCAGTGAGGAAGTGAGCAGTTGAATGAACTTTAACCAGCTGATCCACATAAACAAACTATGACCAAGCTTTGATCAGTCCTGTCTGTCTAATGTAAACAAATGAGTGAAGTTGCTACAATACCACCTGTTTAGTGCAGAAGCTGGCGGTAAAATGCTTGGTTATCTGGATGATTGATGACGGGGATGCGTCCAGAACAGAGAGTTAGCAAATCTTCATATTTGCTTTGAGAGATTTTTGGAGGGCCAGCCTGATACAAACACTGTGGTTCTGGGTCATTGGGATTTTTTTATGAACAAGCCGAAAATGAAAGTATAGGATTAGCTCGCGAGGAAGCGCGCACGTCTTCGTAATACATACAAAGAACGAGGCGCGCGCATGAAAACACACGGTTCGCAGTGCGCGCGCCGTCTTGTGCCGGTTCGTGAAATTATGAATCTGCATTTTCATGGCTCGTGTCACTTTCAGCACGACGTGTTTTTGCATAAATAAACATAATTATTACTCGAAATTTAGTGAAATGGTAGAACATGGCTAGTAGATCGTAAAAATGAAGAAAACTCAAAATTGACTATGTACGCGATTTTGGGCCTTTGTGCCACTTCGTGAAATGAGCGACGATATGTAGTAGCTGATAACTATGGTGTCTAGACCTCTATACAGAATGTAAACATTTCCAGAGGGCTATCGTCTCACTCGCCAAATGATATCATAGGACTCTTCAAACAATGGCCAAAGTGGCCAAAGTGGCCAAAGTGGCCAAAATATACTAGACTTACAATAGTTTAATCTAGAGTGGGTCTGAACTCATACGAATTGAACCCCATGGATGCACTGACTTCTTGTGTACATGTTCTTCATGAACCAGTTCTGGAGTATCCAAACTCAAAACTACAGGAGACACTAAAGTGGATTTGAACTCAAAACCACTTGCATTGGCTTTGTGTATGTCATCCGAGTACCAGTTCTAGATTGAATTCGAAATCAAAGCTACTGGAACCAAATAAATTGCCTCTTGTATGTCATTCCCAAATCAGTTCTCTTGTAGATCCAAACTATAAGTTACTGAAACCACATGCACTGTCCTCCTCTTTGTTTGTCATTTGTGATTACTTCTTCGTCAAACAACCACATCCATTTAGAAACAAGACTGATAATGTTTATGTACACGCAGAAAGCATGTACTTCCACGGAAGGAAACATTTTCAGTACATGTACCAGCAACTTATTCATCAATTACAATGTAGATCTAAACAGCAAATGAATGTACGTACGGCAGCTTAAGAGTTGAATGGACTTCAACTTGATCTGTGAACTCTACACACAGCATTGGATAAGGGGTATATCTACTGATTAAATCCCCTTGATAAATGTTCTGCTGAACAATAAACAAGTTGAGCATAAATATATAGGTATATGCTAGCCACTTTCAAACACAAGATTACATCACCATGCAAATCCACTGCTCAACAATGTCTCTCAACAGTACAAGTTTTCCCTATGTATGCGATATGATCAATACATGTAGAATGCTTTTGATCAACAGAAGTGCAGTGGTTTAGATATTCCAGTACTGTTTATTGTTAATTTACAAGTGGATACACTTCACTGCTCATAATTGGTATTGTATTCTAGTATCTCAAGGAAAAACATTATTTGTAGTCTGCTGATTTTATTGAACTGAATATGCATTGAGTGCCTCGGGCAATGCATTGAGTGCCTGGGGCAATACATTAAAGAGTAAAAAAAAGAAAACCATAGAGAGAAAACAAAGCATGTAAAAAATACATGTAGAAAGAGAGGGGGAGAAAGAAAGAGAAAGAAAGAGAGGGAAAGAAAGAGAAAGAGGAAAGAGGAGGAAAGAGGAGGAAAGAGGAGGAAAGAGGAGGAAAGAGGAGGAAAGAGGAGGAAAGAGGAGGAAAGAGGAGGAAAGAGGAGGAAAGAGGAGGAAAGAGGAGGAAAGAGGAGGAAAGAGGAAAGAAGAGGAAAGAAGAGGAAAGAAGAGGAAAGAAGAGGAAAGAAGAGGAAAGAAGAGGAAAGAAGAGGAAAGAAGAGGAAAGAAGAGGAAAGAAGAGGAAAGAAGAGGAAAGAAGAGGAAAGAGGAGGAAAGAGGAGGAAAGAAGAGGAAAGAGGAGGAAAGAGGTAAACCAATAAAACTTTAAACCAGACTCTTTCGCATGCATGAAACTTTAAATAATTTCACGAGTAATCCACAGTCACACAGTTTCATGAGCTGAAATGATTGAAGTACAGCAACTAACAAGTTTCTTGCTATGGAAATGGCTGTTTCAGCAATTCCCAAAATGATCTGCCAATACACCTGTACATAATGTATTTCATACCTTATAATCTGCTTTTCTATATACATTGAAACCTGTCTAAAAGACTGCTTTAAGGGAGACAAGAAAAGCGGTCTTTATGTACATTCCTTTAATACACGTTTCAATGAGAAACACTTTTCAAGGGAAATGAGAAACACTTTCCAAGGGAAACAAAAATTGTGGTCTTTATAGACAGGTGGTCTTTGACTGTAGTTTAACAGTGTGAATTGCAATGTAACTAAACATGCCTGGGACATGTTCCAACATATACTCAGGCAACACTGCTCCTGGCTTTATTTCGTCCAAGATATAGTGTTAGGGTCAGGGTTGAAATTGAGTTTCAGGTTAAAAGTTAAAAGGGTAAGGATTAGGGAGAGGTATATAGTGTTTTCACCAGGGCTGAAGTTAAGTATTTTGTGTACATACAAAATTGATGCGGAGCAATTGTCGCCGGAGCATATGAGTCGCATAACCATCACATATAGGCAGACCATATTATGCTTTCAAATAGTCTAATACGTATACTCACCATTTTCATTCAGCTCATCTCTTCTACTATCCACGTTGTCACCTTCCTCTTCTGACTCATCATCATCATCATCCCCGATGCGAATCTGCACCTTGGGCCGAATGTCGTCCCGCTTCTTGTACCGCCGTGAGGATGGGGGCGTTCCCTCTTCCTTGACGCTGTCCAAAGCCAGCTGGACATGACGGTTGGGGTCGTGGGGTCGTGATTTCTTCCGCAAGCTTTCGAGTTGGAGAGAGAGGAGAGACGGGAGAAGAGGTCCCGGAGTGAAATAGTCAATGGTAACACTGGACATTCTTACAAAGTTTAAGTGGAATTGTATGGAAAATTGTGATAAAAGTTGCAGCTCTTCTTCACGTTCCAGCTATGTGGCCTCAAACAAGGAAAAGCGGGTGATCCAACAGCTTCTGTTTCTGGTCGATGACAGGGATATCCTTACGAAGACCGCCATCATCAAAACAGATGGATAGACTCAAGAAATGTATCTTCAGTGTCTCTTGACATTTGAACAGTCAAAGATATAGTCAAAGAAATGTGATTCTCTTTACAGATCTAATTAATCCTTGTGATTTTCAAGCTACATTCCTTTCCATGCATAAAGACCTCACAACATTTCTTCTTTTGTTAGAGATTAGTAAACCAAATCCTCATATCAAATATGGATTCCAAAACAATATTCATGAGCGCATTTAGAGCATTAACGGTTCTATGACTGCTCAAACAGTGTACAACTCACAGCTTTTATGTGAATGGTTAGGGTGAGCGTTTTTCATCTGGATGCTTACGTGAGCTGCAAGACTTAAAAGCAAACAATATTGCGAATATACAAACAGGAGCAATACAACTTCATTTTGCGATATTTGAAATCTATATTGTGGGTTCATAAATTTCTTTTCCTATGTAGGATCTTAATAACTTTGGACTTTGTCATTTATGATGACAATATCAAAGGACATAAAGTTCAAATTGTATGTTGTCTCACTAAATTCTGGTTTATTGGGGGGAGCGATAAACTTAATGACCCATAAGTAGATTTATTGCATGTAATAAGCGGCTGTTTTGATAACGTTTTACAACCTAATTCCAGTTTACCATGAGAATAATAGGGCACTAGAACAGTAATATATTAATAATTAATAAGTAATTAGGTTACTGCGCTAACAAACGTACACTCAAAATGACTATGTCATTGTTTAAAGGTTCCTAATATTTCCATAATTCTCTATTATTATCTCTCAAGAGCCAGTAGGACATTAACTCTGTGTACAGTGCTATGGGTCAACACCATTCTGATTCTTAAAAGTAGACTGATAATATACTTGCACAATTTTTTAAAATTTCATAATGGACACTGTTGATCCTACTAACTGTTTTGAACTTCAAATGACCTGTTCATATTTTTTTGTTGAAAAAGTTTAAGAAGCAAAGTTTTTGTGAACACATTGGCCTGAATTCACAAATAAGGTTTAAACCTAAACCATGGTTTAAACCTCCGCAAGCGTACTGAAATAGGCGTAAATAAGCGCACATTGCCCATGCGCACACTCAAAGAAAATATATGATTGGATCGGATTCCGTGCGCACGTACGCTTAAAAACACCAGGAGGGGTTTAAACCATGGTTTGTGAATTCGGGCCATTATGGTCAACACTGAGAGTTATGGAAGGGCCTTCTGAATTTGACAAAATCTTGAAAATGAAAATTTTAAAATGAAATAATTGTGCACAGTTATTTCGAGACAGATCTACAGGACAACTGCATCATCACTATGAACACGATGACAAAGAGAGCGGACAAAATATACAGCTCCTCATTGTACCCTCCGCAATAATGTTCTGGTAGACAAAAGAACATCCCTTCATTGCTATTATGTAAAATAAGTAGAACAGGTGAATATGTATGCGACACCTGTTCTACATATTTTACATAATAGCAATGAAGGGATGTTCTTTTGTATGAGGAGCTGTATATTTTGTCCGCTTCTTTGTTTGCCATGTTCATAGTGCATGGAGCTTGACACCACCCCTTCTAGCTAGTCGACGGATGGCAGGTTGATGATGCCTTGGAGGTTGTAGCACATGCATTATTGAATATGTAAACATTACCTTGAGTAAAGCAAACATGTATTGATCAGTGTTCAATAAATGCACATACAGCTGCTGCCAGTTTATAAATTAAATTTACAGACAGCTACCCTCACCTTTAAAGATTAAAGTCACTTTAAATAGTCCTATTTTACTGTTTGATCATGTTCGTCTTTATAACACATACAAAGTCCAAACAACTGTTTATTTGAAAGCCGTTGTACGAAAAAATATTTGTACCATAATACAAATATCATATCTCTAAATCGTATATATTATGATAAATTTGGGGGGGTATTTCAAAGAAATTCCACAAATGAGAATGATTTAGAAAAATAAAATACCTGAAATTTATAAAAAAATAACAATTAATTGCTAGGGAACCATTAATAATGATTATCTTATTGAATAACAAGATTTATATTTGTACTATTATAGTAAAATAGTACATAACTACAAATAACTGTCAAATCATATATCATGATGAATTTGGGATTACTTCAAAGATTTTGAAGAATTTCCACGAGTTTGTCACCACATCATGCTCCCAATAAAGTCTCTGGACCGACTTTCAACAGTGTTTAACATTTAAATAATATATCAATGCATAAAGGGATAGAAAGATTACATATTCTTTCATTCTGTATTCAATGGACCGAATTCATGAAAAAGATTCATCTTAAACCATAGTCTAAACCTCCGCCGTGGACTAAAATAAGTGTAAATAAGTGTATATTTATAAGCACATTACTATCCTCCCATCGGACATAAAGACATGCACGTACTACGCTTACAGAGGTTTAAAACATGGGTTAGATAAACCTCTTTCGTGAATTTGGGTCAATGATTTAACTATGGGGCATCTGTACGCAGGAAATGACACACATAGCTTTGATCATGTGTTGTTTCTGTTTGGGTAATATGTTTGATCATGGTAAATGGTTTTCACAGGGCACTCAACCCAAAAAGTGGTGGGTATGTGCCACCAGCAAGACAAAAAAAAAAAGGGGCTTCAGAACGAGCGTATTATGATAAAGTATGGTCTTCTGAAACAATTAACATTTTTGAAAATGGGGCTCTTTGGAACTGGATTACAATATAAATATGCTACGCAACTGGGCATTTTACAAGTTCGCCGACATCCCATTGAAACGCATGTTAATTTTAATACATGCATTTCAATGGGATGTCGGCGAACCCACACCTAATGGTGTTGCAAGAAAGTTGCAATCAATTGCAAATTGTAAAGCAAATTAGAACAACCATTCTGAATGGTTCAGGGTCTGCCCATTCAAGAAGATGCGCTTGCAACAATGATTTTGATTGGTCAGTACCGATCAGTTGCAACTTGCAATCAATCGCAACTTTCTTGCAACACCCCATAAGACCGTTTGATGAAATGCTACCCTGGTTCCCACACACAAGCTCTCATTCGCTAAATACGCTGTGTGTCATGGCAAGTCTATGGTGTCTTTGAAACGGGCTGGGGCGGGGCAGGCCAGAACGGCCGCAACGACGGAATGAAAAAAAAAAGCGGTGCTTTGGAATGGTTTTCTCTCTTCTTTTCTCAGCAAGAAAATATGGTATGCTTTGTAACCGAAATTTGAGTGTAAAAATGGGGGTCTTCTGGGCGGTACATACCCACCGCACACTATATACTGAGTGCCCCCCCCCCTCCCCCCAGTTTGACATAGACAAATGTGGGCAAATAGACACCTTGCCTAGCTGAATAACAAGAACTTTGAGTGAAATCTCAATCTGCTGTGAAATTATAGAGACAAAAAGTACAGTCACACTAGAGTCTACATGGATTGGATATGATGAGTGGGAAAAAAACGTAAAGCTCTTTCCGTTTCGTCTCTGCATGCATAGCCTATAATTGCAGAAGAGAGTTTTCGTATTACTTTCTCTGGAAAGAGTCCAGACACTCTCCAGCAAAATACACAAGTTATAAATCATTGCCCCATCTATATCTAGCAATATTTATGGGCAAGTAGTCTTCGATATAAAGACCCTAATCAGTATTTCAACAACAGTGCAATCTTGGTACATGTACATACAAGCAAGTGTAAACACTGCTCAGATAAAACTCACTGTATTACATGCATGTTTTGGAACAGAAAAGAGAGAGGGACAGAGAGACAGAGAGATGGAGAGAGAGATAGAGAGAGAGATAAAGAGAGAGATAGTCATAAAGAGAGAGATAGTCATAGAGAGAGAGAGAGTGAGAGTCAGACAATCAGAGATAACAATTTAATCTTGAGACAAAAACCAAGGCCGAGGGATAATCAGATATGACATAAGGGATAATATAAGAGAATATACACGTATAGCTCAAGCAGTGCTTAGTTAGAAGCATAAAATGGCTACTTGCTCAGCACTGCCTCACTCACCAAATGATAGCGTGCAACTAATCCATATTACCCTACCACAAAGAAACAACATACAATGCCTAACTTACTACACAACGTCATCCATCTCCACCAAGTCGGTCAGAAAGTGAAACTATATATTGCAAGCAATTCATTCACTATTTTGCTGGCCGTTTTCCAATTTCCTTCAAGACACCTCATAAATGTTTATCACCCAATAACATATTCCTCAGCCATCATTGATCCATCAGTTTAAACAAACACAAGCATGCATGAATGGTGACTCCATATTGTGTACGGGCGTGCATCTCTCCCGCGCAGAAGTATACATGTATTGTGAAAATTATGAATTACTGGTGTATACATATATTTCTTAGGAACAGGTAAATTGATACAAATAACAGACATGTGCTTATTGTGGGTTTCTCCCCAGCTGGATAGGCACTAAGGTCAAGGCGTTGTATAGTCTACAGGCCCAGACTCCTAGACGCTTAACAAAATTCAAAAGAGCCTTGAGCCTAGCCTAACTTTATCAGTCGCTGGCAGTGTAAATAACAATGAATTACAGTAAAGTACAGTAAAGTATATGAAGTGTATAGTCTCACAGTTCAGACTCTCTGTCATGCATTACGATTAACAAGGGTTTCAGGCTGCAAACTAGGCACTGTGACAGGGAGGGCCTAGTCTGACGAATTCAGACAACGCTTGTGATACTTTGAAACCAATCGAGCCCTTAAATTAAATCAAGATTTTTCTGCTTCTTCTTAAGTTCCATATGAATATGATTTTGTAATGTTTTCAAAGATCCTAAATTGTGTGCCACTTACATGTACCTTGTTGCTATGGATACTGATTTCTTGAACAAAATCTGGTAAATGATAGGAAAGTTATGAATTTTTGAAAGCTGATATCACTAAACATACCGGGAATCTCAAATTAGCGAACTGAAATGGTATTGTGATGTAGAGGCAGACAATTCTCTCATTTGTTCTGACACACAAATTGACTCAGATATGATTTTTCTAACTTAATTATAGCAAAGCAGAATTTCCTTTTCATTGATCATGCCATCCAAAACATCCATGTATATAGCCACTTGGAAAAGTTAAATAGGAGAAAAATGGAAATTCAGAATATTTTAGTGTACTGGGAGACTTGTCCCTGATTATGTCATAATCAGTTACTGTTCTGAGATTCACATATATCTTTATAACATTTTTAACTTTCCTATTTTTTGTACTTTTTTATTGAACTTCCACTATCCTATTTCTTTTTCTTTTTTTTTTTTTTTTTTTTTTTTTGGGGGGGGGGGGATTAAATTACACAACTCAACTTATCATAAAGGTTTGGTTGTCAGAGAGTTTCTTGAAGAAACCTAAACCATTTACACACACCCTCACTGTCTGACTTTGACCCAATATCATTGTTCATCTTTAAAAGAAAAAAGCATACTTGTTTACTCTTCTTGCCACCACTGCTCATCCAGTAAGAAAATCCAACCTACATGTATAGTTGAAATAAATAAATGAAACATTGGTGGTAGCAGGGCTGAATCCAGGTGGAATTGTTATAATGTTTCAGCCAGTAGATGGCGCTAGACACCATCCTTGCTATTGAGGATATTTCCCTGGTTAGACCATGGACAGATGGACTTTGCAAGAGCAAAGCTGTGCTTTTCAGAGAAGTCCCTGGAATGCATTATTTCCTAAAGAAGGATTAGGGACCTGGTATAGTCACAGGTGAAAGGATAGACGAAAAGAACGAGTAGAGGTTGTTCCTGATTTCATATTCCATTGCATTACTTGTGGTCCCACACATTGTTATTTCATACGCTTGTATCAATTACATCAAATCAAATTGAAAATATTCATGCATTTTCCATAATGCATAATGGGTATATAGAAGGGGGAGATAAATACTGATGGTAAGAGAAAGAGTTTGAGAGAGAGTAGAGAAGAGAAGAGAAGAGAAGAGAAGGGAAGAGAAGAGAGAGAGAGGGAGAAGGGAAGAGAAGAAAGAGAGGGAGAAGAGAAGAGAAGAGAAGAGAATGAAGAGAAGAGAAAAGGAGAGATGAAGAGAGCTGACGAGAAGAGAAGAGAAAAGAAGAAGAGAGGAGGATAGAAGAGAAGAGAATGAAAAGAGAAGAGAAGAAAAGAGAATGAAAAGAGAATGAAAAGAGAAGAGAAGAGAAGAGAATGAAAAGAGAAGAGAAGAGAAGAGAAGAAAAGAGAATGAAAAGAGAAGAGAAGAAAAGAGAATGAAAAGAGAAGAGAAGAAAAGAGAATGAAAAGAGAAGAGAAGAGAAGAGAATGAACAGAGAAGAGAAGAGCAAAGCATACCATAAAAATGAACATGTGTGAAAAGAAAGAATGCTTCACAGACCAGAATATGAAGCCTTTGCAAGACCATTTTCTGGCAGATTCATTGAAGAGAAAAAGATGATACAGATGAAATACATACAGTATGTATGAAATATAGCTGATAGAGGCAAAACTACATAAATATAAAATGTGTTGGGAAATTAAAAGAACAAATTATATATTTGGACTATTAGGATAAAGAGAAAGGGAAAAGAGAAAATTGAGAGAGAAAATTGTCACCTGAGCATGTGTCAGAGAAACAGAGAGGGAGAGGGAGAGGGTAAGAAAAAGACAGAAAGAAAAAAAAATGGAGTGCTCTATTAGATATTGCTGAAAGCAAGTATGAGGTGTAATGAATTGAAAATTACACCACAGCTCATTAAGTCTTTGATAGAGCTTCACTGAACTTCAAGTCAACCATTGCATCCTGGTCAAAGTAAATAGTACTAACAGCATAAAAATTACACTTTCGTGGGGCATTCATTATATATATGAAGATTTTAAATTTTCTGTGCTTTCAGCATGGAGATCACAATTCCAGACCAAAACAAAATGAAATTCAGGATGGCTAACTTGCTACAGGCAATTTCAAGTTTTGGGAAGTCCTAAGAAAACCCTTTATCATGTCTCAATAAGTTTATGCAATAGAATAAAATTAATTACTGTTGGTTGATTTCTTTTTAACATATGTAACTCACCTGAATACACACTTCAGCTACTCATCTTTTCTCTTTCTCTTTTCCCCATTTTCTTCTCTTCCTAAAAATCTTTATCTCCCTTCAAAGAAAATCAATTTCTCCTGTCTTTAGCTCAATAATATTTCCATTCACATAATTACACAATTTGTTTAAGTGATGTATACCTTCAAATATCACTTGAAGGAGAGACAAAAATACCATTCTGTAGGGGAGGGCTTCTATTAATACACAGTGGAATTTAAATGTTCAATATTTCAGTGCATGACAACTATTAAAGTAATAAGAAGTGTTTTCATGAGGAGTTTTCTTTTATTGCCATATTGCTCTTTCCAAGAAGTTTTTTCTTCTTTTCATTTGTGTGATGGCTTTCAGAACCCCCTTCAGCTCCATCATATATTCTCTGTTTAGAGCCAAAAGGACATTAATTCATGTACTTTAACACAGAGTTAATGCCCTTCTGGCTTCTCAACAGACAATTATTTTCCAAGGACACATCTGCATCATAAGTTCTATTGCATCTCTATTTGTTTTTTAAAAAAGAACAAAAAATTGTTGACTGATACAATACAATATGCAACTCATTCAACCAAGGAATTATGACAGAACTGTGATAACTCCTTGATTTGATCAACCAGCAAAGGAAATTGAAGAGGACCATGGGGTAATTATAGAGGGAAAGAGAGAAAAGAAAATAAAGCTGAGAGGATATAGCTTATGAGAAAGAGGTAAATCTGGTGTTGAGAGCCAGCAGGGTGTTAACTCACTATCATATACATGTAGTGCAGAGTTAATGCCTTTCTGCCTCTCAAAACACAATATGATATCTGACAATGTGAAAAATAATAGAGCAGACAGTATCGTAAAACCGCCATCTGCGATTCTTTGATATCAAACATTATTTGTATGATAAAGGTTTTGTTTTTATCAGTCTGGTAGAGTTGACCACAAGGCAGGAGGAATGTGTGGTGGAATAAAAATGAAGACATAACCATACATAATGTATCTAAAAATGTCTTCAGTAAAATATAATTCCAAACTTATAGCAAAGTACCACACATGTTTTTTTATATATTCAAAAATCATATAAAAATTAAGAATACATGGTAATATATGACAAGTCATGTCAAATTTTCAATTTTCAAATTCATATTGATTTCATTTCCAACAGAAAGAAAAGACAATGGCATTACTTACAGATATTATTGCTGAAAATATGAAAAATAATGTACAAATTCATTTTTTCTTGATATGTACATATAAATAAATTATGAATTATTAAAAGAAATTCTTAATTTCTGAAGAAATGTGGGGGATCCACAGTGCTTGTAATTTGTGGATCCCCGCGGAAAATAAAACTGTTTCAAATTGTGCCTACGAAGACTTGGAAAACACCAAACAATGTTACAGAACAACTATAAATGGAAACAAATATGAATGAAGATAAAGGTTACTTGTCTTTCGTCTTTAGTACCTGTTCAATTTTAAGTCCCCGCCTTATAAAATTATCTGCTGAGAGCAAGGAGAGGGTAAACACATACAAAGTTGTTACCCTTTTGAAATGCAGCAGACAATGTCATTCATAATGTCAGCCATGACTGCAATACCAGATAAGCTGAAACAGAGAAGAAAAAAAGTTCCCCTTTTTGTGTGATATAGGTTAAATGGAGTAGTGTAAAAAATAATTTTTGTTATGGATACGAGATTCCTGCACAGAAATTTGATGCCTTTTTTTTTCAAAACCTGTTTTTTTTTCTACAGGGAAATTAATCTCTGCTCCTGATCATAATTTACACTGGTATGGATATGATAAGTGTGAACTTGCCCTATAATGTAACATTTCCTTTCATTATCATGGAGTCTATGTTATACTCCATGAACTGCACATGATAATTTGTGATTCATGTTTAATCCTGTCCTCGCCCTTTCCTTATTTGGCTTGAAAAGTACTTGTTGTTCTTCTAATAGTTCGAGGTTGGAAAAAGTCACTTCACGTGACGTCAAAATCATGTTCACTTTTGGTTCCTTATATTAAAGGTAATGCTTAGTTTTGGTAAGCCCTCAAACACTTTATGTCAGATTTATTGGATTTTTGTTCATAAATAGCAAGATACTAACAATACAAAGATGCTGTGAATATATCACATCCTAAACAAATGAGAGGCAAAAAATAATTTAGGTGCCGGGTCAGGGATATAAACTCCCAACAACTTCAGCGTGCACCATACACCATGCTTAGGCCTACACGCGTTCAAAATCTACACACAGTGACACACATGCTATCTCATTGCGGAGCCTCGCGATTGTTGTCCGGGGCCGACCCATTGGGGTGGAAAGGTCCTAGCGTAGAGCAGTATATTGCCATGATCTAGCATTCCCTACATATATTTACAAGCAAAATTCATTGGAAATCATTGATGGAATACCACATGATCTCATACAAACATCTTTTGATACATGGAAAATAACATGCGACTATGTTTAAAACTTTTTCTTTCCAATTTCCTTTTTGCTACCAAAACTGTACATGAGCTTTAAGATCCATGTGTGTCAGCAGTTTCTGTTCTAGTAAATTCTAAACTCTGCTGGAAGAGCATGGACATATGTTTCCTAGAACCACAAATGGCATGAACAGGTGATTTCATCAGGTTCACATACTAGTCTAGTCCAAGTTGATTAATGTTCTTTTTTGCATGTATCTTCCCTATTTAAAAAGACTTATTACATTTCGTTTCCAGTTCTTCTATATTTAATGATTTAGTCTGGTTTTTAATAACTTCCTCTTTATAGGGGCAGAACTTATTCCACAAGAAAGCATTAAAAAACAGTATGGGATAAACAGTCGGTCACATATCACCGATGACAATAACGATAACTAAAGGCCTATAACTATGAAATTTGTCTATGTAGAAAAGGCATTGGATATCTGTATTGGTCACTGATTTATAGTAATGAGTCTTCAGCACTGATTTTCTCTGATCACATCCCTTTTCTATATATATATATATAGACTTTTCTCTATATATATAGACCAATTTTATAGTATAGAAACCATTTTCTTTAAAATAATTGAGATTGGTCAGTGATCAGGCAAATAAGTGACCAATAACTGACCAATCATCTCCAGATGTGATCTGTCAGCTAGCCAGTCACATGCTAAGCGTTCTAGGAAGTATAGGAAATTCAATATATGAGATAAGAATCCATATTCCTCCAACTGATAGTATTCATTCTCTTATATCAATCGCAAGAACACGGACCCATATTTACTAGGAACCAATATTTATTCCATCTGGTGCATCAATTATCAAGCCTTAAAGGGGAAGTCCAACCTGGAATTTAGTTGATTTTAATAAAAACAGAAAAATGAGAGGAACAGATTGATGAAAGTTGGTGCAAAATCCCACAAGAAATAAGAAAGTTATGAATTTTTGAAGTTGTAATCAATCAAAGAGAAATTGGCAAATCCATGACGTATCTTGCGAGCTTCTCTCCCACTTGCTCACATACTACAGAAAATTTCATAAAAGTTCATTTTCTTAGTTGCTGATGAAGGAATATATTCGTTTCATACAGGTTTTGTGTAAAGCATAATGTGCAATAATTATATCTGGGGTGTATTGAATAATATTATTTTCTTGAGATTTTCTTTGCGGATTTTGCTCAAACTTTCATTGATCTGATTCTTTTTTTTTCTTCTTTTAAAATCAACTTTATATCAGGGTGGACTTTCCCTTTAACGTTCAAGCATGACAAAGTAAACTGCCTAAAAAAACCCAAACTGCAAAATAAAAAAACAATGTGTACATGAATGGCAGATGAAGGTGGAAAAATATAATCACATGCAATAAAACAAACATTAGGTCCCTGAGCATGCCTTCTTTGTAATACAATTAAGAAATTTGAAAAAATGTGAATAAAATTTTAATGTTGCTGCAGCAGTTTTTCAAGGCGGTTTACCAAACTGTATGTGAAATTATATATACCTATTTTTAAAATAGTTTGATACCATTCATTCAGTCCAGGGGGGTGTTTCATAAAGCTGTTCGTAAGTTACGCACGACTTTACCCACGACTGGTGATCAGTTCTTGTGCTAAATGATTGAGAATCAGATTAGTATAGCACCCAAGAACATGTTCCAGTCGTTCGTAAAGTCATTCGTAACTTTACGAACAGCTTTATGAAACACCCCCCTGATATACTATATTTTATGTCTGTACATATTATATAATTATGGAAATCGATGTCTGTCAATTGAATTTTCTTATTCCGGGGGATGAACTAAATTAATGCAACTGATACAATATCGTCAGATGACAGCCAGAAGGGGGTTAAATTATACAGACTTTTACAAAGATTTAAAGTCCTTCAGGCTCTAAGCAGATAAAGAGCATAAGCCTATTCAAAGTAAAAAAAAATCATAATGTGTTACTGTGACCTGGATAACACTGTAGCAGTAGAAAAACTGAATGAAACCTTAAAGGTTGAATCCATATTTACGTCAATGAGAATGGTCATTCCATTTTCATTACGGACCAATAACTGACCAATACCTTCCAGGTGACCAACATCACATGCTTTAGATTTTTTGCCCCGATGTATCGGAAATTTAGGATATGAGATCAGAGTGTGTTTTTCCTCTCTGCCACCATCATATGTCCATCCCTCTACAAATGAATAGCAAGCTGTAGTTTCTGTCATATCTCTTTTTCAAGAAACTTATTGACATGGCCTCATTTTTTGTAATTGTATTCAAATGGTTGCCAAGGTGACAAGACCACTTCCTAACCATAAACTGATAAATTGAATTAAGCACTATGACTATAATCAGGTTACCAAGAAATTGCAACCAATTCTGGGTA
Organism: Heliocidaris erythrogramma; assembly: GCA_025617745.1. Lineage (NCBI taxonomy): Eukaryota > Metazoa > Echinodermata > Echinoidea > Camarodonta > Echinometridae > Heliocidaris > Heliocidaris erythrogramma. The sequence goes on along the minus strand of CM046856.1, from coordinate 48,149,868 downwards.
TAATTAAATTAGACAAGTTGTGATACTTAATTTTTAGTATAAATTTGTTCATGCCATATGTTTTAGATCTTTTTCGAATGGAAAATTCTGCATTACAAGAAGTTGAGTCATGAATTTGCAAGGAGCTCATAATATGCTGTTTTACTTGTCTGCTGAGAATCAGATGCATGGTAGTAAAGTAATATCCTTGATGTGGCACCGTTCTAAATCTCAATCAGCAGGTAATACGTATAGTATGTTGTTTGCAAGTTTCTCAGATTGTCTCATATGCACCTGGGATGCAATGGTTGCATGTTGTTTTTCTGAAGGTTCATAATTTTGAAGGTTTGTTTTTCTGAAGGTTCGTTACTCTGACGGTTCGTAATTCCGAAGGTTCATATAATGCTGAAAATGAAAAAGGATTAGTTTTCCGAAGGTTTGTAATTCCTAAAAACTTATGTAGGACTCTGTTGCATTTTTGGAATTACGAACCTTCCGAAATATGAACTCTTTTTCATTTTTGGAATTATGAACCCTATTCCATTTTCGGAATTACAAACCTTCAAAGAAATTAATCAAATGCTCAGACAAAATAATGAACCCTATTTCATTTTCGGAATTATGAACCCCCTTTGATGGGAACTTTGTATGTCGGAATTATGAACCTTCGCAATTATGAGCCTTCGGAAAACGAAAAATGAGTACCCCCCGATGCAATATATTTTTCCCAATGCCACTTCTGTTGTGGTACATGTATTTGTATGATATATGTACCACTGCTACAAAGAGTATTATTATTACTACAACAGCAACAACTACTACTACTACTACATATACATCTGTTACTACCGTACTTAGATATATACTACATACTATTACTGCTACTACTATAACAGCTGCTGCGACCGCTATTACTACCATCTATACTACTTCTACTCCTATTTAGAGGTAATAATCATAAAGCATACTTTCTCCACTTCAAATGGTGACCAAAATGATCTATGCATCCCATGAATCTTTGAAATAAAGCCAATGTATACTGAAAACAAGTCAACATCATACTTAGCTGAGTATTATGACTCAGCATGGGATGACTGAAGTAGCCAGAAATAGTTTCAGATTTCTAAAAATCAAAACACGGGTTTCCTTGTAACGTAATTAGCTACTTCTTGGGGCAATCATTCTCTCTCACGCATAAGCTACATGAAATTATCAAGTAATAACCACTAACGTACAGACTATAGTGCCAGTGGCACTTAAATCAAAGAATGAAGTCTTAATTGCAAACCAAACAAAGTAACTCCAAAAATTTCAATTTTTATTACACTGCATAAGTGGCTGACCCAGGTGTCCATTCCGCTCCCAAACCCCCACCCCCCCCCCAAAAAAAAAAAATTCTTTTAACAAGCACAACTTAACTTGGATCATCACCTGAATAAGAATTTTTCTTATCAAAGTCTAAATTAAAGAGAGAAATACTTTGTTTCCAAAGGAAGTTAGCAGTACTCTGCCATGACTACTAGAACTCTACACTGGATCTATAGCATGCATCATCATTAATATTTTAACAAATCCTATTTCATCACATCTTCAGCAAAATATCAACTCCCAAAGTAAAAGGTTCTAAGTTGTACACGTACATGCAGTGACCTCTTTCTCCAGTTTATGCTGTTAACACTCAACACCACCCATCACAAAATTGTGTTGACTCATGCTATTTTCTGGCTTGATTAGATGAAATGATAATCTTACATCTCAAATTCAATCACCCATTTCCCTGACTGGAGATAATAGATCCAGAGTCTCATTTGGGATCAAGTATACAGTTGTAAAAGAAAATACAGCAGAACATTCCTATGATTATCCAGTAAATGTGAATTAACTTGTTTTCATTAATATGATATTGCTGCAGGCTAAACAAAAAAGACATTCAAAGAGAAGAAAAAGATGATGATAAAGTCATTGGCTATTTGAAATGATCCTTGGAAAATTCAAGCTATAAAAAGTGATTTCTTCATTTGCCAATCACTTACTCCCACAATTTGTTCACTTATTTTGTTGTTGGTATCAGCGCTCTGATCAGTTTACTGTAAAAACAATTATTATTATAATCATTATTATTATTATTTAGGCATCAATGTTTTCTTAATGCATAACAAATAAACAGAATCCGATTTAAAAAAATATGCATATACAAATTATACCGAAATAAAGAAAACTGCTTTTATATTTTGTAAAACATTCTAAAAATTGATTTTTTATCATAAAAGTTCATTTACAGAAGACTTTTTATAAAAAGTATTCAAAACCAAGATTAATTATCATGTCTATGATGTTTTAGGTTTAGAAACAAAGTAAATTTTTTTTTTTTTAAATAAACATCTATCTTTTCCAACTAGCAAGCATATGAAGAAACACTGCTATTAAACATTTTCAAAATGCTTGAAAAGCCTATTGGAAAGTTAAGGTGAAACCATGAAAATGTTGACCAATGAAAGTTACCATATCTTGGAACAATGCTAAGGCGGTGAAAATATGAACATTTGATCTGATGTTAAAGGAAGAAGAACAGGAAATTGTCGTGTGGCTGGCATAAGGGCATTAATTAGCACACGTTTTGCCATAAAGCAAACTTCTTGTACATGTATTTCACTACTATTAAAGATTTTGATTATTACATGCTATACAATTCTAAAAACAGGACAGGGATCTTTATCGATTTATAAAAATGGATGGTAACTGCCTACATGTAATTTTTATAGTTTCATAGCAAGTGTGGTTATTTTTTAAAGTTACTGGTACTTTAATTACGACCTTCTGCTTGATTAATTAATGCAACATTGCGTGTCTGAATGGCGTGACACCCTTACGTCCTTCTGCTAGCCGCACAACAAAATATAATATTTGATCTGTAGTACAGGAAGGTCAACAACAGGAACTGTCTACTGGCTGTGATTTTCATGTTTATATTAATCATCAGGAGGATTCCAGCTGGTAAAAAGATCATGATCACCCTAATGGCCTGGCTCATTAGAAATAAAGCCAATGTCACAAGATAAAATGATAAACATGTACCTTATATCACATTGTTGGTGATCCAATATACACAAGCATGCTTTCTCATGCATTCATTACCAGCAGACAAGGGAAAAATCACACAACAATGGAAAAGGGTTGGGGTTGTTTTTTTTTGGTATAGTTATGACAAAAAATCAGAGAATTCATGAACTTGAAATACGATAACATGCACAATATTAAGAGGCTGCAAGATTTGAAAAAAAAGGGGGAAAAATAAAGAATGTACAAGATTTTCTTTATTTATGAATAATGGTTGTTCATTTACATGTAATTGCATCAAAACATACAGTCCACTGAAGGTTCTTTGTAGTAGAAAATAAATGAGGGATGAGGGAGTTTATATTCTTCCTTCATGGACTTTTCTTTCATAAAAAGTCTGAAAACAAACATTTCTGATGCTTGCATGGAACAGCTAAAAAATAGAAAGTAGACACAAGGAAAGCCATCTGTTTTATTTCTATTATGCCCCCCCCCCCCGTATTTGAAACACAATCCCTTTTGAACTTTAAGTTTTCTTCTAATGATTCTTATAAGGAAAAAAACCCTCTTCTTTAAGTAAACAATTTTGTTGTCATATTTTGATTATATGCATATGGAGCGCATGGACGAGCTTTCATATTTACACTTTGGATTACAAAAGAAATAATTGCATGTATGAATGTATCTAAAATGAAGCAGTAAAAAGACAGACAGAAAGAAAACTACATTGTCACTCCTGAGAAAATACTCAGGCATCAACACATAACAGTGTTTCTAGTATGAAGATGGAGATAGTGGCTGGGGAAATGGTTGATGGGGGGGGGGGGGGTGGTTGATTGGGGGGGGGGTGGGGAATGGGTTAATACAGATACACACACTTATCAATTATAGAGACATTAAAGGTGGGGAAGATCCATCTTATTATTCTAAGAGGCCATGATGGACACCTTATGTCATGGGGTCTGTTTGTAGAACATCCTTTATTGTTTGCACCACCCATAACTCAAGTCTGGCCTTGGGGATTCATGAAAGATAATATTGTCATAAATCAAATGTCACTTTCACTCTACCGTGAACCCCACAGCTAATTCATATGCATGGTTGCTGACGTGATATCAAGATCCCATTCTTCATCTAACCACACATAGTACATATAGCCTACCTGAATAGAGAATACTGTACTCTGACACAGTAGGCCTGTTTCCGTTATTCCAAGTTCTTAAAATACCTCACATTTCTGATGCAGTGAAGATTAATTAGCCAAATCAAAATTACCATAAGCTCATTTGTAGTGAAGATACAGATTATCCCACGCAAACAAGGGCTCGCTTGTGAAATAACCCGCTATTTGGCCGATTAGTGGGCTAATATGCCTTTGAAGAAGCACCCTGACTTTCATTTGGATGCTAATGCTCTGTACCTCAAGCTGATTCCTCAGTTGAGCTTGGATCACTTTAATCGGCTACATGTCATTTTTTTGAAGGTTAATAATTCTGAAGGTTCGTTACCCCGAAAGTCCATTACTGCAATTGCGAAAGTGAAATAGGGTTCATAATTCCCAAAAAGAAAGAGGGTTCTAATTTCTGAAGGTTCATAATTCCGAAAAGTTATGTAGGGCTCTATTGCATTTCTATTGCAAATGTTTGGAATTATGAACCCCATTTCATTTTCGCAATTATGAACCCCCTGCTATGGGAAATTTGTGTTTCGGAATGAAGAACCTTTGGAAAAATAAACCTTTGGAAGAACAAGTACCCCCCCTCCCCCTTTTAATCAGTCTAATGATGATGGAGAACTTCAAACTCGGATGATTTTCATAAAAAGTGATGATCGGTCGATTATATCAAGCTTCAGCTTGCTCTGGCTACTGGAGAAAGCACCTAGTGTTGGATGCTATAAACATATCTGCAGGCATATTCCTCAGGTAAACATGATGTATTTTTGAGAAACAAATTCTATCAAAACTAGAACATGTGAGCTCTACCAAACAGAGGAAACAAAGTATTACAAAAGAAGACAGAATTCCATTTGACGACATAGATATTTCGCTTGAAATTTCCTAAGTATGGTATTTCCCCCACATAGGCTATTTATTTTCAAAAATAAAAATATTGTTTTAAAACTTCAATGACAGTCAATTATCAAGGGTTAAACAGTAAAATCAAATCTAAAGCCATGTAAAGCAGAGAGCTAGCAATTCAGCTCAGAAAGCTCAACAAGAGCTCTGAAAAAGAACTCTCAAAACATGAAATGGCTTGGAGAAAATCTTACTTTCTCAGTAGCTATAGCCAGCAGCAATAAAGACAGTATTCTACGAATTAGCTGAAATATCACCCACTTTGGTCCATGAACAACCCCACCCAAATCACAAAAAAATATTCATGAATAGTTTTAATCATGGAGCAAACAAGAGGGTTACATACTTTGAAAATTTTGAAGAATATGCTAGGTAACCACATTTCATACTAACTGAGCCATGAAACCAAATCAATATTCTCCACAAACTGTAATAATCCTGGACCAATTTAACTTTTGTTTACACACACCTCTGATGACCATTTGAGTATTATTGGTATGAAATAACTATACTTCAGAACATGCTACTTTGATTTTCTACAAGCTCATTGACAAAGATTATCATGTCCTTCAAAAAATATTGGGAATTTTAACATACCCACTATATACATACTACTGCCATTGTTATAGTTATGAAAAAATAAATGCCATGCAAAAGTATTTTATTAGTTTCATAGCTTAAATCACTGAAGCACAAAACCAGAGTTTTTAAAAAAATGCAATGAGCATAAAAAAAAAACATATGCTCCTTCAAAACATCCTTGTGCTGGTAATGACATTTCCAAACACAATGAGCCATAAAGATGATTGTTCTACACAATGTACTGGTACTGTACATCACATCAACCCATGTCATACACATAATACACACACTTTAATAAAGACAACTAGAGTTATTTACATGGAGTATACTCAGCGTTTGATTGGATTTGATTTGACAGGTGTATATCTCTTCAAAAAGCATCCATAACAACATAAATGCAATTCAATTGGAAATTTAAAAAAAAAACACCTAATGTTTTCATAAAATTAATGATTTTAAACCAGGATAGCCCATGCAACTATCACCAATCCCAATGGGATCATTTCCATGCCATTTATATGAACATTGCATAAAGTCCTTGAATTGTAACTCTCTAAATATTGATTAATAACTATGCTTCTTTGCAAATAACGCATGTTACATGTACATCTTATTTTTTTCACTGGCTTTATGTCAATACGGGTAACCCCCCCCCAAGCAAAAAAAATAAAGAGACTAAAAAAAACCAAACAATGTTGTTTAATAATTACAATACAGTCTAACAGATCACTACTTGATTGGTGCACAAAGAGTTTGAAGCAGCATTAGTCTTCTGTCAAAAATTAAAACTATCTACAACACCCCCCCCCCCCCCCCCCCTCTCGCTGCATTGCATTTGGATCAATCATGGCAGTATTAATTCCAAAGCAGAGGCAGATTTTCCACCTCTCATTTCTGCTCCCAAAGGTTTACCCGATGCAGTTGACCTGATTTAACGGCACCAAGGATTGCATCCTTAATTCTCAAGATCATCTCTAAAGATCTCTGATGGAAAAAAAAAAGTTTTGAGATGTGCAATCAATCAGAGACCAGGTGCAATGAGTATATATGAAGCACTTTGTTGAAGTTGCTAGACTAAAAAAATTATGGGGGTAGCATTTATTATACTAAGGGGAAGTCCAAGATTAATAAGGATTACATTCAATTATAATGGAATGATAAGTAAATATTGACATGAACAAAATGCCTTTAGTTGCAAATCAGCTTAAACTTGATATTCAAGGGACTGTACACAAAAAGCAAATTTGTGTTGAAATTTTCAAAACATATGGTCATATATGAATATGAGGGCACTTCAAGACCAATATTTTTTTCATGTGACATCACAATTATTCAAAGAAATCATGGGAAAGCTAACAACTTATTTTTCACCTCTCCAAAACTCACTGTTTTCTAACACTAACCAATTCCAAACTTCAACCCGGACCCAACAGAAAACCCTAACCCTAGAACTACATGTATATCTTGGACAAAATAAAGCCTGGAGCATGTGTCACCAGGGGGGTACTCGTTTTTCCTGAAGGTGTTTTTCCTGAAGGTTCGTAATTCTGAAACACAAATTTCCCATAGCAGGGGGTTCATAATTCTGAAGGGTCGTAATTCAAAAAATGCAATAGAGCCCTACATAACTTTAGGAATTACAAACCTTCGGAAATATGAACCCTTTTTCATTTTCGGAATTATGAACCCTATTTCATTTTCGGAATTACGAACCATCGGAGTAACGAACCTTCGTAAAAACAAATCTTCAGAATTATGAACCTTCGGAAAAACGACGTGTAACCTGTCACCAGAGCACGTGTCCGATCACCCTTTAAAATTCCCTTGAATGTTCCTCTCTCCTTATTTCCCAAAGATGGAATCCATAACATAAACATTACACCAGCAATCAATGTTCGTGTCTCTCTATATACTCTCTGAGGATATTTGGAAGTCAGGTGCACAGGACATCCAAACCAGCAAAGTGGCTGGAACAAGTGGACTGATAAAACTTTCCATCAAGCTTTCTTTCAATTTGGTTAGTAATGAGAATGTCATTTTGAGCATGATCCAAATCACGGCCATTCTCTTTCTTAATCCCCTTTCTTATTTTCTCAATACACTTTCTCTCAACAATTAAAAAAGTGGTTGAATGTATATGAAAATTTACTGTTACTGTTTCCATATTTTTGTACTTCTAGCAAATTTTACGAAGCTGACGAAATAAAAGGATCTGCTAAAGATGAGAGTCAACAGTAAAAGCAACATTTCTTCTTAGGACTATATTTATATTTATTTATTGTGTCTTCTTTCTTCTATACTACAGGGTTGGCCTGTTCGGTTATGCAAAACTGTTTTCCAAAGGTACCCTGTGGTTTAACACATCATTCTACATGAAAATACAAAATACAATAACAATAAGGTAATATACAAAAATGGAGATGTAACACAATCGCAAAGACTTCAACCTACGACAATATCAATAGCCCTTTCCATCACCGTTTAAAATATGGGAAAATTACAATGAGGTACATAATCTAAACATGATTTCTATATAGGCAATTAGGGTATTTACATTGCCTTTAAGGTGATTTCTGGAATGTCTTTGTAATCATGTTATTTATTTTCATGATAATCAGCTGGATTTAGATGTATGTAGTGCTTCATACTAACATTTTTGATGACAGTTATGCTCAGGTAAGATTCATGCATGCAGTGTGTGTCCACCTTCCTTACCATGTTGTGACTGGGAGAATATGGCTTTTTTCCCCCAACTGCTTGAGGTACATGTACATCTAACATTACACGTTCCTATTTAATATCCTCAGTAGGATGGCAAAATTTATGTAAATTTATGGATATCATGCCATATGGCATTATTGCTATGCTGGAAAGGCTTGGACCAAAGATCTTTGCATCTCCTGTAAAAGAGTTAAAGCCAGAAGATTACAACATCTACCTTTTTCCAACTTAACAAACTGGAGACTCTGAGTTCATATCTACACCTGATAGTAATGCCCATGGCTCTGTCTGTCTGCCCCCCTCTCTCTCTCTCTCTCTCTCTCTCTCTCCCACACACACACACACACACACACACTCATTCTCCCCCTATCTTTGAAACTCTTAGTTATTGACTCTGTAATTTGTTTGAGCTCCTCATTCTGAGTCTCATGTCTCATTCACCATCTTCTCTATCAAATTTGTAAAATCAGCACTGATTTTCTTATTAGGTGGTCTGTCGGTATCGACAGATCACCTTTTAATTTTGTCAAGATTTTTCTTCTTTTTATTTCTTTCTTTTTATAACAAATTCTTGTGGCCACCATATCTCAAAATTGGCCAGGTCAATATCATCGAGTTTCATGTCATGTATGAGGTCAATCATGGAGATGATCCATTAAGCTTTTGGAGGTCATCATGTCATCGTGACGTCATCAAGACGCCATTTTGTAAATTTACAAGATCGATTATATCTTCATAATCGATCATCAAAAATAAACTATATTCACATCACATAAACTTCAAATGACGAGTCATCAAGCAATGTCCTCACAGGTCATCTAGAGGTCAGGATGTGCGCGTACGCGCGCGTCAAAATTTAAAAATGCTCAAAATCACGTAGGATCAAGTCTGCACACGTTTCAGGTCATTTTGAGCATTTCAAAAATGTCCGTGCGTAAGTGTCCGCGCGCGCGTTTTACGCGCGCGCAAGTCGTAAATAACGTTAAAACGCTGTTTTTTCGATTGATTTGCAATCTTGACACTTTTCTTCATCATTTCCATCAACTTGGAATCAATTTCAATCAATAATAAGGTCGTACGGGCGCGTCAAACTTCAAAATCCGTGCGCGCATCTATGGCGAAAATAACGTAAAAACGTGCAAAAACATGCCTCTACAAAATTAACTCTAGCTCTTTAAATAGTCCATAAATCCCCCAATTTTTTGTCATCATCAGGTAGGGTATGAATCATAGATATGATTTCATGTATCATTTGACCCTTATAAACATTATGACGTCATCAAAATGGCACCAGAAATCCAAATTTCCATTTTTCATGTTTTGACGTCATCACATTTAAGCAAATTTGGCTCTAGATTCGTAATTATTGGTCTTTTTTCGCCAAGATTTTGATATGTCATAGCTGAGGCAATTTCCTACAAAATTACTTGCCACCATTTTTCATTTTGATGACGTCATCACAGTGAAATTTTCAATTAAAGACGCCATGTCAGAATTTTCCCTATTTGCGTGTTATGTCTATGGAAGATGACTTTTTTTCGAATCATGAATCTACATGACATCGTTCTCTGAGCAGTATCTCAGTTATTTTTGGTCTATTTTCTTCCAGATTTTAATATGTTGTAGCTGAGACTATAAGCTTTTACAAGTGTGGTCTCCAATTTTTGATCAGATGTCGGGATCATGCCCAATTTTTCAGTGCAAGATGTGATTTGAGAATCCCGTTTTCGTTTACGTGTTATCTCTATGGGAAATATTCTGGTCTATCGGTAAAGCACATGACTACCATGGTCAAGGTACCTGGTTCGATCCCCGGGGCCGATTTTTTTTTTTTTTTTTTTGCTTCTTTTTGCCTGTCATTTTACCATCCTCTTCGACTAGTATAACATAAAAAATCACAAATCATGTAATAAACTGCCTTATTTTCCCGTATTATGTCTATTAGAAAGTAGTGTGCAGTAGTTTTGTGTACAACCCTATGGAAATTGTGATTTCCTGTCCTGTATTAGAGCTAAGGGGTTAATCTGCCAAGTATCCTGTATCATCATCATTATTATCATCACCGTCATGATCATCATCGCTATTATATCATCGCCATCATATATCATTATAATCATCATAATCACCATTATCATCATCACCATAATCATTTTACAATGACCGTTACACATTTTGCTACATTCCCGTCCTCAAGAAGGACCTCCATTCATGGCATTCTTGACATCCTATCTTCAGTTTAGTATTTCCCCATTATTATGATCATCCTGATTACAATCATGATCGTACAAATTGAAGGACAGACCACCTAATTCGTCCTCATGACGAATTAAATTCTAGTTTACTATATAAATCTATATACCTACCTATTATGCCTGTAGTCTTGACTACGGGACCCCTTCGAGAATTATCACACATGTGTCACAATAGGCAGCTTTCTATCGCCAGACCGAACGTCAAGCTACTACGAGTGACGTCATATTTTGCCACTGCGCATGCCCGAAGGCTTGCTCTCACGTCGCCTTCCAATTCTGACGACGGGATTTGGGGGAAATTTAACTGATTCCGCGTTGTGGTGAAAACGACAAGGTGAGTGCAATTTCTTCGTCCCTCACTGCCACCAAACAATCGGTATAGGGTAGGCCCCTAGGTCTATTTTGTTTTTTCTACTTCTTTCATCACAAAATAGATTTTTGAGAGAGCTTAAAATATAAATCAATCATCATGCGATCATATTTTTCATGAAATCGTTTCTCAGATCATTAAAATTTGAGTGAGTTAAAAGTCTCATTTCCCAGCGGAAATCGACAAGGCTGGCGGCCGTGGCTGGCGGGCGACCCGTCGGGCGAGTAGCCTGTAGGCTGAGTGTAGCCAATATTGTTTTAGCTATCGGTATAAGCGCTGGTATTTGCCAAAATAACTCGCAAAACTCGTTTATGAACATTGGTACGATTAATTTTTGTGTTTATGGGCATGTCTAGGAAATTACTAGTCTAGTGACAAACACTGTCACTAGATGTACATGTATGTCATGTAGGCCTAGGCCTAGGCCTACTGTAGATTCTAGCAGTAGGCCTAGATCTAGTTTGGGAGACAGCAAGATTTTTCTATCTCATAAACCACTTCATTAAACTGTCCGAGTTTTTCAGATCTTGATGAAAACATTGCAAAATAGACATCTACCAAATTTCAGAGTAATCCATGAATCAGTTTTTGAATAATAATAATATTAATAATCAAATAATTTTTGAAAAAAGATGGCATTCAGTATTTCTTGAAAATGTTCAACAAGACAACATTATAAAAGACCTAGTCCTAGGTGTGTTAATTGAGTCTACACTTAGTTTTGAAGGTCACTTTCAGCATATCACATCTAAGGCTAACATGATCGCTGGTCTGATTAGGCGCTCTTTTTGCCACCTTGATTGTGATATATTTGTTCGTCTGAAGTTAGCCATTTTGGATTTAGCGCGCGATGTAAATTTGGTCACCCGAGGCCGATAGCTAGCGCTGATCTGAACATTTGGTCACGTGATATCGCCGAAGCCCTCGTAGTACAGTGTGAAAATCGAAAGCGCTTCTGCCAGAGAACGAACGAGCTCTGCACAACCACGTTCGGTCTGATGTTAGAAAGCTCCGTAATATTGTGCGCACCCCCCGTAATCCTATTGTCCCCTTCGCCACTCACGCGCGTCAATACGCTACGGCCATCTTCCTCTTTTGCGAGCAACCCCAAGAAGAAACATGTTGCTTGCAAGGAGCGGGGAAGGAGGGAGGGTCATAGGTAGGTATATAGATTTATATAGTAAATAAGAAAATCAGTGCTGATTTTACAAATTTACTGCAATAAATCATATATACCTACCTATTATGCCAGACCAGCGCCAACTCAAAGACCGGGAGGCATGTTTCAAGCAGAAGGAAATAGGATTACACCAAAGACTACAAAGAAGACACAGCGGCCTTCAAGGTGGCTGACGCAAACAAAGCTTCACCTGCGGGAATATCCCTAAGGTAGCAAGAAATGAAGGAATTGGGCGAACGCCAATAAGCAGCCTTCAAAATATCAACAAGCGCCACACCTTGAAACAGAGCCCAAGAAGTGCTGACACTACGAGTATCATGAGCACGAGGCTTACTGTCGGATAAAAGAGCCTCTGTGCCAGCGGCCCTAATAGCTTCAACGATCCATCTAGAAATGGAATCAAGAGAGGCAGGAGAAAAAGGCTCTCTAGTGATCAGGAACAACTGATCATCCTTACGATAAGACTTAGTCTTATCAATATACCATTTGAGAGCCCTAACAGGACACCAAACTTTGTCCTCACGCACCGAAGAAAAGTTAGAAAGCGGACAAAGAAAAATCTCAACAGGACCGGAGGTAGCTGTCTGATTCTTGGCAACGAAAGAAGCCCTAGGAATCAATCTAACACCTTTTCTCTCCCAGCGAACATGACCAGGAGTAAGACAGAGAGCATGAAGAGTACTGCGCCTCTGCCCAGAGGCAATAGCTACCAAAAAGAGCGTCTTAACCGTAAGATGATGAAGCGAAGCTTCACCTAACGGTTCAAAAGGAGGTTTCGCCAAGGCCTCCAGGACCTTAGGCAGACTCCAAGACGGCACTAACTTAGAAAACGAAGGTCGTTTCAGAAAGAACGAACAAATCAAACCACTTAGTAGCGGGGAATTGGAAATCCCCGAACCATCCGAAAAACCCGAATGAATGGCCCCGATCGCCGAACGGTAGCCTCGGATAGTAGAAATAGATCTCCCTTTGTCAAATAACGAGATTAAGAAATCCGCAATTGAACCAATAGGAGCCTTAGAAGGGGTTTGATTTCTCTCTTTGCACCAAAGGAAAAAGACCGAGAGACGGGAATTGTAAATTTCCCTAGTAGAAACCCTACGACTGGACATTAAAAAGTCCGCGGCTCTATCAGAGAGACCCGACTGTCTTGCAGATTCCCTGACAGGGGCCAAGCAGTCAAATGAAGAGACTCCGGATTGTGGTGAAGAATCCCCGATAGGGGCTGTAACACCAGATCCGCTCTTAACGGGAGAACTAACGGTTGAGCCCTTAGAAGGCTCATAAGTTCCGGAAACCAATTCCTCCTGGGCCAAAAGGGAGCTATTACAAGCACCCTCGCCCGATCTTCCCTGATTTTCCGCAAGACACGCGGAATCAGTTGGAAGGGAGGAAAGGCGAATCCCTGAAGGTTCTCCCAGCTGAGGGAGAAAGCATCGAGAGCCCATGCTCCCTGATCGCGAACACGGGAGCAATACTTCGGCAGCTGGTGATTTAGCACCGACGCAAATAGATCCACTTCCAGTGGACCTAGGCAACTGCGAATGCGGCAAAATACCTCCGGATGGAGCATCCATTCCGATGGAAGATACCTGCCCCGGGACAGAAAATCCGCAATGAGGTTTTCCCGACCGGGGATGAAAGAGGCCACGGGTGTGATTGCCATGCGACGACACCACCTCCACAGCTGAGCTGCTAGGGCATTCAGGGCAACCGAACGAGTGCCTCCCTGCCGATTGATATATGCCGCCACAGTAACATTGTCCGTGAGAATCAGAACCGAACGACTGAGAAGTCGACTTCTGAAATGGAGCAAGGTCAACAGAACTGCCATAAACTCCAGGACATTGATATGAGGAAGAGTCCCAAGATGAGACCAATCCCCCGCAACCGTGCTGCCGTTGCAGTGTCCTCCCCACCCCAACCGAGAGGCGTCCGTCGAAAACCGATATCGACGGAAGAGGGGCAGAGAAGGACCTGCCTCGCGCGAGAAACACCTCGCTCGTCCAACAAGAGAGAAGAGACTTGATCTTTACTGGTACTGGAATCCAGACCAAAAGAGAGTCTTTTCCCGGCTTGAAGAACCTGAGGAGATGTCTCTGAAAGGGTCTCATGAGGAGCCGGCAGTCCTCTAAAACATCGACTAGACTGGCTAGATAACCTAGAAACTGAAGCCACTGTCTGGCCGAGACTCTTCTGGCCAGCAAGAGCTTGCGAGCCGCAGAGACAATGGTGAGAATCCTGTCTCGACTGGGCCGAGCTAACTGATTCCTTATGTCTAACACCGCCCCCAGAAAAACTGGGCTGCGAGTGGGGACTAACTCTGACTTTTCCCAAATTATTAGGAAACCTAAGTCTTGAGTAAGAGAGACGAGCAAACGAGTCTCGTCCAACAAACGATCGCGCGACTCCGCAAGGAGAAGCCAATCGTCCAGGTAACAAAACAACCGCAGGCCGCGACGCCTCAGAAAGGCCGCTAGCACCGCTACAACTTGAGTAAAAACCCGAGGGGCCGGGCGCAGCCCGAAGGGAAGAGCCCGAAAACGATAAGTCTCCGAGAGGAAGGAGAACCCCAGAAGATCGCGAGATGCGCGATGAATGGGAATGTGAAAGTACGCGTCCTTGAGATCTATCGAGACCGCGTAGTCTTCCCTTTTGATCAACGGAAGAATGGAGGCAAGAGTCTCCATCCGAAAATGAACCGGAGGAATAAATTTGTTTATCCTTTTTAGGTTCAGTATCAAACGAAGTTTTCCCGAGCGCTTGGGAATAACAAATATTGGAGAAAGGGAAAGAGACGGCCTGTCTCTTACCCTTTCTATAGCCCTCTTTTCCAGAAGAGACTCGATCTCCTTTGAAGCATGAGATCGAGACAGGGCAGACATGGGAGGTGACCGAATTCTTATAGCCCCTCCGGGGAGCGAAGCGCAAAGATCTATGAAGAATCCGTCTCGCACGACGGAGAGAACAAACGCGTCCCCGGAGATGGCCTCCCAAGCGGGGAGAAACGCGTGAAGACGGCCACCTACCACATTCGGTTGAACAAGCGCTCGGGGAAAAACATCAAAACCCAGGCTTGGCCTTCTGCGAAGCCATCGCCTTACCACGAGTACCTCTCGAAATGCCCCTGCCACGACTCCCTCTCCCACGAGAAGGAGCTGGCTGTGGCTCAGGAGGCGGGACCCTAGACACGCGACTGCGTTGACCCGAAACGGGACCAGCAGGTCTACGCTGAACAGGGGCCCGCGTTGGCTTAGAGCTAGTGTGAAACTGCTTAGTCATATCCGAGATCTCCTTACGCGCATCGATCTCTCTCTGAAAAACCGTAGCGAATTTACCACCAAAAAGCGAAGGACCCCGAGACGGAACATCTCGGAGAAGTTGAGCAATGCCCGACTCTCTAACACCCAGTGCCGAGAGAGCCGAGGTCCTGCGACGGAACGTAGCCGAAGCAGCTGCGGTGGAAAGCTGCGACCACTGCAGACAAAAAAGAGTATGCAACAGGTCGTCAATAATCAGCTTGTCACCATCGGTAACATTCAACTCCTCCGCCCTGGACCTAAGGTCGGAGAGAAACCCTTGAAACGCCGACAAACGCATCCCCGACCTAACCTGGTTTTCAATATTAGACCAGATCTTATCCTCCGCCTTGAAAGCGGCGGAGGTAAGCGGATTAGTCGCCCGTAAGCGACGACCAACCTCCAAAATCTCAGGAGACAGAGTCTTAGCCTTAAAAAAGCTGTCTTGGTCCTGAGAACAAAAGGCAAAGGCCTTACCCTTGACCGCATTAGAGCGCTTAATCAACAGCGCGGCCTCAATGCGGTCATACTCCAGCTTGAAAACCTCCTCAAGAGCGATACCCTCAGAGGAATCCTGCTGCTTAAATTTCCAACGCGAAGTCGAACCCTGCGCGCGGGTTGACTGAAATTCAGGGAGATATTTGGACAACAAAGCAATCGCTTCTACCCCGCGAAGAGCAAGCGATTGAGACTCCGCCTGCCCAAGCGATTCAGGAACCGAAGCTTGAGAAGCCACATCCGAATCTGGTTCCACCCGAGTGGAATGAGACAAAGGAGCACTAACAAAGGCCTCCGCAGGCAGAGCCCCGCATGGTTCAACAAAAGTCTCCTCGCCCGGCGGAGCCCCAAGGGCCGCGGGAATAGGAGGCACATGCGAATCCGACTCAGACAAAGAGGAATCAATCACAAAAGGCTGATTAGACTCAAGGCGAGATCCCTGAATAGGGACAGAAGTCAGGGTTGAAGTAGCCGGTACAAAGGACCAACCCTGATTCTGAGCAAAAGCCCGCATCATACTGAACATGTCAGCTTGAGAGGAGCTAGCTGGGTTAGCCAGGCCAGACGGGCAAGAGGCCGGCAAAGCCTTGCCACTTTTTGCCTTCTTCTTAGCCTTCTTCTTAGCCTTTTTCTTGGCTGGCTCGACAAAAGTCGTAGCCGAAACCCTTTTCTTAGAACGCTTAATCGGATTCGTTCGGATCCCCGAAGCCTCTTCGGAAACACAAACCGATCCCTCCGCAAAGGGGCGTTCACTTCCCATAAAGGGATTGGAGCGCTCATGGCGTAAGCCTAGAGAATCGCCCAAATCACCCATATTGGCTAAGCAAGAAGATGCAGTAGCCTTGGGTTGGGAGCTAAAAGCTCCCAGTGCGTGGGCAGACCGAGATGACTCGGTATGTGCCCGATGACTACTAAAGGCGTGTGAACCCGCTATTGGACCGCTCGAAAGCAGCAATAGGGGAGCACTAGTAGTCACGCACTCAGGTGAAAACACCTGTTGCTCCGAAGAGCGTCCATAATTGTTAGCTCGAGCATTCCCATTAGCTGGCAATGTAGACAGCCCAGGAAGTACTCGTTCCCCCATATGGCGTTTGCCGGGGGCTAGGGTTTGAGAACCCAGACCAACATGGACTAAGCCCGTGGGCTGCCCTGCAGTAGTGGGGCGCGTCTCCCCTAACGGATCAGAGCGAGTGAACGCTACCGTACGGGAAA
The DNA here is from genome assembly GCA_025617745.1 of Heliocidaris erythrogramma. Lineage (NCBI taxonomy): Eukaryota > Metazoa > Echinodermata > Echinoidea > Camarodonta > Echinometridae > Heliocidaris > Heliocidaris erythrogramma. Next base: position 48,132,641 of record CM046856.1, on the reverse strand, counting down.
CAACAGCCCCCCCCCCTCTGGTCTCAGCGACCGGGGGATTGGATTCGAGATATCCAAACCACTAGAATCTGACGCCACCCACCCCGAAACCACGGGCTTCGGAGTTGACAATCCCGATTCAGTTAACGCCACCCGTCCCGAAGCCGCAAGCTCCGAGACTGGCAAACTCTGCAAGGAAACACCACTAGGCAACTTACCCTTAGCCCTCCTCCCTCCCCCGTGTACCGCAGTACTCGGGGGAGTTCTGGAAGGCCGAGTCGTCTTGCTAGACGACTCTTCGGAAGAAGCAGGTCTCCTTGACCTAGCTGCTTCTTCTTCCGAATCCATACCACTGCAATAAAACAGACAATAAAGTATACTTTTTTTTCAAAATAAGAAATACTTCAACTGAATGCAGTAAATAAGGGTAAAATTATTTGGGAGATACGCACTAAAGAAATTTTCACAGCCTAAAAACCGTAAGAATAAACGCCGAACCCGAAGGCTCAGTGACAAACGGAAACACCCGCAAACACGGAAATATCTACGTGGGGCTGACCGTGAAAGAGAGAAATAAATGCCAAGAAAGGGAATCAAAAAATCCCTTGCAATCGGCAAGAGTGACTAATAAAACACAAAGTACTATAATCTAAACGAATATAGGTACCTAAAAGTGCTTTAACTATGTGAAAAAGCGCACCAAAAAGATACTATACGACCTGATTTCAGGAGCGCTGTGACTATACGTCCTAACTCGTCGGGGGCGAGCAAGAAAGAGGAAGATGGCCGTAGCGTATTGACGCGCGTGAGTGGCGAAGGGGACAATAGGATTACGGGGGGTGCGCACAATATTGTGACACATGTGTGATAATTCTCGAAGGGGTCCCGTAGTCAAGACTACAGGCATAATAGGTAGGTATATATGATTTATTGCAGTAAATCTTTCACTCCCCACCCCTTACCTCCCCCCTCTCTCTCTCTCTCGCTCTCCCTCTGTCTTCGAAATATCCACCACTCTCAGTCAAAGTTCTTGACTCTGTAAGTTGTTTGAGCTCCCCATTCTGAGTCTCACATCTCACTCTCTTCTCTATCAAATCTTTCACTCCCCCACCCCTTACCCCCCCTCTCTCTTTCTCTCTCTCTCTGTCTTCGAAATCTCCACTGCTCTCTGTCACAGTTCTTGACTCTGTAAGTTGTTTGAGCTGACCATTCAGTATCTCATTGCCCCTTTCTATCAAATATCTCTATTTCTCCCTCTCCGCTTTCAATACATCCGTAAATCTTTATATGTCTGTCTATGTACCTATCTCTAAATAGATATGCTAAGTTTTATGCATCAGTCCTTTTTACGACACTGTACTCTACATTTCTTGAGGGAATGTATACAATTGGTCAAAGAGGAATCATTGTTTAGAAGAAAGACTGGAGAGAAAGAAAATCAGAGATAACAAGAGCTCATACTAACAAAAAAAATCATCTGATGAATAGAACTTACAATACATAAAGTGGCACACCTTGATATGGTTCTGTCGGCCGGACAGAAGCCACGTACCTGTACTGCACGCAATTTTATTGCATATAAATGGATGTAAGGGAGGATTTAATACATTGTAATTAATCACTGGACGTGTCTGGTTTTATTCTTTATTGTCCAACTTGTAACAGGAGTGTGAAGTAATACACTGGGTACATGAAAGGTACAGTACATGTATGTTCTTATTTTCTCGATGTCGGCAAAATATAAATCATGGTACATTATGTGATGAGAACTCCTGATCGATCAAACCGCCGGGCCGCCGGCCACACAGTCCGCACCGCGGCGTCCCGTGTTATGTAAACACGCGTATAAAGTCAGATTTTTCTTGACAATCCGCACAAGTTGAAAATCGCCTAAGTCAACGCATTTAACTCAGTCCTGTCATGATCGACCTAGGTGAGGATGACTGTACTTTACCTGTATATCATTCAGCAATCCAACAAGAGCATATCGTCTGTTGAGAGCCAGAAGGGCGTTAACTCTGTGCAAATTGCGTGAATAAATGCCCTTCTGGCTCCAACCCGACAATATTATTCCTGTTATATTTTTCAGCAATTATGTTTAGTATGCATGCATGCCAGGCAGTGACCTGCACCATAAGAAAAGATGACTATGTCACTGTACTAATCATTCTCCATAAATGACTACTATTCAACCTCTCCACTATTCCTTAGCCTTCTTACCCCTTCCTACATTTTACTTTCACCTGTATCAGTATCTATATTGATTTCTTGAATCAAACTACATCAATAAAAACAGCTGCAAATGTGAAGACTGTTGCTGTACTCTAGAATCAAGATGCATATTTAAAATTATACTCACTGCAAAACAACAGCATTCCTCACAGCTGCTTAAATTAAAGCAAGTTCTAAGATTAAAATTGCATTGATTATTGATTTCTCCTACGACATTAAATTAGCATGCCAATTTTACAACGATAACTCTTGTCAATGGAAATGTTGTTTACATATCGATTATTTCTACATTTTCAATCCAAATGCTAACTGCAAGGGGAAGATTGCAGAGCTTTGTTCATTAGCTTTACTATAATACTTTAAATACTACCAATTTCAGGCAACCGATTGGGAAGTGCTAAAAATTTGTTCCCATTGAAACTGGCAATAAACTTAGCAAAGGAACACTATATACAGTCATTTGTAAAAGTTTCAGACCACCCATACAACATGCATGAATTTGAAGAAAAACCAAACTCAGTTATTAACTAGAAAGGCCGTCAAAGGCGGCAGACCCACGCCTTAGCGGCGCTACAGATCGAGTAGTTGCATTCTTTCCCTAATCGATTCTTTCCTGTCACTATATTTTATATTTTTCTCTTTTCTTATCGCAATAAAGATTTCCAGATTTGGCATAATCTACTATTTAATACATGCATGTAAAATATTATGGTTACTTATTGTTATTATTATGTAATTTGGCACAATGATACTGCATGTGAATATATTTGTTTGTGTATTTTACCTTGATTATTGTGAAAAATGTTATTTTTAAAAAGGAAGTAATAAAATATTCTTAAAAACAAAAAAAAACTATCCGAAATGAACTTCCTATAACCGATCATCACCAAAAATCTAATCGATTCTTTCCTGTCACTATCCGAACTGAAGTTTGGGTCAAAACTTCAAGGTCACACAGAATTTGCAGGGGTCAACCGATCATCACCAAAATCTAATCGATTCTTTCCTGTCACTATCCGAACATTCCCTGAAAATTTGGTGCAAATCCGTTCACCCGTTCTCTAGTTATCTTGTACACAAACAAACAAACAAACAAACAAACAAACAAACAAATAAACAAACACACACACAAACAAACAAACAAACAAACATACGGAGCCCTTTACATAACCCTGCCGATTTTATCGGCGTGGGTAATCAATCATAGCAACTTATTAATTGCTCAAATGACAAAGAGATATTGCTGGCACTATAAATACACTGGCTTGATCTTTCCACAAGAACTTATCTTTCACAGCAATTTTCTTAATTACTTTCTCATTACAGGGGGGGGGGGGGGTGTAGGTTTTACTGGAAGTATATAAGCATCATTTCTGGTAAGAAACTGAGCCTATATACTTACTGACATTTTGAAATGGCATTGTGCATAGCAGTCTTGCTTCTAACAATCCTCTTTCTAATTTGATATTATGACTTTAAGAGTAGCCCTTTTGATGGAGGGTCACTTTGAGGGCCCTTATAGAACAAGAGCCCCAGGGGGCACGACGCTCACCTGAGGTGGATCAATTCACATCTGGTGCATGTTCTCTCTAGCACATGAACAACTTTCATTCTTCATCTATAGAGGTATCTCTATACACAATACCAAGTCTGAGCTTCCTACCAAGTTCGGTTAAATTCCAATCATGGGTTTTGGAGAAGAAGCTGAAAATGTAAAAAGTTTATGGATGGCGGACAACTGGCCTCCCCCCCCCCCCCCCCCCTCCAGTATGTTACCCCCACAGACCCCCTATAGGGCCACCCAGAAAAAAATCTCCATACACAATACCAAGTCTGAGCTATTCCTGGTTCTGGAGAAGATGTTTGAAATTTACATAGCTTTTATACTTGGGGGGCCCTCCCCCTGGGCCCCCCTGGGGGCCACATGTACCATTTTAGCACCTTTGGATCCCCTACCCCTAAGGATGATTCCTACCAAGTTTGGTTGAATTCCGATTATGTGTTTTGGAGAAGATCAGAATGTACATTTTGCCTGGCAGCGCCCCCCCCCCCCCCTCCAGTATGTTACCCCCACAGGGCCCCTACAGGGCCACTCAGAGAAATTTCATGAACAACATTCATTCTTCATCTATAGAGGTATCTCCATACACAATACCAAGTCTGAGCTATACCTGGTTCTGGAGAAGATGTTTGAAATTTACATAGCTTTTACAATTGGGGGCCCTCCCCCTCGGCCCCCTGGGGGCCACATGTACCATTTTAGCAACTTTGGGTCCCCTACCCCTAAGGATGATTCCTACCAAGTTTGGTTGAATTCCGATTATGTGTTTTGGAGAAGATCAGAATGTACATTTTGCCTGGCAGCGCCCCCCCCCCCCCCCCCCCCGTCCAGTATGTTACCCCCACAGGGCCCCTATAGGGCCACTCAGAGAAATTTCATGAACAACATTCATTCTTCATCTATAGAGGTATCTCCATACACAATACCAAGTATGAGCTATGCCTGGTTCTGGAGAAGAAGATGTTTGAAATTTACATAGCTTTTACAATTGGGGGCCCTCCCCTGGGCCCCCCTGGGGGCCACATGTACCATTTTAGCAACTTTGGGTCCCCTACCCCTAAGGATGATTCCTACCAAGTTTGGTTGAATTCCGATCATGGGTTTTGGAGAAGAAGATGAAAATGTAAAAATTTAACGGACGACGCACGACGGACGACGGACGACGGACAAATTTCCATTGCAATAGCTCACTCGAGCCATAGGCTCAGGTGAGCTAAAAAGGCTTCATTTATTTCTTATGAATTATTGCAGACAAAATGTCACACAAGACCTACCTTCGCAAAAAAGAAAAAAAAAGAAGGAAAAAAAAAATCCCCTTCACATGGGATCATAGCACTATACTCTGATATGGACCACTGTTGTGCAATCATTCAGTGAGAAAATGAAATGGAAGTGAAGTGACAGAAATGTCAACAAATTTGCAAATGACTGTATATGGGGGGGGGGGGTGTAATGATGAATACATCATACCCAAAGTTAACCCCCTCACAAATAGATAATTATGCGCATCTATGCCAGTAAGTTTCAAGTCTTGGACAAAAGCCTCCCAAAATATAAAACTTCCTCTCACAAAACTTCCTCTCACAAACCTTGATCAATGTAGGATTGTTACAGTAGATGGAAACTTGATCACTAACCTTGTATTGTTCTCTGAAATAAACATGTATTGTCAATCACATTACTGATGTTGGACTTATTGAGCCTGTTTTTGTCATCACCCTACCTACACAATACGTCACACACTTGGCAGACATGACATGAAAATGAAAAATCAATACCATCTGACAGCCAGAAGGGCATTAACTCATATCCTTTTACACAGACTTAATGCTCTTCTAGCTCTAAACAGATTACATTGTATTTGATGTGCTTGGTGGAGATGATCCCTTTCACAGGCCACAGGATGCCAAGTGCCACCTGTCCAAATGCCATGATTGTAGGCAATGTGATAACTTTCATTCCTTTCATCAACATGTACAATATGTACATGTATGATACGCTTATCACAGATAAGGTGAAAAAATTATAGCATATTTCCCTTCCATATATAAGAATGCTACACCAGCCACAATAAGTATTCAAAAGAATATCATAGAAAGAACAAAAACTATGGCACAACTGGTGTCCAATTTCTCTGCAGGACAGAATATATTGTGGAAAGGACAGTTATACAAGCAAAACAGCATTTAAAACAAAAGCAAATCAGCATTTAAAGAAAAAGCAACACAACATTCAAAGCAAAAGCAAAACAGCATTTAAAGAATTAAGCAAATCTGAACTTGGAAGATGATGTAATGTATTTTTGAAGAGTTATTTTCCCCTTGCTTTCTCTACTTTCTCAGATATCATACAACTTTTGGAGTTGAAGTAAATTGATTTAGATGATCTCCATAATGATCTTCAAAATGACAAATCAGCCTTTTAAACATGCTAGATACATGTACAACCTTTACAGTGTTGGATTCAGCATGTTAAAAAGGTTAATCTGTCAGTGTGAAGATGCTATCACTCCTTGGCCCTTTTAAATGGTGATCTGACACTTTCTATTTGAGAGTGTACGTTGTTGATATTAATATTCCAAATGTTGAAGTTTTTACTAACAAAATACATATGCACACTACTTCTTGACGAAATTGGAGTAGGATAGAATGAGCACAACTAGGGCAAGACAAAAACAATATTTGCGTAATTAACACAAGTGGATAAGTTATGACATCTTGTCGAGAGCGTTTAGAATGAGGGCGGGGTATTGACCACCATGCTTGTAAACAGGATTGGAAGACTAAACTCAGTCTGCCACTGGGCCGTTTGTATATAGGACAGTTACAAATTAAAGATACACAAGCAAGTGCTACAGCTCTAGGACATGGATAAAAGGTATATTTAAGGATCATCTCCATCGTGTATCTGTTTTCCCTAAAGGATCACCTAGTTCCAAAAATATTATTAATTTTTTGTGTCCATGCCTGCCGACAGCTATGTTTGTGTACAAATTGCGATATATCAAGGATATATGCTACTATTTTGTTTCCAATCACTAGATGGTCTGAAGACAGTAAGGACTCAGCATGACAGTATTTGACCACATACTACAAGGTTGGATAAGTATTCTCTTTGTTGATAAACTTTCTTTAAAAGAAATAATTTCCTCCTACAGTTGTCCGTCATCAACCTGTCCGAAACGTTGACTCTTCTCCACTCTCAGCCTTCTCACCTGGTTTACAGTCCTTTTCAGGACTTCACTTTCAAGAAAGATTACTTCTACACTCTCTGAATTTCTATCTCGCCTTTTCTTTTCTTCTCTCAACTTTTCTCCACATTCTTCTTATTACTCAATAGTCCTTTTCAGGACTAACCACATGGTGAACCGTAAACCTTCTCCATGCTCACTCTCTCTCTCTCTCTCTTCACACTTCTACAATGCTCTCAAAACTTGCCCCATCTCTCTTTCTTTCTGTTTCTCTCTTTCTCTGTGCCTCTGTTGCTATCACTTATTATTTCTAGCTCTTTATCATACTCACTGCAGAGTTTGCTTGCTTTGCACAGCTTCTAAATAATTTCTGTTTCTGCCAAATTTTCACATCCTTTATCCTTTCACCCCCTCCATCGCCAAAACTCTTTGATTTTATTCCATTTCTCTCTCTTTTGTTACTCTTTTCTCACAATTAATGCCTTAGAATGTATGAATAATTATAGTAAAAATGTTTCTTTGTATTTTCAAACCCCCCTGAGGAGGATGACAGAGTCAGTAAATAATAAAGTATCTTCTGCTTTGATCTTCCCACTCCACATCATGACACGATGGAGCAACGGGAGTAACCGTATATCTTTCTTTTCATCTGTCTCTGTTCTATGTCTCTCTGTCTGCCTGTCTGTCTGTCTGTGTCTCTCTATAAATAATGTTTGCTTAACTTTTGAATAATTTTAATTCTCTGTGCAAATGTTCATATCTTCCATCTGTCTATCTCTTCATCATCAGATCTCTTGATTTCATTCAATTTCCCTATCCTCAATTACATTTTTTTTTTCACAAGAAATGCTTTAGAATGCATGTTTAATCATTGTCGATGAGTTTCTCTGTACTTTCAAACCACTTATTAAAAGGGGAAGTACATAATTCATTATATTTTGATTTTCAACTCCAAAGTTTAAATAACAATTATCTTAAAGTAGAACACTCAAGAAAATCACAAATATGGCAATTAATGTATCACTAGAAATTGGGAAGCTTACAGATGGCAATCGTATAAGTTTTATGTCAACTGCGTATATGATGATTATAAAAACAACATAAATAAAAGCTTTTCTCAGCATGTGGAATATCCGAGGATTCGCCAGAAATATAGCGATGTTTTGATGTCGTCATACGAGGGATCGATCCTGCTTAAGCAGACGACGTCCTATAATGAATGAACGTAATTGCAATGCAATTATTTATCAAATTATAAAGAGTTTGGTACATTTAAACATGACCTTATTTCACACCATTCTAAAAGGGAAAGTGAACTGATTCTGATAACTAAAACCGTTTGATTGTAAATACACAGGAGAAGGGTCAATGATCAATGAAATAAACCCCATTTTCAAATTGAAAAGCCCTGCGAATAATAGCTGGATGGTATTCGTTCCCTCTTGAAACGCCGAACATGCCGCGGTGCAAGCAGCTGAAAATACAATGGCGTCTTATTTTGTTTACAAGTGACTGATTCCTTTATTTTTTTAACGCTGCATTTTTCATCAAAATAATACCATACACGAAGTTAAGAGTGAGGCAACAGACTAACATTAAGACTGACGCTAGTCAAGTAAGAGAAATAAGTGAAGAGGAGATGACAAAACAGGCACTGAAAAATGTGTATAATGTTATGGGACATCGTCTGCTTAGACAGGACTCGCCCCTCTTGTGTCGTCACACATCTCAGCAGCGTTCAAGGAGCTTTTCAGCTGCTATATCGGGGGCTGTATTTTACTGTTTTATAATTGATAATAAATCATTAATTCAAATGTTTCCAAGCTTTAAATTTGGATAACCTTGTTTAATTTATGCCATCTATGCAATAATAAGTATTCAGCCAATATTTAAAATCATTAGTGTTCTATTTTAAGGAGATGGGAGGTGTCAATTCACTTCCACTCACTTCATGACACAATGCAGCAATGGGAATCATCCTCCATCAACTTGTAGACAAGGTGTGTGTCAGTGCAGGCTAAGGGGACACTCACTGAGTGGATTAGCAATTCATAGCCTGTGGCAAATAAAGCTCTATCTTATAATTAGTAGTTCTGGAGTAGGAAGGGTTAATTCCTCTGTGACTTGTTTTCTTGATGTCAGGGAAACATTGTTCCTGAGCAAGAGCTATTACCAATCACTTGTAGAGGTGTTGTGGATCAGTGGATAAGCCCCCGGACTGTGAACCACGAGGTGCGGGGTTCGAATCCCACTGCAGCACTAGCGTCCTTTGGCAAGACTTTAATCTACATTTGCCACTCTCCACCCAGGTGTTAAATGGGTACCTGGTAGGATGCGAAAGTTAATGTCGTTTGCTTAGCAATGTGAGCGTCACTGTACTGCCCACTGCTGGAATACTCCCCAGGGAGTGGAGAATGTGCACGCATTGTGTGCGGGCATGCCAGAATCGGATGACCGGGGTAATAATATATATCTGTAATTGTGAGCGCTTTGGGCCACTATGGTAAAAGCACCTTATAAATGCTAGGTATTATTATTATTATTATTATTAATCACTTGAGGGGGCCCTCCCTAGACTGCATTAGGAGCCGTGCAGTAGCAAACATTTCGATTCATTTCACTGATGGCAGGTCTTAATGGGTGGACATATCTACCACATTTTGAGTGATCAGTGGCCACAGCTTTGGCCACAGCACTAATAACACAAGTTTAAAGACATCAAAAAAAGAGATCATCAAAGAATTGAACCTTGCAATGTTTAACTTGACCAAACCTCATTAATGGGCCAAGTCATTGATTTTCATCAAATGGATGATTTTCCTTCATACTTGTCTGATCAAAGCTCAAACAGGGCCATCAACTATATCAACTCTATAATCATGAGGAATACTAAAATCTTTGAAGAAGTCAGTTACATATGGGAGAGAATACATTGGACTTGCCTTATTTTGAAACAGAAAAACTTTCTTCCAAGTCATGGTTTTTCAAGAAGCAGCTGATTATTCTTCTTTGAGTAAAAAGAGAAAGATACACATACATGCAACCATGAACTAGAAATTTAGATCACTGACATACAAAATGAGCACACCCAATGACTCCTAAAAGTGGGGAACAAACATGTGAGATTAATTAACGCTTACCTGCTTTTACGAAGTTTGCTGCCGCCCTTCTCTCCAACATTTCTTCTGTATTCATTGATATCTGGTGTAATGCTACCACTGTAACTGAGATCACTATCACTTCCAGTTCTGGTAGACAGACTACTACCACTCCCTTCATTGGGCAAGGACAGTCGTTTAGCTAGGTCCGGATTCAAAAATCTTGGCAGGGGTGGAGAGCTTACAGGTGACTTGGACTGTTCTGTCTCTTCGGATGTGATCTTTCCAGCTTCAATCCTTTCTTCTTCCTGGTCAGAAGCTTCCTCAATCCCTATGACTGGGATCGTGAGCACAGGGTTCATTCTGACAATGTCGCTCATGGAACTGCTACGAGGTGCCATTCCCTGTTTGTCATCCATGCTACTACCGCTGCTCGGGATCGAAGGTAGGTTCTCTGCAGAACAACTTCTAGGATGTCTGCCGGCACTCCCTGTAATGTTCTGGGGGTGGAGTCTAGCGCTTCGGTCACCTCTTATTCGTTCGCTGCTTCCCCGCGTCAACAGGTGCTGAGCCATGTTGGAGGCTGTCGGCTTAGGGGGTTGGTTTAGATTGTTTTCTGTACTGCTTGTAAGGCGTTCATCAGTTGCCTTTGACCTCTGCTCATCGACAACCCAGACCTGCTCTGACGACGTAGAGTGTTCAGGTGGAGATGAGAACTTGGCCAAGGGACTGACACCTGTAGTAAGACAGAGAAGACAAAAATCAGAATAGCAGGCTGGAGACTGATCAACATCAGAGTCAAAAATCCAATTACCTTTACTTTGTCAGTGCTTGACAGATATTGCATACATTTCTAGTCATTCTTTGACACCAATTTACTGTGATCAATATTGCTAATCAGCTTACCATGTCTAATTCTCTGCAGTGTGATTTCCCAAAGTATGTATTCATTAAAGAGAGAGAGAGAGAGAGGAAAAGAAAGACAAGAGTAGCAGGGGAAAAAACAAACAAACAATAAGATACCAAATGAGACAGAATGGATAGCTCTGGGAGGGAGTGGATGACCACATGTTAAAACAAGAAGAAATGAATAAGCAGAGAAAGAAGAAAGAGACAAAATACAAAGAGTGATACAGCAAGCTCATGCATAGGCCTACATAAACATATACATGTACATCATAGTTCATCACAGAGAGAGAGAGAGAGAGGGAGAGGGAGAGGGAGAGGGAGAGGGGGAGAAAGAGAGAAAGAGAGAAAAGAGAGGTAAAGAGAGGTAAAGAAAGAAAGAGATAAATTAATATACAACGGAGGAGACAAAAAAAATAAAAGCAAGATAGGAGAAAAGTGCTTTACAATACCTTGATCATGGCAAGAGCTAATTAAAAGAGACAAAAAACAGTTTCCCATCTTAGGCAGACAGCAGGCACAGTCACGCACACTACGATTCCCTATCCAATTAAAACGTCCCATACTGCCCCATCCCGTAGGAAGGATGATAATAAAGGAATATATATCGCTTCTGATGAGAAGTGTTTTAAAGAGTCCATAATTCATTTGTTTGACAGATTCCTCCCCAATATCCATTGCTTATGAAGGTGATGAGAAGAGCAAGACAAACATTAAATCCCAATGATACCTCCAAGCTTTGAACCGTTTAATGATGTGAGAGTTGGATTTTCATCAGCTGAGAGCCAGAAGGATGTTAACTAAATAGCACTTTACTGGAGTTAATGCCCTTTTGGCTTGTACCAGATGCTTTGATAAAACCTTCAGGGCATACAAGAGTGATTTGGGACCCCATAGAAACACGTGTTCAATTGAAGCACATCAAAAATTCATATTTAAATAATATCTCTACAAAAATTGTTTTAATTCACGAAGTAGGTCTGCAACAATGATGGTACTACAAAATTAGTTTCTTGATTTGGGCACTTAACTGGCTACAACAAACGCTGTGAAGGCTGAAAATCACAAACTACCACTTCTCACTGCTGGGGAACAGTGGAAATACACTGCAGATCAAATAATTCCTCTAAAATACACAAAGACATCCAAGCTTCCACATAGGGGTAAAATATGTCAGAATGTGACTCCCAAATACCATTTCTCTCAAACAGATTTACAGCCAACAAGTATTCAATTTTATATGAATATTTCGATCAGCTACAATTACATCACCTTTGGTAGGCAGGTCCAAAATGCATCGCAGGCGGATGAATTACTCATAAGTGCGCTATATAGGAAGGATTGAGCCATGCAATGGCACAGAAGTAAATAACTATGTCACTTGATCAAGCCCTGAAATGCTAATAAAATATTGTCTGCCTGGTCAAAGTCAGAAATATGTCACCTCTTATCATTTAGTACTGGCCGAATGCCCTTTCAGATCTCAGTGGAGCATTATGGATACTTAACTGTTAAAGGAAAATTAACCCCAGAATATAAATGTACTTATGTTCAATCGTGTAATATATTCTTAATCATTGCCCTGTATCACTTAACCCTTTTAGGACAGAAATATTTTTAGGGCTAAATTGATCCCATTTTGTTCTTCAAATTGGAAACAATATTTTTCTTTTAGTGCTACACAGTTCTAACAAGGTGTAATGTGTGTGGATACAACATGGTTAGGAAGTTTGTTGAAAAGTTTAAATTATTGCCAATTTTTATAAAAATTAATGATTTTAAACCTCTCAATGTGTTGCCAATTTAAGGAATTTAAAGGGAAATCCAACCTTAATGCAAGTTGCTTTGAAAGAAAGAGGAAAAATCAGAGAAGCAGTTTGGTGAAAATTTAAACGAAATCGGACAAGCAATAAGAAAGTTATGAATTTTTGAAAGTTGTAATCACTATACATATGGGAATTTCAAATTGGCCCAATAGGTACATGTAATGTCACTGTGATGTAGCTGTGGACAACTCCTCCATTCGCTCCAACACATATAATGACTAAAATATCACTTTTTTCAAAATGTTTAATTAGTAGGATCTTTTTCTTTCATTAGGACCTATAACAGCTATCTCCAATATATTTTGAGTAATGCCCCGAGGGTAAAGGTGCTTCGGAGAAAACCGCAAATTAATGATAAATTTGTGTACGACAAATGGGAGAGTTGTCCACAAGTATGTCACAATCGACTCACCAAATTGCCAATTTGAGATTCGCATAGATGTAGTGATCTCATTTTTCAAACATCCATAACTTTCTTATTCCTTGTCCGATTTCTTTCAAAATTTCACCATCCTGTTTTTCTTATTTTTCTGCTTTCACACAAATCAACTTATTACCAAGGTTGGATTGCCCTTTAAAACTTATTCTCGTTTTTTTAAATTCCTGGTGGCAAATGCAATATGGTCATGCAACAAAAATGGACAATGTACGTGCAGAAATATTTTCTCTTTCTACTTGTGCATCTGGTATAATTTTTAGAGCTCTGAATCAAAAGTTATTGAGCCAAACCACAAAATGTGGTCAATTGTCTTGAAAGCGTTAAGAAATAAAATATCAAAAAAGGGTTTAAATCAAGACATTCTAGCACACAGTATCGTCTGCTAACACTTTAATGGGGGCTGCCATTTTCTTGATGATATGGAGTCGTACATGAACCATTGGAAACAGTTCCAGTCAGAAAGAAATGTTTAATCCTATAGAGTTAAATTGCTTCTCTTCATTACAAAAAGTCCCCATATATGATGGAAACTACATTACAAGTGTATTTTTCTAAAATTTGAAATTTATAAAAAAAAAATTAAATTCTCTGGTTTTACTAAATAGAAATCAATTTCTTGGGCTTGCCTGGCAAAGCAGAACATAATTTATTATGATTATTGAAGTCCATTATCTCAAAGCAGGTGAATTCATAGTATGTCACAACTGACGCTTGGGAAAGTTTCATCCATAAATTTGAATTAATTTACTCTGTCGCGTACGTCATAGTATCAAGAAAATAGATTTCTATTAATAGTAAAATAGTAATTTTCAAAGAAATATAGAACACATTTTCATTTTTAGAATATATGTAAATATCTGTTAAATATTTTAATTCTCAAATGGGATTTTGTATGAGGAAGAAAGATAATTTTGCAAAGGGATTAAAAATATCTTTAGGTAGATGTACACAAGAAAAGAAAATGGCCGCCCCCAGGTATCGCTAGCAGACAATATATTTTGTTGTGAAAATGTTGATTTATACCCATCTCATATATTTTAATGGAAAACTATGTAGGACAACAAGAAAGAATGATTACATTTTTGAATATTAGCAAATTTATATTTTGAGGTTAATATCCTTTAACTTTACTACAATGAATTAAATGTAGAACATCATTTTCATGATTGTTATGTGACACATAGCTATGAACGACTCTTCATTTCAAGTGGTTGATATTTGTCCACTTCTAGATACTATTCAAAAGCAATCTAATCTTTTCGAACACATTACAGAAGCGTGAAACATCGAAGTACCTTCCCACTACAAACGTGTTTTTGTCGCAGCATAAACTGCAAATTAATAACATGCAATACAACAAAATACAATTTTAAAAAATTAAAAATCTGTTCAAGAAACTCAATGCGACAATATACCACATTTACCAGTAGTTACATTATTGATGTTTCACATGAATAACAATGATCCTTCTATTTTGAGGTTTTACATTATTTCATATAATTCCAAAGGTTTTACGTTAAAGGAGAATTAACCTCAAACAATAAAGACGATAGTGTTCAAAGGTGTTATTTATTCCTACTTGTTAGACTATATGGCTTCGCGTCAAAATATACGAGATCGATACGAATCAAGATTTTCTGAGCAAAATTTATCATCTGCTAGCAATATGTATCGTCTGCTAGCAATACATGGGGGCTGCCATTTTTTTTATGTGTACAAGAAGATTTTCTTAATCCAAATGCCCAATTGCCTTTTTCAAAATTAAAAACCCATTTGAGATTTAAAATATAGAATAGATATGTCAATTTATTTTTAAACTGAAGATTTCCTTATATATTTCTGTTGAAAATCGATATTCGCTTAATATAAATCTATTTTCTAGATACTGTGACGCAATGGACGGAGCAAATTAATTCAAATTTTATGGATGCTTCTTCCCTGAGCATCTATAGCGGCAAACTATGCATTCACCTGCTTTCGGATAATGGGACTTGAAAAGTCAGAATGCATGCTGCATATCAAGAAAATTATAACTAATTTTGTTATTTACTAGATAAATCTATGTATCTACCTATTTGCTAGTTTCCCAAACTATGCCGTCATTCGAGAAAAACTAAGTCTAAAACGCGCAGCCCCTGCCTGCGCGCGCGTACTCCCCGTCCACCAATCCAATCGCGCCACCGCCATACTCTTCCTCTTCCGAGCAGTCAGAGACAGAATCTAGGACATGTCAGACAAGGAGAGGGGCTGGAGGGAGGGACATAGGTAGATACATAGATTTATCTAGTAAATAACAAAATTAGTTATAATTTTCTTGATTTACAGCAATAAATCGATGTATCTACCTATTTGCTAGAATAGCACGGATAAAAACCCGGGTGGCATGTCCCAGGACGGGAGTAACTAACGCGGGGCAGACAGAGACGACGAAGCAGCTCTCAACCCAGAGGTTGCAAAGCTAACCTCACCCGAAAGAACATCCTTAAGATAGAAGGATGTGAAGGAAGTAGGGGAACGCCAAAAGGCGGCCCTCAAAATGTCTTCCAAAGGAGGACCCAGAAAGAGCGCCCAGGAGGTAGAAACACTCCTAGTATCGTGCGCTCTTGGAGGATTCTCAGACAGGAGAGCCTCCGAACCCCCAGCTTGGATAGCCTCGACAATCCAACGGGAGACAGTCTCCCGTGATGCTGGGGAATAAGGGTGACGGGAAAAGAGAAAGAGCTGATCATCCTTACGAAAAACCTTAGTCCTATCCAAGAACCATTTGAGAGCCCTAACAGGGCACCAAGAATTATCCTCCTTGACAGAAGAGAATTCTGACAGAGGACTCAAGAACACTTCGATTGAGCCAGAAGAATCCTTCTGATTCTTGGCAATAAACGAAGGTCGAGGGACAAGACGTACACCTTGCCTTTCCCATCTGATATGCCCGGGCGCCGTAGAGAGAGCCTGAATAGTGCTCCTCCTCTGCCCAGAAGCAATAGCGACGAGGAAGGCGGTCTTAATCGAGAGATGGTGTAAAGACGCTTTGCACAACGGCTCAAAGGGCGGTTTGGCCAAGGCGTCCAAAAACAAAGGAAGGCTCCACGCAGGAGTCAACTGGCGATTTGCTGGTCGTTTCAAAAGACAGACCTCGGCAAATGAGTCAAGAAGGGAGAGTTAGAAACTCCCGAACCATCAGAAAAAAAAACCAAGGTGAACCGGAGCAATAGCGGACCGGTAACCACGATTGGTAGAGAGGGACCTGCCCTTATCGAAAAGGGGCGATAAGGAAATCTGCAATAGCACCCACCGGGGCAGAACGGGAAGCAAATCCCATTTCCCCACACCAAGCATGGAAGGCTTCTAATCTCGAGATGTAAACAGCTCGGGTAGAATCTCTTCTGCTCTGGACCATGAACTGGGAGGCTCTCTCAGAGAGTCCTGCCGTCCTCGCATCCTCCCCGATAGAGGCCAGGCGGTCAAATGTAGAGCCGCCGGGCGATGGTGGAGGATCCCCGACAGGGGCTGAGCTATGAGGTCTGCTCTCCGGTGAAGGGAGAGAGGCCGACCGTCCAGCAGAGACAGAAGAAGAGGAAACCAAGGTCTCCTCGGTCAGCAAGGTGCTATGAGCAGAAACCACGCCTGATCCTCCTGAATCTACCCCAGGACCTGAGGGATTAAGGAGACCGGCGGAAAGGCGTAACCCCGGAAGTTCTTCCACTGAAGGGAGAACGCATCGAGGGCCCAAGCTTCCGGATCTCGCACCCGAGGGCAGTATCTCGGGAGGCGATGATTGAGAGCTGTCGCAAACAGGTCTATCTCCAGAGGGGCGCAGACTGAACAGAGGTGTCGAAGACCTCTCGGTTCAGTGGCCACTCGGAGGGGAGACACATGCCCCGGGACAGAAATTCTGTAATCAGATTGTCCCGCCCGGGAACATAGGAGGCGATCGGAATCACTCGGTGAGACCGACACCACTTCCAAAGTTTGGCGGTTAGATCGTTCAGGGTAGTGGAACGAGTCCCGCCTTGTCTGTTGATGTAGGCAGCAACAGTAGTGTTGTCCGTCAAAATCCGGACGGAGTGACCTACAATCATGTTCTCGAAAAAAAAAAAACGGACATGAAGACTGCCATCAATTCCAACATATTGATGTGGGGTAAGGTGCACAGGTGTGACCAGTCCCCCGAGACCACCTGGTCCAAAAGAGACTTGCCCTTGAAGAAGGAACGACTCATTCGACCAGGGGATAAGCAGGCGTTTGATTTCCTCGGATAGAGGAATCCACACCTTGAGCGAGTCTACACTGGGCTTGGAAAAACTTCAGCAGATGAAGCTGGAAAGGCCTCATATGAAGCCGATAGTCTTTGAGGACATCTACAAGGCTCGATAAGTGGCCCAAGGACTGGAGCCATCGGCCTGCCCGAACTCGACGTAAGCGACGAAGAGATCGAGCCAGTAAGACAATAGTTAGAACTCTCTCCCGACTGGGGCGGGCAAGTTGGTTCACAATGTCTATTTCCGCACCCAGGAAAATGGGTCTGCGGGTAGGAGTCAACTCCGACTTGTCCCAGTTGACTATGAATCATACTTCTTGCGTAGTACGGAGAAGTAGGTCCATGCGTGACTGAAAGACGGACACAGAGCTCGCCACCAGGAGCCAGTCGTCCATGCAAGTGAAAAGTCTCAGACCGCGATACCTGAGGAAAGCGGCTAGGGAAGAGACTACTCAAGTAAAAACTTGAGTCGGTTTCGGGCCACAAGGTAAGGCCTTGAACCGGAAGGTTTCGCTCTGAAAGGCGAAGCCTAGAAGGTCCCTTGAAGAAGGGTGTATCGGTATGTGAAAGTAAGCATCTTTCAAGTCTACCGAAATGGCCACATCTGACGGTCTGATCGCCGGAAGAAAGGAGGCCAAAGTTTCCACGCGGAAAAAGCTCTCTTGGAATGAAGGGATTGATGACCCTCATATTCAAGATCATTCTGAGCTTCCCCGAGCGTTTGGGAATTATAAGATAAGGGAGAGACACAGATGGGGGTGGTCTCTTACCCTTTCGATTGCGCCCTTTTCTAGCAGCTCTTGAATCTCGGAGGAGATGTGCTCTAGAAAGGGGGGCGATATGATCGCCGGAAGAATGGAGGCCAAAGTTTCCATGCGGAAATGTCTCTTGGAATGAAGGTATTGATGACCCTCATATTCAAGATCATTCTGAGCTTCCCCGAGCGTTTGGGAATTATAAGGGAGAGACACAGATGGGGGTGGTCTCTTACCCTTTCGATTGCGCCCTGTTCTAGCAGCTCTTGAATCTCGGAGGAGATGTGCTCTAGAAAGGGGGCGATATGTAGGCGGGTTGCAGCGGAAGGCTCCGCCAACCCTCTCCTCCAACGCTCGGGGCGCACTCGCCGCGAATCCCGGGCCGAACCACGGCCCCGACCGCGACGATGCCTTCTCCTACCTCGAGGAGAAGGCTCCGCCCTGGCCCCCTGTAGTGAGGGGCACTGGGCTGAACTTGCAGTGCACGAGAGGCTGAAAGCTGGAAGTGCCACCGCGTCTAGGAGGCGGAAAACTAGCCTGGGCCTGCGGCTTAGGAGCCGAGGACTTAAGGCGTTTCAGAAGTTCCGTCGCCTGCTAGCGTGAATCAACCTCAAGTTGAATCACATCAGACACCTTACCTCCAAGAGGTGTTGGCCGGAGTGCGGGACCCTGGCCAGGAGGGCAGGTATGTCCGCATCCGCAATGCCCAGAGAGGAAAGTGCAAGTTCCCTCCTGGCATTAGTGGCTATGCTGTCGACACAGACAGTTTTGACCACCACGAGCCTGTCAAGGACAAGAGGGCTTCGTGTAGGAACATGATGTCCGAGTCGGACATCTCAAGTTCCTGGCTCCTAGCGTAGGGAAAGGAGCGTACCCAAGTAGGCAGTCAGCCTCAGGCCAGTCCTGGAATGAGCTTCCATCAAGGACGGGAACTTCTCCCTTTTGGCGTAAGGTGCACTCTGAAAGTTGACACCAAGCCTACCACCTACATGTAGGAGGTCACTGGAACAAGACTTTCTCGTAAAATAATCGAGAGTGTCTTGTTGAGAGAAAGTGAATTCCCTGGCCGAGGGACGGGCCCTACCAAAGATGAAAGAGGCTGTGAGGCGAAGTCATGTAGACTCGCTTAAGTCCTCCGTAAGAGGGATGCCTTTGGAGGGACGCTCACCTTGAAAAAGGAGAGACGGATGTCCCGGATCGGCCCGAATCTGAAAAGAGGTGTCGGGAAGATATTTCTCCAGCAGGGTTTGAGTGTAATCTCAACCTGTGAAGAGGCATCATCCTCCGAAAATCCGGACTGAGAAACCTGATCCCAAGAAGGGCGGTTTAGGTAGTCCCAGGATTCCTCCCCAGGCGGAGCACTTAGTGCCGCTGGAATGGGAGTAGCCCCGACCGGACGATCAAAGCTGAACGTGGTCGGGAGACGCCCGAAGTTGGGCGGCAAGGCTCTTGTGTGTTGGAGACCAAACACAATGAGCCGGATACCTGATAAAGGAACCGGATCCCCACCCACTAGGTGCAGTGGTGATAAACAAGGGAAAACCAGTCTTCCTAGCCGGATAACCGGTAAAAACCGGTATCCGAACCGGATATCCGGTAAAAACCGGTATCCGAACCGGATATCCGGGTATTCGAACCGGATATCCGGGTATTCGAACCGGATATCCGGGTATCCGAACCGGATATCCGGTATCCGAACCGGACCCGGGTTGGTGGGTACAGGTATCCCCCCTCCCCCGGGGGGGGGGGGGGGTGTTGGAGTCGGGCGTGGTGGGAGGTACGGACACAAAGTCTGACCAACCACTCCACTCCACAATGATCTTCAGATAATTCAGAAGTTCATGGGAGACGCCCGACTCAGAAGTAGTAGTCGCCCCTTGGGGGCTAACCTTCTTCTTCTTGGCCCCCCTGACACATGAGGTGAACACACAGTCGATGTCAAGGGGAGAGAGTCCGCCCCGCCTGCTGGCTGGGCAGTACTCAGGCGCCTACGTTTCTGGGCAGGCGGTCACGTGACCGCTCCCTTTACCCACTTGAAAACGGGCGCCGCTTCCGTAGTAAACCCTTTGTACTGGGTACATTAGGAAGATCACGACTCTCTTTACTCTTTCCCGCCTTGCTTGGATTAGAAGCGTGCGGAGAGAGACAAAGAGAGCCGACCCCTGAGCGAACAACATCTATGGCTAGTGAGCGAGAAGTGCAGCTCGAGCGAGACGAACTGTGGGCTGGGGTAGACCCACAGTTTTATCGGTGAGAGGTATTGGACGGGTTAGGCACTCACTCTCACCGTTATACAAGTCTCTTCTTCGAGAGAGGTATTGGCCATGTTTCAGGACTCACTCTCTCGGTATATCCCGCATGAGTTGGTCGACAGAACAGACGACGAACTCATAACGGGGCGAGCCGTACACAAGGCAGGCCCTAACTTACCTTGGTCGAGGCTCCGGGGAAGTTATAATGTTGGTGCGAGATGAAAATCTCGCAGCCAACCCTTCCAAGGCTGGGCGAGTCCCCTTATAAGTATTTAAATACTGGGGAACGCCAGCCGAAACGGAGACCTCGACATGGCTGAAAATAAAGACAAGCAAACAAATATAGAAACCCATATTTGGTAATAAATTTATTATTACAAACAATATAGATCTATAAAAGGGTAACAACCAACTCACATTAGTCGGAGTGGGAATAAACTCCTATTACGGAGACACAACGTTTTGATAAGACCGCTTGTCTAAGCGCGTTGAATCAACCACCTACAGACACGGGGGGCAGCCCGACACAGTGTACTAGTACACCGTCTGTGAATAAAGCCCCGAAAGTGAGGAAAAACGGCAAAGTAATTTCATTAATTTACCGTGAAGGAGGTTGACTCAGGAAAAATCCGATACACCAAAATGAATGTGAAAACATGGTGAACGGGATTTTTATTGCGAAAGGCAACCAAAAATGCTTTTGGAGGTAAAAATCTCGCAATTTAGGTTAAGACTTAGCTTCATAGATGTCACTTCTCTGACGGGCGAGAACGGAAGAGGAAGAGTATGGCGGTGGCGCGATTGGATTGGTGGACGGGGAGTACGCGCGCGCAGGCAGGGGCTGCGCGTTTTAGACTTAGTTTTTCTCGAATGACGGCATAGTTTGGGAAACTAGCAAATAGGTAGATACATCGATTTATTGCTGTAAATATTATGCTCTGCTCTGTTTGGCAAACCCAAGAAAATAGATTTTTGTTAAGCAAAACCAGACAATTTAAAAGTATCATTATAAAGATTTAATTTTTATAAATCATGTAAACACCCACTTTATATTTTTCGTCACATATGGGATTTTAGGTAATGAAGAAAATCAATTTAGGTCTTGGATTCAAAATATCTTCCTGACCGGAACATTTCTCAATGGTTCATGTACAAATCCAAATCAGCAAGAAAATGGCAGCCCCCATGTAAATGAGTAGTAGACGATACTGGGTGTTGGAATATCTTTATTATACCCTTTTCTGATATCTCATTGGAAAATGATTTAGGCCAATAAGTAGGAATATACTACACCTTTCCATATAAGTAAATTTGTACTCAGGGGTTAATTCTCCTTTAAATAATGAAATTCAAATGCATGTATTATGAAAGATTTCACTTTCTGTTATATCAAATGAAATTTTTACTTTTAAATAAGAGGAATAACACTTGTTAAATGTCAGGGTGTAGATAACTTTGACAATTGATATCAACTTAGATGAAACACTGACACCTTGGGGGAAAAAAATGTTTTTCTTATACCACTGTTGTACATAGATGAAAGAAGATCTCAGTACAATTGAGTTTTCAAGATAATTTACAGCTTGGACTGGAAAAGCCCCCGGGCATGCATGTCTCCCTTCTGTGCATGTATCTGTAACAGCTTGATATTGGATATTTTCCAAACAAAATATTGCTTGATGTAATCATTCATTACCCTAGACTTTAAAAATGTCAGGCCACTACGTGTAGAGTATTTCACTGAATAATGTTAGAGATACAATATAATACTTTTGTAGTGTGGCTCTTTCTTGTTTTCTATTGCAGTGTAGTGGATGGGCAGGGGTGGGTTTAAGGGAAAGTTGAGAAGCGGTCATGTGCATGATCATAGTTTAAGAGAAAATGTCTAGACTCTAGAAGTTATTGGGAAAGGTTAATTGTGTATTACATGATCATTAGTGTATACTGTGAGGTTTTGGAATCATCAAAATAATAGGAAATCAACCAATTCATGCTATTTAAAAAAATGCAATGTAATGCATTACACACAGAAATGGGTATAATTATGACACTTACACTATACACACATGTGGCCTGAAAATTTGGATCTAAATTTTTAATTATTTCTAGTCATATTCCGAATATGAGGATATTTGACAAGCAATCCTTTTCATGAGAATGATATTCTTCCACACTGACATTCAAAGAATGAGAAAGCCAACAAATTATCATTCACCTTTATACAAGAACTCAACATTATCTTTAAAGACGGACTATACTATGCCTATGGATAAACTGAAATAAGTACATTGCTGTCTGGTACACCAATATGTGGGTTTTTCCTCCCAATAATGAATAAATTCTTTGCCAAGTGAACTAATTGAGGAACCCCACAGGCTGACCATATTGTTTGTCAAATAATGTGTTAAAGCTACTTTTTAACATCCATCTGAAGGAGGAAAAAACGCAAGTGATTAGAAATAACAAATAAAGCTGACACTATTTAATATTTGGATCTAAAATCTATCACTCATTGACAAAGATTTCTTTTGTGACTCCAAAAAGTCAAAAATTCTTTAAAGGGTTATTACTTAAAGAGGAAAAAGAAATTGAAATTTTAGAAAGTAAGATTTTATAACCAGCATCTTAACAATATAGACCCTGAATTACAAATATTTCCCACTGAAGTCATACAATGTTACAGGCAAAGAAAAAAAGAAAAATGTTTTAATGTTTAAGTATTAAGAAAGGATCAGTGCACTTCAGGCATCTCTATCTTCTAAGTAAGGAAATAGAAACGTAAATGGAGGTTAAAGGAAATGAACACACTTGTGAGTGCAATCCAATATATTGTCAAGACTTTCAACCTTTGTCTTTAAATGTGCATCTGCTTCTCACAACTCTGCTCAAAACTCTGTTAAACATCTAGTAACAAATGTGTTTGTGAGAATTAATTCAGAATTCCTGACTGTTGTATTCACAATTACCAAAACACTGTACTTTAACAGAAAAAATGTCTCAATTTTACACACCAAGCATGCATGATTTACGATTTTACATGACCTCATTTTGCCCATTATATTCACAGCCGGTGTAGAAAGTGTAACTTTTTTAATAAGACAAGTTATGACATTCTCCTAGTTGATGCCAAGTGTACGTCAAACTATGTTTGTGGTTTGGATTGAAATTGTAGTGTGCAATGTAAAATGAGCAAAGTTTTGAGTCAGAAAGTCGCATTTATCATCAATAATGTGTTTACTTTCAAGCTCATTCAGGGGTGTTGCAAGACCATTCTGAAATAAGAGGGAGGGAATTTCAGACCAAAATTTGCCAACAATATAATATTGGACATCAACATTTGCAATTTATCCAAAAAGCTTTAAAATTCCAAACAGAAGTTTTTGAAGGGGGTGGGGTGACACATCTCTTCCCCTCTAGCGATACCTTCAAGCTGATTCACAACTATAAGACTTACTTTTGCTTCAAAATACAACATCAGTTAAATGCAAAGTGATATGATCCTCATTATTATAAACGACACACTTTCTCTACAGATACAGCCTGTTATCTATACTGAACATTGACACATAACTTTTACAAACAGTTAACGAATGCCCGTCTGATTCTCAGCACCCAATTCAATTTTCTTTTCATCAGTATGTTGAGATTGAAAACTGTTTGAGACAACTGTTTTATTTTGTTTCCATTCTATTCCAATGTTGCTGGGTGACAACATGAGGAGTTCTTATCTTAGGCAGCTGTGCAGAACTAATTTATTCTCTATCTCCAGCCATTCATGTGACCAGATCTCTACATCAAAGTTGTAGGGTTAATGGCTGCTTAGTCCCACACTGATAATGATGTGTGGGCTTAGAAAGAGTTGAACCAGAATCAATAACTTTAATGATGCCAGAGAGGCATTTCATTAACTCCAGCGATTAACAATTTAGGGATGCAAGACTATTCTGAATAAGAGGGAGGGAATTTCAGACCAAATTTGCCAAAATTTTGGTCATTCACATTTGCCATTTCCAAAATAAGCTTTAAAATTCCAAATTGCATGACAGAAAATTTTGAAGGGGGGGGGGGGCGGGTGACACATCTCTTCCCCTCTTTTGATACATGCAGCCTGTTATCTTTACTGTGGAGACCGAGAACACCGACACATATAACTTTTACAAACAGTTAACGAATGCCCGTCTGATTCTCAGCACCCAATTCAATTTTCTCTTTATCAGTATGTTGAAATTGAAAACTGTTTATCGAGTTAACTGTTTTATTTTGTTACCCTTCTATTCCAATGTTGCTATGTGACAACATGAGGAATTCTTATCTCGGGCACCTGTGCAGAACTAATTTATTCTTTATCTCCAGCCATTCATGTGACCAGGGGGCTGTTTCACAAAGAGTTAAGTTTGACTTAAAGTCATGCGTAAGTACCAATGCGTATTTAACGTATTTAACGCGTAATCTCATTGGTACATGTAGATTAACCAAGAGCGCGCGTCCCTTGAGCATGATCTGACCAATGCGGTGATGCGTAATATACAGCACGCAACTAGGAATTTAAGTGCGACTTTAAGTCAAACTTAATTCTTTGTGAAACATCCCCCAGATCTCTACATCATAGTAGTAGGGTTAATGGCTGCTTAGTCCCATACTGATAATGATGTGTGGGGCTTGGAAAGAGCAATCAGTTGAACCAGAATCAATAACTTTAATGATGCCAGAGAGACATTTCATTAACTCCAGCGATTAACAATTTAGGGATGCAAGACGACTTTAATATGGCTCTGGAAAAGTGACATTTTTTCTTTCATCCTTATAAAATCAACATAACATACATAACATTCTTAATGTGCTTCTCAGCTTTAAGTGGAGTTGCTCATCAAATGAAAAACACATAGGTATTTTAATCTTTGAGAATTTATTTTCTTTTGTATAGCATTAAATTGTTCTCTTTGGCATTAAAATGGTTTCATAGGCAGATATCAGGCTATTATTCATAGTTTTATTCATAAAGAATATTTATAAGGTAAAAGAAATCAATCTGTTTAAATAGTGTCGATTGTTATGTGCTGAATGAAATTTTTAATAAAGGAAGAACAATTATTTAAATAACAGAGAAAGGTGACCATTTTCAACAGGACAAATGCTGATTTATTGGCTAGTCTCAGAGTTACAACATTTCTAGAGATGCAAATTTATATGTAGATTGCTTATAGTGGAAATTTTACAATTTTACTTTCAAAATAGAAAACGCAAACACTGATACAAAGTTTTTTTACTATTTTTTATGCATCAATTTCTGTAATGTCTTGAACCACTTTAAACCTTAAAAGAGCATGCAGTCAACTGAACTATTATAACAAACATTAACTAGAGAGAAAGAAATCAATGAAATTATTACAGAAAACTGAACTTACATCAATGTGCAGTATGCATGTTAGGCCGGGAAGGGGACCCTTTTCTTTCATTCTTAATCATTTCAAAACTGTTCAACTGGCAAAAATTTCACTCTAAATGAACATCTCAAACCGGAATAAAAGACAATGGGGACAAAATCAATCCTTTTTATGCTTTCATGAGGTGATGTCTGCGTACATGTGATTGGTGGACTAGATGAGTGCTAAAAGAAAAGGGCTTGTAATTTTATCTCATAAGATATATCTTGGACATATTTGTTTTTGATTATTGGTGAACATATGCAGTTAATTAAGTTCCAATCACAGTCTTTCAAAAAATAGGGCGTTTTGTTCTCAATTATTGATTGTTAGCTCTATGAATACAATGAATACCATTCGCTCCTAATTTGTGTGTACATGCACCTTTTTATTTCCGTGACTTGCTAATTAAACTCTACATGGAAATCATGTTTCACCCTTGGTTTTCCACAGGTTTCGAGTACTGCCTTCAGGGTTGTGCCATGGCCAAACTCACAGACTTATAAAAAAAAATAAACAGAGATTTAAAAGACTTGCGAGAACACTTATGATTAATTATATATTCTTTGTTCATATCATATTCCATTTTTCTATTGTGCATATCACACGTAAAGTAACATATCTAGGTGCATGTTTTAGAAATTATCATCCTGAAGCACCTCTGACAAGAAAAATTGGGCCATGTTACATAATTACAAAGAATCAGTGTAAATCTATTTCCAGGTATCCATTTATTACACCTGGGTTAAGAGAGGCTAATATAATTAAAATGCCTAAAGTTCCTGTCACATAATTGAGTATAGAGCAAACTTATGCGTAGTGAACAGAATTTTCTATCTAAATTTGGCAAAGCCTAGATATGCTGAAATACGCTCAAATTCTCGGCCAAAATCTGTTTCTTAATGAACTCCTTGGCATATAAGACGAATGCGAAAAACAAATGATGAATGAATGCTGAATGTATAACTAGCATCCAGAAACGAATTACAGTGCATGTGGGGCATCCATCCAAAGAATGCTGAGCATACACAACGAATGACCTGCGAATGCCCAACGTATGCCTAGCGTACGGATTGGTATGTTGTACCAAAATTTGGAACATGTCCAAAATTAAAAATCGACCCCAGCGTACCCTCTGCGAACCTCAAAGAACAGCTAACAAATTCAACGTAAGTCAAACGTGTCGCAAACGAATGGCAACTTTAATATGCGAATGTACACCCAAATTTCTAAAAACGTTAGCTCGATACTCTAGTATGTAACAGGGGCTTTAGATTTAACATCACAGTTCAAAGTGAAAAGACTGAAATAGTAGACAACAGTGGGTAACTTAAATTGCTTCATATAATAATCATACATAAGTACAAGTGACTTCATATTTCTTCATATTCAATTTGATACAACACCTTGCAAAAGATGCAGAAGGGACTTTCACAGATTACTCATTTTTATTCTCAAAATATTGAGCATGATAATGTACTTGACAGAAGTATCTTATAACTATTGTATGTTAAATATGGTTGTTGTTGACTATTTTTTTGTTTGTGTGTGTGTGTTTCTGCAGAAAGAGAATGATCAACCTTACAACACAGGATCGAATAATTGTACTATTGTATGTTAAATAGTTGTTAATGACTATTTTTTTGTTTGTGTGTGTGTGTGTGTGTGTGTGTGTGATCCTGCATAAGAGAATGATCTTAACACAGGTCAAAATCAATAAAACTAAAACTGAACTTGAACTTGAAATTGTAATTAAGGAGAGCAGAAAAACTCAACAGAGGGCTTTAAAGCTGATATATAGGATTTCATCGGCCAGGCCATAAACACCCCAGAATAAACTGATATGGCAGCATCCATAGCAACAAAGCCACCAAGGAATATGAGATGATATGCAGGTTTTCACTATGGTGGTTTATTAGCCAGTCCATTACACTAATGATTTACTTCACCTCGTCAAAAGGGATTCAGAAAATTGAAGATGAGGTATTAAACAGTAGGATTAAAGACTGGGGGGGGGGGGGGGTCTACAACAAATGCTCCATGGGAAATTGAGTGTGGTCTATTTCTGTATAATCATATCAAATCAAATCAATTTATTTAATTAAAATCCACAATTTTGGATTATCATCAACATACATGTATATATGTATACGCCTCAAATTTGTGCAAATCGACTATCCAGACTATTTCACGAGTGGTTAAATTCGCGATCGGGAAATTCTCAGATCTACAAACAGCAATGATGATATACTTTCGCAAAGCTAAGTGGACATAAAATATTGCCTGCTTAGAGACAGAAGGGCATTAGAGTTAATGCCCTTCTGGCTCCCAACAGAAGATGTATGAAATTAAGATCTCTGAAAAAAGGGTCAACAGGACTTGCAGGCAAATCTCGCTACAACCTGCCGAAATAGCTTTTGCATTGGTCACGTAAACGATTCATTACAGATCAAGAAGAATTTTTTCATTCCCTTTTTACAAGGAAATGATGTGATCAATCAATAGTTGGTGCAGTCCAATTTCAATAACCCTGCAGGATGATGGAAAGATTTCCTTCCTGTTAGCAAACACTAGTTTTCGCTAATCTCGTTTCTTATTCCATTTTGCCGTGCCTCCGAAGCGAGTGGGATTGTTTGAATGAAGTATTCGTTAACTTATATGGAATGATGAAGTTTAAATGCAATTAAGAGTCCTGGAATTGTCCTACATTCTGTAGCCTCTTGGCAGTTCCTGTAACAGTGCACTAAAATTATGGTAAGATCATGCATATTTCCTTCAAGCAACTACTGGTGTATTTAGAAAGACACAGAAAAAGAGTGGCAGAGAGAGAGAGAGAGAGAAAGAGGAAATATGTGGGAAGGGAGGGGGCAAATGGATACAGGAAGGAAAACTCAGAGAGGGAATCAAAGTGAGGGTTTTAAAGCCTTAAGGCAAAGCATGACCACAAAAATTACAATAAGAAAAGAAGAAAAGGGGAAAAGTAGAAAGCCAGAATCAGCGATAGAAAGAAAGCATAATCATACTCTAAAGCAAAAGAAACTTATTGTACACAGTAGTTGCACTAACTCCAGATCTACTGTAGATAGCTGCAGCCAATCAGTATGGATTTACCCCTAAAACAGTTCATGATATTGTTGCTGAGAGCAAGAGAGGCACTATACTTTTACATAGTTAACATCCTTTAGGCTCTAAACAGAGGATATTATCTTTTATAGGCCAAGGCACAAATATATAAATACAGTTATCAGCAAGAGTACATCCACATGTAATATTGCAAGAATTTTTGTACAATTACTTTATCACTACAAAGGGACTTAATTCAACAAATGAATCCTCCCCCCCCCCCCCCCCCGAGGTCTCGACCGTTGACTGCGCAATCACGCCAAAAATCGGCTCGCATGTCGTCCACAACGTAATCTACAAAATTGTATAGTTAAATGCTCCAAAAAAAATTCACATTAATTATGCTAATTTATGCATGAAATCAAAATTTTGCTCTAAATCATTAAATAAAGCTCAAAAAATGCTAATTTTTGGTCTAGACACTCTTTCCAGTATTCTTTTGGTATCAAAATTGATTTCTTATGTATTTTATTGTATTTAAAAGTTCTTATGTATTTCTTTATTTTTTATTTTTTTTTGATGAAATTTGTCAGGACCACTTTCGCAAACATAAACACCATAAAATGAATTCATTTTAATTAGCAAATGTGAAAATATAGATTTCTAAATTTTGGCTGAAAACACTTTTTGTATAGAAATTATACATGAAACGTTTTTGAGCAATTTTGGTCTGACGTGCAAGTACGAAATGTGGAGTAACTTCGGAACTATTTCAAGATTTATTTTATCTTTCCCACAAATATGATTGGCGTAAGCATTTAAAGCTGTGCGTATCATGCGTACCACATGAAGAGGCACGCAAGAGGTAGGAGACTGAGATAAAATATGAGATAAAATCCGAGATAAAATGTGGTCTCAGAATACAAGAAGATAAAATATCAAATTTTAGAGATAATGATGCTCAGAATACCACCCCTGGTTAAGTGTTTTGAAGTTGATTTTACACATTCTAGCTGTACACAAAATATTCTTTCAGGTGATTGGTACACCTTAAGTCTTCCAATTGTGTTGTTTTCTGTAATAAGTCCCCTCTAAAAAAAATAGTGTTGTTCTGGCTTGTTTCTTCTAAGGGTTTCCCCTCACTCCATGAGGATAAGAGCATTGATTCGCTAGCATGCACGCTCAGTTTTCACTGATTAAAAACTTGCCTTCAGGCCAGGCAGAAGCAGTTCTCATTACCTGCAGTTATATCATTACGCTTTACAGAGCGGAACAGCAGAACAAGATTACTTTGTATTACAACAGAAAGTGTGGTAAGGGTGTTAAAGCATCGTGGTTGGAAGATTGGAAAAATTACAACCCAGTGCCAGGCTAGGGAAACTTTCTTCTTTACTTTGACGCCTATCATTCGGTGAAGCCGATGCACATCCATTTTTTGGTTTTCTTCATTTGTTGTTATCCCAAGTGACCTTAACTGCCTAAACACGATCGCAAGGACTTTGTTTTATATCCCTCATCAACAATTACAAATTACAAATTAATGTTAGATGGTATAAATCTGGAGTTGTTGTTAGATCTATAAAATGTAACGGTTAGATCAAAACACAGTGGATGCTATTTTTGACGATTGATAGTCGCTGAGCTTTAGACCGACCTCATATAGATCGAAGTAGATTTCCGAATAAAGGCCCTGTATATTAATTTTCTTTTATAGGCCTCATCAAATACTAAATACCGTAGATCTGGATCTAACTTTGATCTAGGTAGTCAAGTATAACATATAAGTTAATTTAAGTTAAAGGGTATACCGTAAATTAATCGGTGTAAGTCCAAGAGAGAGCAAGTCAAAATTTTATGGCTAGTATGAACAGCACAGGCACAGTAGATTAAAACTTTAGATCTAACATATAAAAAAAAAAATAATAGGCTAGGCCTAACTTAGTTTTAAAGCACTAGCACTTAATTTTAAATAGATCTAACTTTAGACTAGTCTTTAGGTCTACTCAGTTAGATCTAACAAACACTAACAAGTTAAAAAGGGTCAAACAACATATATAATTCAGGATAACAGTTTACGTTCAAATGAAATTTTACCTGATAACTGAACTCGTCAATTAAAATCAAATCTTTTTCCTTTCAACGGACACTAGGCTAGACATAGGTTGCCATGTTTTGATTTCGGTTGATGACATGCGCTTGAAGACGTGCATTTAGCTAGTATGATTGCGCGTATGCATGAGAAACAGCTGATCTACTGGCCTACATCCAATTACATTTACATAACCAACACGTTGTGTTGTTTCATGCAGATTGTAATGAATCTTTGACAAGATAGGTTGACAGAATTATTAGTTGCAAATATTCATTTGGCTTAGTGTTCCTTGATGCATATTTTGCAAAATTGACAGCTAATTTTTGTTCAGTGTCCCCCCTCCCCCCTCCCCCCACCCACTTTTCTTTATATGGATTCATGAAAACTCTTGGGCTTGGCGTAATTTCATTGGTGCCTGCCCCGTCCCATCGCGGGAGTTACCCGAGGGAGACAGTCTGGCTGCTCGCCGTACGAGTCAGAAGAAATGATTCTAGGGAGCAAGGGGCAGTTGGAGGCATGATAGTAAAAAAAAAAAACTATTATAAAATTATTATATTATTAAAAGTTTGACGTCACAAACTTATTTTTCCCCCGGAGGAATTTCTTCTTCTGGTAGAACTATGATTAATCACATGAGGTACTCTCGACCAATCCAAGATCAAGAAATTTTCAATGAGGGATATAATACAATATAATACATGATATAATTCAGATATGATATAAATGGTACAGTATAAACTTATGAACACAATAATATAATACTGTAGTTAAATGATTAAGATTTCATTGTAGTAAGAAATTACATTATTTGACACAAACTAATCATATAATCAAAAAATCATGGCAATCGAGTTCAAAACTACATTTCACGTTTTAATTTCAAATGCTTTTAAAAACTGCTGGGATAAACATCTCGACTCTCCTTAATGCATACTTTGATTTTTAATGTACATGTCCCTATTTTCTAAAAGTCTGTGGTTAGTACAGATTTGGCACTTACATGTAAGTGAGAATATTCATGGTAGTGATATGAGCCTTTTAGCTCTGTCTCTGGAAAACTCCACAAGAGTGGCGGCTAAAACGAAATGACAAACAAGAGATGGAGGAAGTCTCCCCCCCCCCAATACAGTGAAACCTGTATCTAAAGAATGCTCAAGTGAGACAAGAAAATTTGTCTTAATGAGCAGGCGGTCTTTATACATGTTTCATTGAGAAACACTTTTCAAGGGAAACAGAAATTGTGGTCTTTACAGACAGGTGGTCTTTCTATACGGGTGGTCGTTAAAGCAGGTTTGACTGTAAAACAATGTTTAAAAAGTATATTCTTACCTTTAGATTTGGACCGTTTTGGGTTGCTAAGCGACCGTCTTAGGAAGGGATTGGGGGAGGAGCCGGTAACATCTAGTGACATAAACCTAGTCCTGGTCCTGGGTGTGTCTCGTTCCTCCGCCCGCACTCCGCCTGATCCCCCAAAGGCAGAGGACCCCTCTAAGAGTTCACTGATAGAGTCATGGTCAGCAAAGAGAGGGACATGACTCTCTAGATCCTCCTGTAGGACACAAGCAAAATATATATTCATGAACCAATAGTATTAGATTCCAATCGGCTGTAGGACACATGCTGCGGCAACAATTGCTCTATGGTCAATATCTGAATTCCTAACTTCAATCCATTACCAAACACTATAGCTTATTTCAACAACCCTAACCCTAAACCATAACTAAAACCCCATAGCAACCCTAACTTTTTGGCCCGATTTCACACAGGAGGTTTAAACCTAAACCATGGTTTAAACCTCCGTAAGCGTACTGAAATAGGCGTAAATAAGCGCACATTGCCCATGCGTGCGCTCGAAGAAAATATATGATTGGATCGGATTCCGTGCGCACGTACGCTTTGTGAATTCGGGCCTTTATGTTTGATATAAAAATAATTCCCACAGCATATGGTTGCACCTTCCAATCAGCTAACCCATTCAATATGGGAATCATGTGGTTTCAGCCTGGCTTCGGCAATGACTTTACCGAGTGGTTTCATATGATTTTGTGATGCTAGAATCAGGAAAATAAAACACAAATCAAAATCACAGATTTGAAATTTATTTCCACAGTACCATATAAAAACACATGTACTGTATGATAGCCGTATATGCCAGACAGACATACACATAAAGTATGTGTTAAAAAACAAATTGTTTTGGGGGAGAAGTTTGGTTGTGAAAAAGTCTCATACTATACAGCGTTAATACAAGTCAATTCTGATTCTTTTCTGACTATGGAACATTTTGCCAAATGATGTTCACATATTATATTCAACTATTTTTTAAAAATTAAATATATTATTTACATCATTATGTTTTAAAGCAGGATTAAATGAGCTTATGACATTCATAACTTCACACTTGGTATTTCTGCATTTCTTGTATACTGACATGGATTGTTTTTGACTCCATTGAATGCAAAGTGGTCAAAAATTGACCACTTGAACTTTGTGTTCTCAAGATAGCGATACCAATTTAGCACCACTCTGCGTAAATATTTGTGCAAATGGTGTAAAATCTAGAGCTGTGCCCTGTCTCATTAGACTCGGATTACTGAGTTACATGCTTAGATATCACCATCCAATCAAGACTCTGCCAAATTTTGTATTGCATTACGGATTGTTTATGTGAAAATGCAGCGGTTATCCAAAGGAAAAAACCTACCCCCCCCCCCAAAAAAAAAAAAAAACAACCCCAGAACTATACCTCCTATTAAATCTTTTTCTCTCTAAATCATCAAGCAAAATGACTACCATATTTGTTGTCTTCATTTGTCTAAGCACCATTCTATGTACATGTAAATCTACACTATAAATTGATGCAGAATCATTTAAATTGGTAATTTTCAAATCTTGTTTATCTTCCTACCCCACAGATATATTAAGATATATTAAGATTCATCAAATCTCATCAACAACAGGGGTCTGGTGCACAAAGACAAAAAAAAATGTCCACTTTGGACCCCGAACTGGTATAAATCAAGAAAATTATAACTAATTTTGTTATTTACTAGATAAATCTATGTATCTACCTATTTGCTAGTTTCCCAAACTATGCCGTCATTCGAGAAAACCTAAGTCTAAAACGCGCAGCCCCTGCCTGCGCGCGCGTACTCCCCGTCCACCAATCCAAACGCGCCACCGCCATACTCTTCCTCTTCCGAGCAGTCAGAGACAGAATCTAGGACATGTCAGACAAGGAGAGGGGCTGGAGGGAGGGACATAGGTAGATACATAGATTTATCTAGTAAATAACAAAATTAGTTATAATTTTCTTGATTTACAGCAATAAATCGATGTATCTACCTATTTGCTAGAATAGCACGGATAAAAACCCGGGTGGCATGTCCCAGGACGGGAGTAACTAACGCGGGGCAGACAGAGACGACGAAGCAGCTCTCAACCCAGAGGTTTCAAATCCAACCTCACCCGAAGGAGCATCCTTAAGATAGAAGGATGTGAAGAAAGTAGGGGAACGCCAAAAGGCGGCCCTCAAAAGTCTTCCAAAGGGATGAACCTGACAAAGCGCCCAGGAGGTAGAACACTCCTAGTGTCATGCGCTCTGGGAGGCTTCCCAGACAGGAGAGCCTCCAAACCCGCAGCTTGGATAGCCTCGACAATCCAACGGGAGATAGTCTCCCGTGATGCTGGGGAATAAAGGTGATGGAAAAAGAGAAGAGCTGATCATCCTTACGAAAACAACCGTAGTCCTATCCAAGTACCATTTGAGAGCCCTAACAGGGCACCAAGATTTATCCTCCATGACGGAAGAGAATTCCGACAGAGCACTCAAGAACACTTCGATTAAGCCAGAAGAATCTGTCTGATTCTTGGCAATAACGAAGGTCGAGGGACAAGACGTACACCTTGCCTTTCCCATCTGATATGCCCGGGGGCCGTAGAGAGAGAAAGGTGGTCTTAATCGGGAGATGGTGTAACGACGCTTTGCAGAACGGCCCAAAGGGCGGTTTGGCCAAGGCGTCCAAAACCAAGGAAGGCTCCATGCAGGAGTCAACTGGCGATTTGCTGGGCGTGTCAAAGGAAGACCTCAGCAAATGAGTCAGGAAGGGAGAGATTGAAACTCCCGAACCATCAGAAAAAAACCAAGGTGAACCGCAGTAATAGCGGACCGGTAACCACTAAAGTTAGAGAGGGCCCTGCCCTTATCGAAAGGAGTAATAAGGAAAATTGTTGTAAAAGCACCCACCGGGGCAGAAACGGGAAAACAAACCCCTTCTCCCCAACAAGCATGGAAGGTTTCTAAACTCGAGTTGACAACAGCTCGGGTAGAAACTCTTCTGCTCTGGACTATGAACTGGGAGGCTCTCTCTGAGAGTCCTCGCTTCCTCCCCAATAGCGGCCAGGCGGTCAATGTAGAGCCGCCGGACGATGGTGGAGGATCCCCGACAGGGGCTGATCTGAGGACTGCTCTCCATAGAAGGGAGAGAGGCCGACCGTCCAGCAGAGACAGAAGAAGAGGAAACCAAGGTCTCCTCGGCCAGCAAGGTGCTATGAGCAGAAACCCACGCCTGATCCTCCTGAATCTTCCCCAGGAACTGAGGAATTAAGGAGATCTGCGGAAAGGCGTAACCCCAGAAGTTCTTCCCTGAAGGGAGAACGCATTGAGGGCCCAAGCTTCCGGATCTCGCACTCGAGAGCAAACTCGGGAGGCGATGATTCAGAGCTGTCGCAAACAGGTCTATCTCCAGATGGGCGCAGACTGAACTGAGGTAGTCGAAGACCTCTTGATTCAGTGACCACTCGGAGGGGGGACACATGTCCCGGGACAGCAAATCTGCAATCAGATTGTCCCGCCCGGGAACATAGGAGGCGATCGGAATCACTCGGTGAGGCCGACACCACTCTTAAGTTTGGCGGTTAGATCGTTCAGGGTAGCGGGAAGAGTCTCGCCCTGTCTGTTGATGTAAGCAGCAACAGAGGTGCTGACCGTCAAATCAGGACGGAGCGACCTACAAACATGTTCTCGAAAAGGTGGAGAGACATGAGGACTGCCATCAATTCCAACACAATAAGTGGGGCAAGGTGCACAGGTGTGACCAGTCCCCCGAGACCACCTGGTCCGCACAGGGCGATAAGTAGGCGTTTGATCTCCTCGGAGAGAGGAATCCACACCTTGAGCGAGTCTACACTGGGCTTGAAAACTTCAGAAGATGAAGTTGGAAAAAGGCCTCATATGAAGCCGACAGTCTTTGAGGACATCCCTATGGCTCGATAAGTGGTCCAAGAACTGGTGCCATCGGCCTGCCCGAACTCGACGTAAGAGACGAAGAGATCGAGCTAGAAAGACAATTGCGTGAATTCTCTCCCGACTGGGGCGGGTAAGTTGGTTCACAATGTCTAATTTCCGCACTCTAGGTAAATGGGTCTGCGGGTAGGAGTCAACTCCTACTTGTCCCAGTTGGCTATGAATCGTACTTCTTGCGTAGCACGGAGAAGTAGGGCCATGTGCGACTGAAGGACGGACACAGAGCTCGCCACCAGGAGCCAGTGGTCCAGGTAAGTGAAAAGTCTCAGACCGCGATCCTGAGGGAAGCGGCTAGGGTAGAGACTGCTCGAGTAACACTCGAGGAGCCGGTTTCAGGCCGAAATTTAAGGCCTCGAACCGGAAAGTTTCGCCTTGAAGGAGAAACCTAGAAGGTCCCTTGAAGAAGGGTGTATCGGTATGTGAAAGTATCTTTCAAGTCTACCGAAATAGCCACATCTGACGGTCTGATCGCCGGGAGAATCGAGGCCAAGGTTTCCCTGTGGAAAAACCTCTCTTGGTATGAAGGAATTGATGACTTCCATATTCAAGATCATTCTGAGCTTCCCCGAGCATTTGGGAATATAAGATAGGGGAGAGGCACAACTGGGGTGGTCTCTTACCCTTTCGATCGCGCCCTTTTCCAGCAGCTCTTGAATCTCGGTGGAGATGTGCTCTAGAAAGGGGGCGATAGTGTAGGAGGGTTGTGGCGGACGGTTCCGTGTGGGAGGGGCTTTGCGAAAAGTATGCAGAAGCCTCCTCGCACGAAGGGGAGCACGAAAACGTCGTCGGTAATTCCTTCCCAGGCGAGAAGGTACTGAAGACGGCCGCCAACCCTCTCCTCCAACGCTCGGGGCGCACCTGTGCACGGGGCAGCTGGAAGCGCCACCGCGTCTAGGAGGCGGAAAGACAGCCTGGGCCTGCGGCTTAGGAGCCGAGGACTTAAGGCGTTTCAGAAGTTCCGTCGCCTGCTTGCGTGAATCAACCTCAAGTTGAATCACATCAGGCCCCTTACCTCCAAAGAGGTGAAGGCCGGAGTGCGGGACCCTGGCCAGGAGGGCAGGTATGTCCGCATCCGCACTGCCCAGAGAGGAAAGCATAAGCTTCCTCCTAGCATTGGTGGCTATTGCTGTCGACACAGACAGTTCCAACCACAACGAGCCTGTCCAGGACAAGGCTTCGTCTAGCAACAGGATGTCCGAGTCGGACATCTCGAGGTGCTGACTCCTAGCGCGAAAGGAAAGGAGCCTACCCAAGTGGGCAGTCAGCCTCAGGCCAGTCCTGGAATGAGCTTCCATTAAGGACGGGAACCTCTCTATTTGGCGCAAGGTGTACTCTTAAGTAGACACCAAGCCTACCACCTACATGTAGGAGGTCACTGGAACAGGACTTTCTCGTAATTTAATCGAGTGTCCTGTCGAGAGAAGGTGAAAACCCAGCCGAGGGACGGTTTTACAACGAGCCTGTCCTTGGACAAGGGGCTTCGTCTAGCACAGGATGTCCGAGTCGGACATCTCGAGGTGCTGGCTCCTAGCGCTAAGGGAAAGGAGCGTACCCAAGTAGGCAGTCAGCCTCAGGCCAGTCCTGGAATGAACTTCCAATAAGGACGGGAACCTCTCTATTTTGGCGCAAGGTGTACTCTTAAGTAGACACCAAGCCTACCACCTACATGTAGGAGGTCACTGGAACGGGACTTTCTCGTAATATAATTCGAGAGTGTCCTGTTTAGAGAAGGTGAAATCCCCGGCCGAGGGACGGACCCTACTAAGGATGCAAGAGGCTGTGAGGCGAAGTCATTGAAGACTCGCTTACAGTCCTCCGTAAGAGGGATGCCCTTGGAGGGACGCTCACCTTGAAAAAGGAGAGACGGATGTCCCGGATCAGCCCGACTCTGTAAAAGTGTCGGGAAGAAATTTCTCCAGCAGGGCTTGAGTCTCTACCGCCAAGGACCCAAAGGTCTGGGGTGTAATCTCAGCCTGTGGAGAGGCATCATCCTCCGAAAATCCAGACTGAAACCTGATCCCAAGAAGGGCGGTGTAAGCAGTCTCAGGATTCCTCCCCAGGCGGAGCACCAAGTGCCGCTGGAATGGGAGTAGCCCCGACCGGACGATCAAAGCTGAACGTGGTCGAGAGACGCCCGAAGTGGGGCGGTAAGGCTCTAGTGTGTTGGAAAACAAACACAATGAGCCAGATACCTGAGAAAAGGAACCGGATCCCAACCCACTAGAAGCAGTGGTGGTAAACAAGGGAAAACCAGTGTTCCTAGCCGGATAACCGGTAAAAACCGGTATCCGAACCGGATATCCGAACCGGATATCCGGCAAAAACCGGTATCCGAACCGGAACCGGTATCCGAACCGGACCTGGGTCGGGTCGGGTACAGGTATCCCCCCTTCCCCCTTGGGGGGAGGGGTTGGAGTCAGGCGTGGTGGGGAGTACAGACACAGAGTCTGACCAACCACTCCGCTCCACAATGATCTTGAGATAATTCAAAAGTTCATGGGAGACGCCTAACTCAGAAGAAGTGGTCGCCCCTTGGGGGCTAACCTTCTTCTTCTTGGCCCCCCCTGACACATGAGGTGAACACACAGTCGGTGTTAGGGGGAGAGAGTCCGCCTCGCCTGTTGGCTGGGCAGTACTCTGGCGCTTACGCTTCTTGGGCAGGTGGGCATGTTTATCGCCCCCTTTACCCTTAGAAACGGGCACCGCCTCCGTAGTAGGCCCTGAAGGGAGTACTTTTGGAGGATCACGACTCTCTTTTTCCCTTACCCGCCTTGCTTGTGTTAGAAGCGTGCGGAGAGACAAAAGGAGCCGATCCCTGAGCAATCACACCTATGGCTGAAGAGCGAGGAATGATGCTCGAGCGAGACGAACTGTGGGCAGGGATAACACCCACAGTTTTATCGGTGAGAGGTATTGGCCGGAGGCACTCACTCCCACCGTTATACAAGTCTCTATCTTCGAGAGAGGTATTGGCCGTTCCCAGCACTCACTCTCTCGGTTTTCCCCGCATGAGTTGGTCGTCAAAAAAGACGGCGAACTCATAACGGGGCGAGCCGTACACGAAGTAGGCCCTAACTTACCTTAGTCGAAGCTCCGTGGAAGTTATAATGTTGGTGCGAGATTAAATTCTCGCAGCCAACCCTTCCAAGGCTGGGCGAGTCCCCTTATAAGTATTAAATACTGGGGAACGCCAGCCGAACGGAGACCTCGACATGGCTGAAAATAAAGACAAGCAACAATATAGAAAACCATATATAGTAATAAATTTATTATTATTACAAAACAGTATAGATCTATATAAAGGTAACAACCAACTCACAAGACGGAGTGGGAATAAACTCCTATTACGGAGCACAATGTATGATAAGACCGCTTGTCTAAGCGCGTTGAATCAACCACCTACAGTCCAGACACGGGGGCTAGCCCGACGCAGTGTACTAGTACACCGTCTGTGAATAAAGCCCCGAAAGTGAGGAAAAACGGCAAAGTAATTTCATTAATTTACCGTGAAGGAGGTTGACTCAGGAAAAATCCGATACACCAAAATGAGTGTGAAAACATGGTGAACGGGATTTTTATTGCGAAAGGCAACCAAAAACACTTTTGGAGGTAAAAATCTCGCAATTTAGGTTAAGACTTAGCTTCATAGATGTCACTTCTCTGACGGGCGAGAACGGAAGAGGAAGAGTATGGCGGTGGCGCGTTTGGATTGGTGGACGGGGAGTACGCGCGCGCAGGCAGGGGCTGCGCGTTTTAGACTTAGGTTTTCTCGAATGACGGCATAGTTTGGGAAACTAGCAAATAGGTAGATACATCGATTTATTGCTGTAAATAAAGGCCTACATTGTGCACACACATACATACATGTACCCCAAATATATTTTACAGCACCTTATTACAAAGAAATTATTACATACATGTATAGCCCATAATATCAAACATATAAATTAAATTTCAACTTAATAACAATTATTTCCAACTTTTCAATATACATTAAGTGTACAAAGTAATAAATGAACGAACTTTAGTTTGTGTGTACTATGATGCACCAATATAAACTATCATCCTGACATCTGCTTATTAAACAACAAAAAAAAAATTTAGGGTACATGCCTCTACAAAAACAACAACCATTAGAAATCATGACATTTCCGTTTGGATTACCAGTGATCTATGACAACTCATCTTGATGTATTCAGCATCAAATAACAAAACACAGTTGCAATGGAAGGTTATTCATAAACTCCTCATGCAAGTATGATCCCTTTTGAAAGTTGAAGTCACTTCTTTGGCCCATTTTCTCGGCAAGATGATATTTAGCTAATGTCCATCAACCCATTTTGTTAAATTCATGTGCATTGCTTCGTCTTGAAATGATTTCTCCTACTCCTTGTCCTTCATGAAAGAGTTCTTGATTCTGTCTGATGCCCAAAGCAGAATGAACTTTGAATATTTCTACTCCATGCCTGCCAGCCTATTAATTTCCTACAGTAGCTTTCTAAAGATAGGCTTCCACTTTGCGATAACTGTCACATGTCAGATGCAGACAAAAAGATGCACGGATCGCATGAAGCAAGATGGTAAAAAAAAAATGTAGATTGGAAATGATACCAATATTCAGGATTAATACACATCAGCGATGCCAAAAAACACTTAACCTTTCAAGTTCCCAGTGATCTGCAAGAGCAACGATGGCAAATCAGGCAAAGTTTTCCTTCCTATTAAGGAACAAGCAATACTACGCACTTTTACGTCAAAATCTGGTAGAAGCAACCTTGATTGCCACATCACACTTCAGATGAAATTTGAGCTCCCGTCATTGTAAACAAAAGTTGGAGTTAATTACACAATGCTTCAAAAGGGTTCCTTGAAATTCTCACCGTCAATTAATCAAGTAAGCAATCCACTTCACTGATTACACAACTTGGTCATCGTGAAAACATTCACACCAGTATTTCACATCTCTGCATCTGTGGAATTTACAACAACTGCCGCGATTGCCAGGGCTTATCATGCAATAAGTTAGTATCTGAAGTGCTGCGTAAGGTAATGAAGTGATATCAAGAATCTGTCCAAATATGTGAACAGCCTTCCGGTCTGAAGCGTACGTCTCGCTCCCAGACTGATAGGGTTAAAATGGTGTCAAGTTAGCTTGACTGAACAGGCCTCGCTTATAGAGGATACCCTGTTGCACCCGTGAGCATTCTCCTTCACCTTGCGGCAGAGAGTATTTTAAAAAAAAAACACCTGTCCAAAGTTCCAGCACATCTTTCAGTTGGGCACAAAAGAAGTGAACTGAAGGCTATGGGACCTGGCACATAGAGGTATATAGTTATACCCCGACCCTAATCCTTCATCCACCCCCCCCCCCCCTTTTTAAATCAGGATTATCAAAGAAAATAATGAGTCTAAATAACAGCCCCATTTAAAGAATTGATTCAAATCATATCATGTTATTGTTAGTCATTCGCACACCATAAGCTAAGCAATGAATCAAAATAGTACCCCCCCCCCAAAAAAAAAAAAAAAAAATCCAACCTGGACATGCGGGTGAAACAAATTCTCATGAAATTAAGATTGAAAGAGAATTAACGCAGATTTTGTTCTTCTAGACCAGTTGGTTTAAGACCTGCTTGATGGACAATTCAAAAGTCTAATTCTTTGTAAAGCAAATAGCCCTACAGCAAGCACTCGGTACTGTCAGTGCGGGGGCATGGTATACTCATGGACTCCATAATGAAGTTCATCAGAATAATGGTTTCATTCTCAGGAAAATTAAAGGTCTCCAGGCTTAGACTAAGTGCAGAACCACAGGGGCAACTATTTCTTAAAACCATTGCTTCTTTTTATTCATTCAACCCCTTTCTAAATGTCATTATGTTGGGACAATAGGATATCCATCTCGTGGTATCAACACAAGCCATCTTCATTGATGAAGCTTGGCAGAGCTGTATAGGGGTGCATTGGAGAAGGGGAGGGAGAATCAATAGGGCATTACCTGGTCTTTAATAAGAAGATTATGTAATGTTGGAGTACATGTCAAAAGGGTGAGAATATATGTAACTGATCTTGATGTCAAAAATGAAAACAACTTTGGAGTGGGTAATCCTTGAGATAGTAAGCCAAGTACAGGTACAAAAAACAGTAACTGTGGGGAGGTAACAAACAGAGAGATGGGAGAACAGGACTCGGGGGAAATATAGCCTATTTTAGTTTTTCAGTGCATATAGTTATCGGGAAGGTGTGACCGTGCCTTCAATTAATATACTAAAATACTTGAGTGTAGTGATAAAATTTTATTTCATTTTTCTTTGATCATTTCTCTCCTATTACACATTTTCAACCATAATTATTGGGCAGATCGTTATCATTTATTTAGTGCAGAAGGTGTAAGCTAGGTTTGTATCTGTGAAATTTAATTTCCATCATTACCAGAACACAAATTACCTTTACGGGCTGTTGAAATATTACCGATAATGATTATATTGGTTTGGAAGGGTATCTGAGCTCATGGATTTAAGCTAATGAGCCTTCAGCATCGATTTCCTCAGATTTAATACATTTTCTGCAGAGATTGATTTTATAGTTATCGTTATCAGTGGTATGTGACTGACCCTTTAAACACAGGTCTCCTGTGAGTATTCTTGCATCAATTGGGCCAAACGTAACAGTTCAACCCCGCATTCAGACTACCAAAATTCATTGTATAGCTATACGAAAACCTTACAGCTATACGACATACCATACTATATAATACAATGAAACGATACATAGCAAAACGAATGTTTGCGCATCGTTTCGAAAGAAAATTTGATAAAGAATCAGCATCCACTCATAACGTTGTATTGTACGAAAACTGGAAAACTGGGTGAGGCTTATCATGTGTGCGAGCCGATATGACCAATCAGCTGTAATTTCTGAATGATCCAGCGCTGCCAATGAAGTAAGCTGATACAACACATATGGTGTCAGCTGACCTCCTCAAATTAGTTTCTTTACTCTTTTTTTTTCAAGTACGTTTTTTTTTTTTTTGTATATAGCATGCAAAGTGTGAACAATAGCCAGCCAAAACACCAAGGATCAAGAAGGCTAATCAATGGTTAACTGCAACTTATTTTTAAAATATATAAAAAGCAATTTAAAGTAAAATATTGGGCAATAGGTAAAACCCTGAAGTCATGAAATGCGATTTGCCAAAAGGAATCTTTTAAAAGAATTTCACTATATGATGATTCATTATACGTTTCTTTATACGTTTCTTTATACGACTTTTATACAACTTTCCTGTAGTCTGAACAGGCTGCCAGATTCACCTACTGGAGTCATTATGACTCCTTAGGATGCAGTGACAGTGTGAGTGAAGTGTTGATGGCTGGTATCAAGTGTCAAAGAGGTGTCCTCTGAGAACGTCTACCTGTTCCATTCCATTGACCTCACTGACGAGGATCCATGACAGAGCCTACATCTTGCTCTTTCTCGCTCATTGATCTTCCACTCTTTTTTTTTTTCCTCTTTATCCTTATCTGTTTGTTAATTTATCTCTCTCTCTATCCCTTCTTCTCTGTATATTTCACCCTTCTGCCTTTCTCCCACTCTCTCTCTCTCTATCCTTTTTTTTCTTATCTTTCTGTATCTCTTATCCATTTCACTCTTTTTATTTCTCCCTCTCTCTCTCCCTTTGTACAGTAGATCCATGCTCTCACTCTCTCCCAGAGTCCCACTCTCCCTTCCTTTCTTTCTCCCTTCTTCTCTCTTGTCTTTCTCTCTGATTTTCTCATGTGCAATTTAATTTAATTGTAGGGGGCAAATATACTGGATTATATGCAGGCAGAATAAGTATTCTTTTCTCAAAAT
Organism: Heliocidaris erythrogramma; assembly: GCA_025617745.1. NCBI lineage: Eukaryota > Metazoa > Echinodermata > Echinoidea > Camarodonta > Echinometridae > Heliocidaris > Heliocidaris erythrogramma. The sequence goes on along the minus strand of CM046856.1, from coordinate 48,088,408 downwards.
GAAAATAAAAATGCATTATGAGTCTTGATTTTGTAGACCATCCTTTTTTTACTACCTGCAGACATAGCCTTCACTATAACTACATTACATTCATTTTTCTGAAGGCAAAATAAAGCATTCAAATGAAGGGGAATGAACTTCTCAATATTTAGAATCACCATTACTCTTTGATATTTCCACTTCAATAATTAATACAGTGAATATGCAATATCTGAAGAAAAAAAAATGACGTGAAACAGTCGCCAAGGTTAAATAATTTTGAAGGTGACAGACAAATTGATACAACTGTTGTTAAATGTTAATTCGTCCGTTCACTATAGGTTGAATCAACAAGTTTCCACTACAATGCTTATTCAATCATGAATATTGTGCTTTTAGCATTCATGTTGACAGACAATAGTAATGCAGTTGTTTGTAATATCCCAGGTGCATTACCCACATGACTTATTTCACAATGTGTGTCTGTATTTGCCTTCGGTTTCGGCTTTCATGTGTTCCATTTAAAACACTTCACATTTAGTTTTCTTTTTAGTCTGAATACCATAAACCACAGTGGGCAAAACGAGGGTAGCTATGGACTTGAATTCTAATTTCAACAAAATTCAAATGCTAAATCAATGTGCCAAATATTCTACTACAATGGTTTTCTGATTAATTCTACCGCAAACAATACCACAGTCTTTGGTTAACTGTACAATGATAGCTTTATTCGAACCAGTACATATCATATTTATACCCACACAGTTTATGGTTTTGTCTGGATTTGAGACAATAGTTTATAGTACATTTTGAAATAATCATTATTTTGTTCATAGTTAGCAAATACATGATTTGTTTTAAGTTCTTCTGGTAGATGTAATGCATTTACATTTCTTAATCATTTGGTGTGATTTTTTACTAGGTTTGTGACAATTTTTTTCCTCACAATTACCAGAACTAAAAATTACATTTAAACATGTATGTTCCAACTTAATTCACACATCAAACCAGTTTCACTGCATTATAAGCATAATGCAAAGGAGCACAATTTTTTCTTTTTTTTTTTGGGGGGGGGGGGGTGTAGGTTTGAAACCTTGACTACAGACTTTGAACTGTTAATGCTGACAGTTATCAACAATGGAATTGGGCATTATTTGTTTTGAAAAATTGTGCTTCCCTCATCAAATACTAAATATTTGCAAATGTTAAATATTTGGTTTTCTTTTATGAGATAACATGTGTGCAACAGCTCCTGAATTATTAGTATACTCAGGCACAGTGACCTGTGGACAAAAAAGTATAATAAGCAAAGTACTCCTTGCAATGAGGTACATATCAATTAATTTTAACAGATTAAACTAATTAAAAGCAGAAAGGCTGACTAAGAATTGAAACATTATTCATTTATTGGAGTGGAGATCATTAATCATAATTTACTACAGGCAACTCACTCAAGACATGTGATGACATGGAAGTAAGACATGTGATGACATGGAAGTAAAACACTATTTTCTCAGTAAATGAAATTACTCAAAAGAACCCTCCAATTTTATGGTAGAACAGAAGAAACAACTTTTGCAGCACGCGGAAAATTCATTACCAATTTCATGAAATCTATGTATTCTCATCATAAGAACTGATTGAAGAGATATTTTGGGTACTAAACAAATGGAAATTTATCCCTTTATAACATCACGCATCATGACTCAGCTGCCATTAAGACATTCCCCATTTTAATTTGTGATTTTAGTTTTCAATCATTTATAGCTTCTTTAACAGTAACCACACATGTACAAGAGGGGATCCAGATTTCTGGGGAGGGGGGGGGGGGGTAGAACAAGTATGTGTCCCAAATTATCTGACATGAAAAGGAGCAAGAATGAACATTTCCTGGTAACTACACTGTATGTATCCGAGATATGTGAAATGAAAAGGGAAAGGGAGAGGGTTTCCTGATTATTGATGGGGATGGGGGCTAGGAGCAAGTATGGGCAACCCCCCCCCCCCCCTCACATGAAGGGTGAAAGGGGGAAAATTTTCCTGATTACTGATGGGGGCTACTCAGAACAGATAACAAAATGAGTCATACATAAATAAATAGTATTAAAATGAGACAGACTACCACAAATTGGGAAGATTAACTGAGTTGAGACAGTCGCAGGTTGGAGTCTAACTCACAATCACACTAAATCCCAAATAAAGCATCCTCCACAATATGAAAAGACAGACGCAATATCAGATGAAAGTTACCTATCAATTTCATTATGCTGCATGGACACAAGGGAAATGAAATCCATTTAGCTTTCCTAATGAGCTTGCCACATTATCTCTTCAAAAAATTGGGTCATTGGCCTAAAAAAAAAGAGAAGGAAAGTTGGCCACAACACCTGGCATCAACAACATTCATTATCCTGCATATTCTCAGTGGGCAGAAATTTGTCATTGTTTTCACGAACAGACGTATTTCCTGTACTTCGGTTCGCGTAACCACTGATGATTAATATTGAGAAATATCAATGAAAAGAAATGATATTCCTACACCAAGATGCCTCTATGCTTAAACGATTTTCCCATTGTAGCTGTGTGGTCTAGTGGTTATTACCCGACTGCAGATCCAAGGTACAGGATTCAAATTCCAGCCCAGCACTAACGTCCTTTGGGGCACGACATTAATCTAAATTTGCTACTCTCCACCCACGTTTTAAAAGGGTACCTCATAATATGTTATTTCGGCAGCTTGGTTATAACTGGCGTACCTAAAACAATAAACAGATATGTTTTCAGTTGTGTTTTGACATGTTCTATGGAATCTAATTGTCTCAAATAGAAAGGAAGAGAGTTCCAAAGAATGGGTGTGGCCTTGGCGAAGGACCTGTCTGAGTAGGTTACTATTCTTGTCCTCACCGCAACCAGTCTATGCCCCACAACCAGTCCATGTGCCAGGAGAGTCACATAGTTACCGTTATGAGCACTATACATGTGGCCATTCTAATAGAAAAACTCCAACTGTGAACAGTTTGTTGTTTCAATCCTCACAAATGGAGGGGTGCGTGCAGACTGTTTTCATGCATGGGTTGGTCAAGATAGCTCTGCAATTGTATATATCTTCATTCAATATGGAGTGTTCAGTTATAGACTCTAAACATAAGAGTTCCTGAACATGGAGGTGTCAAGACCCTAAGAAGGTTTTACAAGGTACCCTATATCTTTCTCAAATCAACTTCTGATCTTCTCATGGCATGTTTAGTTATCTCTCTCTCTCTCCCTCTCACTCTCTTTTGCTCCGTCTAGTCCCTCCCCCTTCTCTCTCTCCATCTCCTACCTACCATTTCTACCTACTATTCCATTCATTTCTCTCTCTCTCTTCCTGCTTACCATTTGTACCTAACATTTCTTCCTTTTTCTCTCTCTCTCAACACCTCAGTCCTCCAGTCACTCCTACCTATATCTCTAATCACATTACCCTCCATCATCCAGACAACAGACCTTCACATTCATGTTAACCCACTTGAGACCTAGCTATTGAAAACTCCCATTTGAACCTATTGGGAATATACTGCAGGTGAAATATTAGCCATCCTCAATGGGTTAATAGCCAAGATTCTAATTCTAGAGCACACAGCCCTTACCTGCTCTATGCATTTTTAAAGGGGGGATAAAGTACCACATATTTATTTCGCTCTGTATGCTAAGGGTACCATGGCATTATACTATATGCAAAATATGAGCTTCAAATATTATTTCTATAACAAAATATGGCAAATTCAAATACATTTTCAATATAAAGCGACATACATTGTATGGGACTAGCCAAGTTGATGGACGTACCCTTAGTCCCATATGCACTTGCAAAGAAAAGGGCAAGCACGGAACCCAAATCTGTCTTGAGTTCACCGGCAGGGTTTTATGTTATCCATATAATAATATTCTGTTCTTGTATAGCGCATATCACAATATGATATGATATCCCTATGCGCTTCCAAGGTTTTGGATATTATTACCTTAGCTTAATTAGCTCTAGCTCCGGCGGCCGAAATCAGCTCACAGTGCATTTTAAGGAATAAATCCTGCCAGGTACCCATTTAACACCTGGGTGGAGTGTGGCAAATGTGGACTGATGTCTTGCCAAGAGACATTATAGTGCCCAGCTGAGATTCGAACCCTAAAGTGAATTAATCATTATTCCGTCAACCCATATAATACATATATTTTTAGATGATTTTTTTTTTTTTTTTGGGGGGGGGGGGGGAGGGGGCTCACAAGTCTTACAAGATCTCAAAACACAAAAAAGGGGGACTTACTTTCTTCGGGGGGGGGGCTAAAGTTTATGTCAAATCTATGACAAGGCATGAGAGTTTTTCATATTTTTCAGATGTCTTTCGTGTTCTAGAATCTCTGCAGGGCAAGGGGGCAATAAGGGTCACATTTTTTTGTTGGTGAAATAAAGATATCCACCTTTACTAAGGTTATAAGCTTTGAACTGACTTTTAAGCTCTATATTGAAATGGCTTTTATATGTCATTTTCTCACAGGTTTTAAAGGTAGAAAATATTCAACGACAACAATAATCAAAATTCTATCCAACTAAAATATTTACACTGGATTTCAACACATAAAATACAAAATCCAAGAAAAACCTAATCAGAGTACTTATTGAATGGAAGATGGCATACCATTAATCGGTAATGAAATGGCACTGCATAATAATGCAGTGGAAGAGACCATGGGTGGTATTCTGAGTTTTATTTTATCTTGATGAAAAGATTTTAATTGTCGTAACAAATTTTAAATTGCAACATTTCATTGGTGTTTGCGCAGATGAATTCTGCGTACGCAGCCACTTTTGCGCAGTCATTAACCAATGATGCGCCATAAGCGTACATTTTGTTATGACAATTAAAATGATTTCAGACAATAAGACATGTTATGTGGAAGACAGCAAATGTTAACAATGGTAGTGGAACATTTGTTTTGCCCTAATTAACCTGCTTAATCATCAGTGTAACTTTTTGCCAATTACGAGAAGTCATTAATCATCAGTGTAACTTTTTGCCAATTACGAGAACTCATTCCAATGTCTTCTTTCAGGTAAAAGATATTCAAGTACTCAAGTACTAGAATTATTCCATCACAACTGGAGTTAGCCTTTTCAAACAGCAATTGCCCATTTCAAGCACAACCTGCACATATCTACATGTACTTCAATATTTAAAAGTATTTTACATACAGTAACTTGATCAGCTTACATATGAATAAAATGTGGTGGATTGCTTCCCAATGATCACTCTTCTATACAGGAGTGGAAATATCAACCTTATGCTTGTTCAGTAGTGATCTACTCTCTGGAATGTTACAAAGAAAAAAAAAATTGGCAACCATTACTACAGTCCAGCAGATTGGGTTTACTCCCCTTTAATAAAAATCATGACGATCATCGACTTTGTTGGCACAAGCAATGCTCCAATTTTGTAACGGACCCACAATGATTATTGTCGCCATCCCCATTCAGGGTGAGTCAATATCTGCCATGGTTGCGGCATCTATCCCAAAGCGCACAGGAGACATGGAAAACTTCTGTCCCAGATTCTGTCCAATCGATATAATTACATGCGAGAGGTTCTGTTACAAAGTATATTTGTAGAAATTATTAAATTCGGTGTTTTGAATGATGAAACAAGGGCAACATGAGCAGTATAAGTATGTGCTGGGAATTACAGGAGCATGCAATCTTCATTGAAATTGAGGCAAGATTTATCCTTTGCTTTGGAACACGTCCATTTATCCTGTATGTTTGTCTGTAGATCCTTATATTTTCTTTTACACACTAACACACTCTTTTACTCTCTTTCTCGATTCATTATAAATTCTTCCCTTCTTTCCATACTCCAAATCTCTCCATCATCCCACAGCCCTTTCTTGCTCTCTCCAAGCTCCCCTCCCCTATCTCTTTCTCTCTCTCTCCCTCCAAGCCCCCTCCCTCCCTCCCCCCATTCATTACCAATCTCCCCCTTTCCAGCACACTCTATTCATAGGCCTTTCCAAACACATACTCACTCATTTGATCCTTTTCTGCTCCTCTCTCCATCTCTGCCCTTCCTTCCTTCTCTCTCTTAATTTCCCATTAACAAGGGCTGTTTCCCAAAGATATTTCACCTTGTTGACCAAATTATAAATGTTCAACATTTAATTGCATGAGGTTCCTCCTTACATTAAAAGCTTACACAGGGCCCAGTACTTGGAAAAAAGGGATTGGGGGGGGGGGGGGTGGTCAAGGAGGATAGGAAGGCCAACACCCACTTGCAAGTTTGATATTTTCATTCATATGACAATATGGGCACACGATTTCGGATGTCAATCAAGAAGAATTCACATATTTTAGATTGATTATCTAATCTTATTTTGATTTCATTCAAAATCCAGTTGTAGCCAAAATGCAAACTTGAATGCCTTTTCTCCTTTCCTTTTGAAACATCTTCATAAATACATGTCACTTGAATGAATGAGTTCCTTTTGGCTAAATTGTGAGGGTTTTATCGCAGGCATACAAAGCCTTTTTATTGTGCAGTCACCTGACAATGTTTTTGACATTTCCTCTCTCAATGTTCCACACAATTAGCTACGATAACTTGAACAAATTCAAGGTTTGCCCCATTTATCACGTCCCTGCCAATCGACACACGTGAATGTTACTTCATGATGTAGTACTAGTCTTTACTTGCAGACATGATAACCAAATATTTTGCGATATATCAGGGGTCCACACACTGACTTTTTTTAACAGGGGGTCCACAAATTTTAGGGTCTGAATGCATGAGAACAGAGCTGTTAAAAAATATGAATTTTGGGAGTCCCGAGTTAGGATTCATTATTAAGGCCCATGCATGTCCAAGGTGCCTGTAGTAGTAAGCCTTTATGATTGCATTATTTATATTTACTGTGCAAATTTAATGATTTTATACATTTTAGTTAGATAATACATCATGAACATTAACCCACTGCATATATGATTTCCATAGTCCCATCCGGAGTTTATCTTTATGTTTCTTCCTTGGTACATATCTCTTTGATGTATGCTAATATGTCTCATGCTGGTGAAGGAAACATCGATCATTACTGGGCCAATAGTGTCAATCTAAGAAAATAAGCTATTCAACGGTGTTCAGAGCTTTGATAGACCATGATCTATATGTAGCATTCAAATCATCTTCTTGGAGCCAGAAGGGCGTTAACTCTGTACAAATGATCGGACTTAACGCCCTTCTGGCTCCAAAGAGATAGAGTAATATACTGGGGTCCGTCCACCCTCCTACATCATGGTCTATATACCAACTAATACCCTTTTCATATTCAATGCCAAAGAGGGTCAAGCCTAGGTTGAGTCTAGAATAAGTCCAGAATAAGTCCAGAATAAGTCCAGGATAAGTCTGGAATAGAGGTCCATACCTCTTCTTGAAGCAGGTATACACAATGAGTGCGTAGCAAAGTGATATTTAGCTTAGGTCTGAACTGGGTATGTGCTCTGCTCTCTTCTAACCCAGGTATGAAAAGGGTAATAGTGACCCTGGAAATGATTTGGGCAATAAGATGCTCACCAAGGCTGTTTCTGGATGATTTAATGCAATAGAATGTCAAACATTGACAGATCCTAGAGTTGGTCATGACTCACACATGACAAGTAAAAGAAGCATCTCCACTTTGTTTTGCAAATGCTTCTGCATTACAGTGAAACCATATGATACCGCTAATATGATCAAGACAAAATTGGTTTGATAAATATTACTAACTGGTACTAATCATGACTGAATTCTCCATACAGATATTACTACCATGCACAACACTAGATGATATTTTTAGCACAATTTGGTCAACATCATATACTAATTCGGTCGACTCTTCCACGATGGCTTGCATTGCCTCTCTCATGATACCGTGCATTTCAAATGTTGTATATATACTTCGTTTTCATCTAGAGATTAACCTGTCTGCTGTTCCAGTTTTCAAAAGAAATGCTGCAACTTATTTTCTCATTCCTAAAACCTAGATTCCTCTTCTACTCACAAATACATGTATATGTACTCCTGCATATTTTTCCACAACACAGATAACTACATGCATTACATGTCTGTTTTTCAGTCGTAGCTGATTTATAGAAAATCAAATTTCCGAAAACAGCTGTCAATTTAAATCAAAATGGATAAAAAGCAAAAATGTGTTTGTTCATTTTGCTTGGATAAGGAGCTAGCTTAGGAAGCAATGAGATAAACTGTAAGTGAATACTAAATGAATCTCTGTAATTTAACAAAATATTCAAAGGGAAATCAACACACCATTAGTACCAGGTACACTTTACAAAGTTCTTTGGGAATTGTATAGTTTTGGATCATATTGAAATAGCAGGTTAATCCTTCGTAGAGCTTCAATAAGTGGTATTATTCATTTATACAGTAAGGGAATCAAATTAGCACGTTTGATGCATAGCCTACTTATTGTTATATACTGTATAAGCTGTTATTTTCGCGAATTTCGCGAATGAAACATCCCCGCGAATTTAACAACACGCGAAAGTGTTTACAAACAGCATGATCGTAAACTGGTTGATGTCAGGGAATTTCCCTAGATCTGTTGTGTGGTGGTGAACGCGAATTTAACAACACGCGAATATGTGGCAGAGGTCGCCATTCGCGAAAATATCTGTACGCGAAAATATCAGCTTATACAGTATATCAGCATGAAAGATTCAAATTATATTGATAGATATCTACTCGAAAATATCTGCAATTTGATTGAGAAATCTGGCTGAGAAATCTAATCTATAGATCTAACAAAACTGAATATGCATCACAAAAATAATCTCAATAAAAAAACTATTTGTCAAATTCAGGAAATAAAATATGTCATCAAAGGGTCGTCAATTTGTCAAACTCTTGTTAACTCTACATGTTGGTCTCGAGCATGTATAAATGCTAAATATATTGTCAATCTTTCAAATAACAAAAAAATTAGAAAGTATTATTCAAAATTCTATTCTGGATAAATTTAAATCAACAAAAGTTTCTTTGATAAAGACGGGAAAGAAATGTTTAGAAAATGGTGCCATGCACAAAATGGTCTTTGGTAAAATGGAGATTAAATAATTATTTTAAAGGCTCTTAAACGCAAACTGGTTATGCCTATCTAATTGGTCTGGGTTTCAGTTGGTATGAGTTTATCTTTCCATTTTTGAATAATTTATCAGCTTCTACGACACATTCTCTGGATCAAGACCTCAAGATCCTGCTCCCCTGTACTCAAATGTACATATACACCAGTGTAAGCAACAGCTAGTACCTGCTCTGTGGTAATTTCTGTACCTAGTCAAATTCCTAACTTCACCCTGGGCCCAATAATATACAGCCATGGAAAGAATTATTAGACCAAGAGTGGTTACTGATAGTGTTATTTTTGTGGTAAGAAGGAAATAAAATATCATAAAAGCAAGGTATAATTGCTGGAAATTGGTATTCATTCAATGAAATACAAAGACAAATCATTTCTATAATTTTGTTTGCATATTATAGTACCCTTATTACAGAAGCTTGGTCTAATAATTTTTTCCAGGGCTGTATCTTACCCTGACCCTAATCCTACATGTACATTAATAAACCAAACCAAACCTTACTGAATGTCATTTGACAACATAAAGCCTAGAACACTAATGTTCAATTACCCTCAATTCACATCTACGCAAGAGAGTAAGAGTAGATATAGTCTGGTTATTCCACAGTTGTGGAAACTCATTATCATTGATCAAAGGGAAGGGAAGGGGAAGGGGGGGGGGGCTTCTAAAACCTAATAGTCAGATTCTCCCTAGTCTAGAAGCAGACTCTATTTGACACTGAAACCAAACTTCACAGTGACCTGATCCTGTCCGTCATTTGTCAGTCATTTGCTGTATCACATACATGTGTACATACTAAAAGATGCCTAGCAAGGTAGCTTAGTGAAACGTGGCTCGTAAAAAAGTGTGAAAGACGCCATGTGACAAAATTATTCAAAATCAAAATTTTATTCTTTAGTGGCAGAACCCGAAATATCTTTTCATAATCATCTGTCGAACGGTTATGTCGGGAAAAAAATCGGAGGCAATGCATTCATGAACCCTCTACCATTCTTTGCGTGTAGTCCCACGTATAGCGGTGCATGCAGGATGGTTTCAACTCGAGTGTACGCTAAACAGGGGGCGTGTCCTGTCAGTGATTGTTACCAACAAATTTGCTCTCAGCCAATCATATTGCAAGGATTTCAGCGGAGGGCTTCGATAGCCGTTAGGAATTCAAAAGCTTTGACGACTTTACGAGGAGTTAATTGGGGTGTAGAGCCGCGCCTGTCTAGTGAAAGGATAAATGATAGGACAAAAAAGAGAATATAAACATAGATATATAGGAGAGAAAGAGAGAGAGAGAGATCTCACAAATCTCGACAATAGTTTATAGCAATCCTGATCTACTAACATGTGTGTTAGATTACTTCATGATTACATTCAGGGTAAGTTTGAACCAATAAACTTGAATGTTTTCAGTTCAACATTATCAGAAACATTATTTAACCAGCAAACTACAAACACAGTTCGTTACAATACAAGAATCAACATTAAGTGCAGATAGCAACTATAATGTATTCCTACATAAAGCTGCATCTTAAATCAAGTAAAATTGATTTACAAATCTAAAATTTAACTTACACTGGCTGGAGTCTGAAGAGTAGAGAACTCTGCTTCCTGAAATATATACTGTTGCTTTCTTGAGAGATGCTGATATAATGAGGCAGAGGAGGGGGGTATTCTTTGTCCCACTCACCCATACTGGACATGAATGAGTCATGGGCAGTGTGTCCTTAGTTACCGCTATTCATTACCAAAACAAACGATTGTTACACAGCCAAGTGTAAACTGGGTTTAGCTTGGCACCAGTAACAAAGGCCCCTAAAAGCCACATGCATCAATGTGGAATGCATTTTAAAGGTGTATTACAAATTTGGATATATTTTTCTGTCATTTCTTATTTATGTTCAAAACCCAATGTCACATATGTATTGAAATTTACAAGCATTTCAATGGAATGTCAGCGAACTTGTACTTATAACAGTTTGATGAAATGCCGCCATGGATACCAGTTGGATTAACTTTTGAGTCTGAAAGGGAACACAGATATGTTATGGAGTTATTCCGAGTGCCAAATCACAAAATGAAACCCAGAAAAGGTCTGAAACAGAGAAATACAGCCTAAAATCAGGCAATAAGATGAATACTGGTAATAACCGGAAAAACTGTCATTCCTGCTGCAAACTAGGCTATACCGCTGATCCTCTAACTCCCAAAAGCTATTTCATCATCTCTTCGTCACGAAGGATCAGTTGCCTCATATCACAAACTAATCCCAAATACATCATTCATACCCCTCTCAATCCTTCATCATGGCTTAATCCTTAACTTTGATCTTTCAAACAACCGACAACTTTCATTGCAAAGAAAACGTGAGATTGGCACAAGAAATTAGAGGCATATATACATGTATGGTTGTAAATGGAGACAGGACTTCAAATGTAATATGTAGTTGAAGTATGAGGGAGGGGGAGGCCGGGGTCCATATCTATCTGCTATTGGGCAATTAATACAAAGTTACCTCTGGAAGGCATAGGCATAGGCATACAAAACAAATATTTAAAAAAATAATGATAATAAACTTCATTCAATCTGCTCTATGGTGTAGAATTTCACGACTGAAAAAAAAAACTGAAAAAGATTACTTCGTATTTAAGCCCGGAAATTGTGGATAGATAAGTAATCATCTTCAATACTTTAGGCTGAAAGGAAAAACAGGGAATAGAGTGAGAGATACTTAAGATTAGAACGAAAGTAAATCCTATGAGTTACTAGGCATGCTTGCCAGCAACTCCGAGGTATATCTAAATACTCAGACAAGTCAGAAAGGGAGAGAGAGACGGGGGAGGAAGAAGGGGGAAATGAAAGGTTGAATAAACAAGGACATCCACACAAAAAAATGAGAAAGAGATTAAAATGATGTAGAAAGACAAATAATGTTTAAGTAACAAAAACAAATGATACATGTTAAAGACAAAGTGAATATTAGATGTCCTGGTAAGGGGTTTGAAAGAAGGGAGACTTCACTTAATGCAAAGAATAGGAAAGAAAGAAAGCGATGTAACAGGAGCACATGAGATACAAAGAGATAGAAAGGGATAGAGGGGAGGAGGAGAAAGACAGGAAGCGGAGACAGAGGGAGGGAAAGAGTGAGAGAGAGAGAGAGCAAGAGAAAGACAGAAAGAGGGGAAATGAAATACTATAAGTTTTTATGAAGCAGAAAATAGAAAAATAATATTGAAATCAGGAAACAAGCCAAGCAGATTAAACAGAAATGATCAAGAAAAACAATCTAAAACTAGAATTTAATTCGTCATGAGGACGAATTAGGTGGTCTGTCTTTCAATTTGTACGATCATGATTGTAATCAGGATGATCATAATAATGGGGAAATACTAAACTGAAGATAGGATGTCAAGAATGCCATGAATGGAGATGCTTCTTGAGGACAGGAATGTAGCAAAATGTGTAACGGTCATTGTGGTGATGATTATGATGATGAAGATGATATAATGATGGTTATGATTATAATGATATAATGATGATGGTGATGATATAATAATAGCGATGATGATCATGACGGTGATAATAATGATGATACAGGATACTTGGGAGATTAACCCCATAGTTCTAATAAACGACAGGGAATCAAAATTTCCATAGGGTTGTACACAAACTACTGCAGACTACTTTCCAATAGACATAACACGTAAAATAAGGCAGTTTATTACATAGTTTGTGATTGTTTATGTTATAATAGTCCAAGAGGATTGTAAAATGAAAGGCAAAAGGAAGCAAAATACGTTTTTTACGTTCTCTACGCGCTGTGTGCGCATAACGCGCACGTGGACGCGCACGGACAGAAAATTGTAAAATGCTTAAAATGTCCTGAACCATACTGTAATTTGATTAAAAAGTGATTTTGAGCATTTCTAAATTTTGACGTACGCGTCATGATGTGCGGGTGGATTTTGATAACATTTTATGTTGACCCTTGACCTGAAGTTAATGTATGTGAAATATGCTTCATTTTTGATGACTCGTTATGAAGATATGATTGATAATGTGATTTCACAAAATGGCGCCTGGATGACGTCACGATGACCTGATGACCTTGAAATAGATACCCGAGCTTGATCTGATATGTCCTCATGACTGTAGAGATTTTGATAAAAAATGACTCAGCCGATATTGAGGAATCATGGTAACAAGAAACTGGTGGAAAAATAAAAATAAATAATAATAAATAATAAAGAAAATTCTGACGAAATTAAGAGGTGGTCTGTCGACTACGACAGACCACCTAATTAATGAAATATAAATGGCTCAGGGAAGAAAAAATAAGGAGAAACGAGACATCAGAAGAAAAAAAATGTTACCATTTGCTCACTTCATCCCAATACTACCATGAAAAATTAACATGATCACAAAGACATCTAAAAATTAACCTAAGGCAGTAGCCTTGCGCATCATCCTTTGAAATGGGAAAACATTGCAATGACGTAATCCAAACATGATTTCGATAGGCAATAAAAATAGGGTAATGACATGGCCCTGAGTTGATTTCTTAAGAGTCTTTGTGATCATGTTTATGTCTATGTGTCTTTGACTCCTGAAAACCTTGATAAATGATAACAGTTTATTATATCTAATCAAAAGTAAAAATAGAAATATTAGAGCAGGTGATACTTTTTTCCATTAATTTGAAATAAACAGTGTTATTGTGAGCAATTAATTTAGTCCAAGCCTCATAGGCAAGCTCTTAGAAATTCTAGTGAAAGTTTTTTTTTTATAGTTAGGGAGCGGGTAAGTTGATATCTACTGTAGATAAAATCAATAAAATTCCCTGATAGCTTTGTAAGTGCTTTAAAAGGTATCCATTAGCCAACAGAATGAATTGGCTTTTGGCTGCAGCTAAAGGGAAAATAGAACATGGAGTGATGCAATAAAAGGGAAAGAAGAGAACAGTTGAACAAGATGGTTAAAAAAAAGGCTCACAGATACTCAGACAGGAACATTTAATGATGTGAAGAATAAAGGATTTTTTTTTAAATAGAAAATGGATAAGAGAGCTAGTAGGTATACCTATTTGCCCAAGAGCATATATAGGGCAAGTGTTCTGCTAGTTAGGCTATGTTTACCCACAATTCATTAATCATAAATTGGGAAAAACAACAACAATCATGTAATATAATTAAGTCCAATCTGAAAAGCATTAAAGAGAAGGTTGAGTTAACTGGGAAAGGTGAAAAATAATTTGTGAGCTTTCTCATTCGTTTGAAGTCAGTTTGGAAGAACATTATAGTAGAGATATCCCCTGAAAAGGATTGCTTCTCGAATGCCCTCATATTCGAAATATAATGACAAATAGCTGTTCGGGCCGAACATTCATGCCGCATGTGTGTACAGTCCCATATACCCACTTCTGTGTGCAGTGCATGTGCTTTTCAGCAAAAATGGGTTAAATTCTTATCATTTTGAGGATTCCAAAACCTCACAGTATACACCAATTCTTATATAGACATGATCCTCTCTCAATTACTTTCAGACAGTTTCTTTCACAATTAATCGCATGATCAGAACTCAACTTTTGTCAAACACCCTAGTTCTTGTCTCTAAATAATGAATAAATGCAATCGGCCTACAATTTATCATCGGATGCATAATGGATATGCAAGTTAGGCAGTGTGCAATCATTGCTTTGACTATCTCTATTAGATATTAAACCACTAGCCCAATGAGGCACCAGCCAAACTGATACACAGGCACACAGAGACATTATGAATGGTGAAAAAAAAAGCTCCTGTGATAAATGAAAAAAAGATACGATGGAAATCTGACAATTTTTTATGAAATATAATAGAGAGGCCCTATGAACAAACTTATACAACAGAATGAACTTTGACATGTCTATGAGAGTACATGTTATTGTATGCAGTTAGCTTTCTTTATCTATACAGCTACATGTAGTTCAGTAGACAGTCCTAGACAAAGATAAAATCATCTACTCAGAGCCAGAATAGTGTTACATCGTATCACTTAACACACAGTTAAAGCCCTTTTAGTTCTTATCTGACAAACTGGCTAAATCCGTGGAATATCTTCGGAACCTTGCTTCTAAGAAAATAGACAAATTCAGGACATGTGAAGAGAAAAACACTAGGAGAGGTAATGGAAAGAACAAACTGATCAAACAGGTTCTTCTCAAGGCCAAGTGAACCTCTTAGATGCACATAGGTTATTCAAGCAGAAGATTTAATCCACCAGGAATTCATATGGTTTAATTTCACGCTCATGATTTCGGTGCCCTGTGCGAGGAGGACACCCATTCAAAGCAATGCCGAAAAAATAAAGTTCATGAGGTCTGAAAGGTATGTGTCATGCACTTAATGGCACTCCACATGTTCCAAAAATTACACACTCATCACAGTTATCCAGTTTCTTCAAAACATCTTAACGCAGGAGTCTGCTTAAAAGAACACGCTTAAAAGCAAAGAGAGTTGTTGCATCTTTCAAACAATCATATTGTCTGCTGAAAGCCAGGAAGGTGGATATGAGTTGAATTAACACCTAAATTCTGGATCTCATAAGAAGATACACTGCTCTCGGCCATAGCAAATGGATTACAATTCACCCAATGAAAACTGGAAATGAACAGCAGAGTTTTTGCCTAATTTTCTGAAATCACCTCACACCAAAGAAACGAACCACAGTAATCTTAGCATCTTAGCATCTTAGCAATGTCGATTAGATATCTAAAGAAAGAATAGTCCAAATCCTTTAGCTTCGACTATGGAAGGTCTTTTCAACTTATGGGTCTTCCTTCCAGGCAATTCTCATGTGATAGCCAGATCAACCGATGCTTTGACTTTTTGTATGAAAAAAATAAACCCATCCCCTGGTTTGCTAAGCAGTATTTTGCCATAAGAGATTCACAAGCCAAAAAAAATCAGGTGCGGATCCAGAGGGGGGGGGGGGCGCAAGAGGCGTGCACCCCCCCCCTTTTAAAGTATGCCCCGGGACCCTCTAGATGGCTTCGTCAAACGGAGGGTTCCTCAGTGTGCGCCCCCCCCCCCCCCCTTTCTGAAAATCCGGTATCCGCCCCTGAAAATGCACTGCTTATCATACAGCTAGACAGTATAACAAGAAATGTCAAATATTTTCACATCTGAAGGGGGTATATGTAGGCCAGAGAATGCTAATATTCAATTCCAATAGGAAATGCCCATTAAATAGATATATAAAGGCATCTCAAATGGATTGCAGCAATGCCAATTACCTGGTGTTGTAATTAGCGACAAAGAATGAATCATGAAGAAGATGACCGTTATACGGTACGGTGATTAAAAAATCAATTGATATATTAAAGACAGTCCACTGCAGGCACTACATGCAAGTGACACTGAATTGCAGTCACAAGTATCCTGAAGCTGACCTACTTTAGATAATCTGTTCTGGTTCAGCAGTTTCTAGTCCGTTAACCTTCAAGCCTTCTCTAGCTTTCATCAATTGAATCTTTTATCTCTTCTTACAAGTTTCAAAAAACCTTTTGAGTTGCCTAACTGGTGTAACTTGAACCAATATGTATACAGTTAACGTTGCACAAGTCAAATCTGTTGGGACCGTCAAAAATAGTTGGACTTGTACAAAATTCGACATAGGAAATTTGAATAACACATGTTTTGCATACTTTGGTTAAAAAAATTGATTCAACTAAAGCGACTTTGAGTTATGCAAGGTTAACTGTTTTTATCTTTGTATGCCCGGCAAATTGGCATGAACATGAATTTTGGACAAATTTGACAATTTTGTAATTTTGTAATGAAAGGATAAAGAAGTATGGAGAATTTACAACATTCAACTAATCAAATGTTTAATATGTAAACAAATCTTTCGGCATATTACTCCCAGTGTTAAAGATCGTATGCTCGATCTGTAATGAAAAACACAAGTCAGAAAAAATTGGAACCAGCGGGATTCGAACCTGTCATCTACTGCTTGCCGGGCAGCGACAGATCGAGCATACGATCTTTAACACTGGGAGTAATATGCCGAAAGATTTGTTTACAAATTAAAAATTCCTCCCCAGTCAAGCTTCTTCGTTTACTAAATGTTTAATAATAGACAATATATGGAGTGAAATGTCTTATGTAGATGGAGTCAAACAGAGGTAAAAACTTTACAATATGTATTTCTATAAATTATATATACCATGCAATCTGTCTACACACTTTAGCTATTAAGGACACAGCAATATACATCGTCTGTTGAAAGCCAGTAGAGCATTAACCCATACATGTAATATGCTTTTATTCAGAGCTAACGTCTTTCTGGCTCTCAGCAGATGATATGCTTCCGATTATTCCTGCACTAAGTGCAATTGGAAATTCATGGAGGTGGCCGGGCCCCTTCCTTCGAAGCATTGACAATTAAGCACCCTACAACAGTGACAAATTTACCAGTCTCTAAAAACATATTAATGAATGATGGTACTAATAATTCCTATCAAATATAGGTGAGGGCTAGGAATTTTATAACTTTCTTTGAAAGTTGTGTTAATTGTTCCGAAGGTGAAAAATGTGAGGGTCCTCATCATCTGCGAGAGATAGGAATACTCTCAATTACAAACAAATAAAAAGATGAGCTCCATATATTTTCCACAATGAAAATCTATGGTGAATTATATGGAAATAAGATCACCTATTCTAGCATATTACATGCAGAAATTATAGCCTGTATCCTTTTATTTTCCTGTATATAACACATCTGTCCACTTTACGCTACATATACATGTACATCTACACATTTCACTCTGAAAACTATTAAAATAGCCCCCATAGCCCTCAAAATAGCCCATGCAGTTTTCTTCTCTAGACATTTTTAAAACTTAAAATTTGTATAGAGCTCCTTGAGAAAAATTGAATGATTTTAAAAAGCACTTTCTGTTAGTGTCAATTACCAACATTCATTCATGTACTGTACATGTTTATCTACTTACCATAGTAGTATTTGCCCTAGGATATACATGTACATGAGGTACAGTAGTACCAGTACATAATCCTGTACAGTTGTAGACTGATCTAAGATAACAATCTAAGAAAGCTCAGAAATTCAGTCCCAAAGTCACAGGACAATCACTGGAAACCTTCAATTCTTCAAATTGTATTGGGGGCGATTTTTACATATTGCCTGTGATAGCTTTTGTAATTAAATACAGTACAAAAATAAAGCCTTGATATGAATGGGAAAATCTGCCCTAATTTCATTTTGAGAAGTCAGCAGAATTAGAAGGAAATGTCAAAATTAGCATTTTGAAATATTTTATACAAATGAAATTTCCAAGTAAGAAACATATCCTGTACAATGTGTCGATACTACAATGAGTCTATAGTAATGCATAATTGCAAGGTACATGTATACAAAAGAATGAACAATTCATGAAATGAATATATTGGGAGAAGGAAATGAGAAAATAATGGTGCATAGCTGATATTACGATTCCTCCTGACTGTTTCCCGGTAGAGGTTTTAGGGATGGTGTTTTTTTTTAAATCCTTTGCAAATTTTCCATAGGAGAACAGTACGATGAAACTTAGATTTCAGTTACACACAATCATTCTCTTATCTAATTTCAAAATGCATCTGGCCGGTACAGGGTGTGCTTTAGCTCTGTAAAGCTCAATAGAGCTCCAATAATCTTAACAAAAAAATCTCTGGAGTAGAAATGATAAAATATAGAAATTTCACTTGTATCTATGCCAAAAGAGTTCATGTAACCAAAAATGTAATCATTACACTGCAATTTACTACCTTATACAAACGTTGGTTTAACACCACGCCCTCTGGCATGACTTTTAATTTCTCCCTCAGGCCGTATCAATGGTGGTATCCTAATTATATTGAATCAACTGCTCATAGCTTATCAAGGACTAACGAAGGAGGAGACAATTAGATGTCTAGCACTAAGCTAATTTAGCCATTTCACTAATGTAATTTACAAGAACATTTTTCATTCTAATAAAAGTGGGGTTTGTAAGTCGATATTAAAGATGGGGTTGGAGGTTGTATGCCAAATCCATTCATCAGATGTATGCATCGCATTGGACCTTAAAAAATGTCCCTGATGCATCCCATGACTAACAGCCACATTCAAATTATCTTAGAATATACAGGTAGCAGTAATACCCCCACCCCCCCCCCCCCCAACAACCAAAAAATATAAAAAATAAATATAAAAATAAAAATAAAAATAAATGAATAAAAAAAAAGAAAGAAATAAAGAAATAAAAACAAATGAATAAATAAATAAAATATTAAATATAAAAATAAATAAATGAATAACTATATAAATGAATAAATACAAACACCATATAAACAACAAGACCTGACAACAATACTAAAATTGTCAGGTAGAAGCTATTAATTTCATTCATTTAGTTGTGAAAATCCTACATGGTGTACAAATAGGATTTTTATGATATAGTTCAAAGTTTTCTTTTTCAACTGATCAGGAAGACTATTAATTTAATTAAATTTAATATTATTAGGTGGTCTGTCGGTATCGACAGATCACCTATTAATTTTGTCAGAATTTTCTTCTTTATTTTTATTATTATTTCTTCTTTTTATTACAAATTCTTGTTCCCAATAAATCTCAAAATCGGCCAGGTCAATATCATCGAGTTTCATGTCATGTATGAGGTCAATCATGGACATCTAAGATTTTGGAGGTCATCAGGTCATCGTGACGTCATCAAGACGCCATTTTGTAAATTTACAAGATCGATTATATCTTCATAATCGATCATCAAAAATCAACTATATTCACATCACATAAACTTCACATGACGGGTCATCAAGTCATGTCCTCACAGGTCATCTAGAGGTCAGGACGTGCGCGTACGCGCGCGTCAAAATTTAAAAATGTTCAAAATCACGTAGGATCAAGTCTGCACACGTTTCAGGTCATTTTGAGCATTTCAAAAATGTCCGTGCGTAAGCGTCCGCGCGCGCGATTTACGCGCGCGCAAGTCGTAAATAACGTTAAAACGCTGTTTTTTCGATTGATTTCCAATCCTGACACTTTTCTTCATCATTTCCATCAACTTGGAATCAATTTTGATCAATAATGAGGTCGTACGGGCGCGTCAAAGTTCAAAATCCGTGCGCGCATCTATGGCGAAAATAACGTAAAAACGTGCAAAAACATGCCTCTACAAAATTAACTCTAGCTCTTTAAATAGTCTACAAACCCCCCAATTTTTTGTCATCATCAGGTAGGGTATGAATCACAGATTTCATTTCATGTATCATTTGACCCTTATAAACATTATGATGTCATCAAAATGGCGCCAGAAATCAAAATTTCCATTTTTCATGTTTTGACGTCATCACATTTATGCAAATTTGGCTCTAGATTCGTAATTATTGGTCGTTTTTCGCCCAGATTTTGATATGTTATAGCTGAGACAATTCTCTACAAGATCAGTTACCACCGTTTTCCATTTTGATGACGTAATCATATTGAAATTTTCAATTAAAAACGACATGTCAGAATTTCCCCTTTTTGCGTGTTATGTCTATGGAAGATGATTTTTTTTCGAATCATGAATCTACATGACATCGTTCTCTGAGCAGTATCTCAGTTATTTTTGGTCTATTTCCTTCCAGATTTTAATATGTTGTAGCTGAGACTATAAGCTTTTATTAGTAAGCCCTCCAATTTTTGATCAGATGTCGGGATCATGCCCAATTTTGAACTACCAAATGGGATTTGAGAATCCCGTTTTTCGTTTATGTGTTATCTCTATGGGAAATATTTTGGTCTATTGGTCAAAGCACTTGCCTCCCATGCAGGTGACCCAGGTTCGATCCCCGGTGGGTCCATAACAATTTTTTTTTTTTTTTGCTTTTTTTTGCCTGTCATTTTACCATCCTCTTCGACTATTGTAACATAAAAAATCACAAATCATGTAATAAACTGCCATATTTTCCGTATTATGTCTATTAGAAAGTAGTGTACAGTAGTTTGTGTACAACCCTACGGAAATTGTGATTTCCTGTCCTGTATTGGAGCTATATGGTTAATCTCCCAAGTATCCTGTATCATCATCATTATTATCATCACCATCATGATCATCATCGCTATTATTATATCATCATCATCATCATCATCATTCTATCATCATAATCATCATAATCACCATTATCATCATCACCATAAACATTCTACAATGACCGTTACACATTTTGCTACATTCCTGTCCTCACGAAACATCTCCATTCATGGTATTCTTGACATCCTATCTTCAGTTTACCATTTCCCCATTATTATGATCATCCTGATTACAATCATGATCGTACAAATTGAAAGACAGATCACCTAATTCGTCCTCATGACGAATTAAATTCTAGTTATTATTATTATTTATTTGACCATAAAAATGAATACAAGATATACATAGAAAGAAAAAGATAAAAGATACATGTATATAGAACAAGATAAAACAGAATGACATGTGGGTCAGGGTTCACAAAAGAGAAATTAAATTGTGGAAATACTACATGGTGTGCAGATAGAAAACTATATCATACAAATCCTTTTACAAAAGATTTTATCAAGCTGACATTTCGATTAAATGGGAGGGGGGTTAAAGGAATACTCAACCTCAGATTTTGGACGTTTTATGGAGCGAGAGAGCTCCCTGATCATGCTGTTGCCTGCAGGGCGCAAACTTCGGACAGACTTGCCGCCGCGTAACATGCACGCTTCGCCTGAGCTCGAGCTCTCGCGAGATTCGGTCGGCTTCGTGCAGTCCGAAATGTAATCCCAGTAGTCCGACAGATGCGTTCAACGCATATGCACACATAGTTAGGCTCAGACCCTTGTCAATCATAACAACTATAGATTACGAAATGTAAGGCAACGGAGACCACGCTCCACATGCCCTGTACTGAAACAGCCAGACAGAAAAGGTTAGGCTATGCTTAATGCTTCACAGAATTATGTTTAAGTGTCAAAATAGGGTCTGTGCCTGCAGACTACTGCACAGGTATAAACGGAGGGAAGGTGGGGAGGATCGAGGGTCCATAAAGGTGTGTCCTTTGAGATAACAAAGGTCTGTTAATCAGATACGACATCAATAATCGATCACTTCCTAAATTTTGAAGCATGTTGCGTGGCATAATCATGCAAGTGTCCTACGGACAGGGACTTCTAAATTTAGAAGATGGATCATCATTTAATGTTTAACAACATTACACTTTGTTTCTCTACTCCCTCTTTTCAAAAGGTAATATGCAGAAGTGTAAAAAAACCAACATACTCTTCATTCACAGGAATTCCAAAGGGTTTTACTATAGGAAATGTGGATTGTTGGTAAAATTTGAAGGGGTCAAAAAGTAAATTAACTTATTCATGTACATGTATATTTCTGACATTTGGATTTGGCAAGGAGTTATATAACTCCTTAGATTTAGAGCTATGGCAGTAGAAAACAACAATGACAACTAAAGTTTGCTCTGGACTATTTTCATCATGGGACCTACATGTAGAACTAAAGTGAATTTTCTTACAAACTCTCAGGCCAAACTCATGAACATGCTTTAAACCGACACATATGTACAGTACATCATGGTCTACACTAATGATTATATGCCCCGAAAACAAAGAGCAGATATTTGTTTTAACATTCGCTTTCCAGAGTTTTTGGCTGCCCACAGGAAAGAGTTTATCAAACCATGATATAGGCCTTTAGAGAAACCATCTTCATCATATGAATTCATGCCTCAGGGACTGTACGTAGGTGGAAAAAATGGTCAAGTGCTAGAATGTGACGTCTTGATTGAACTGCTTTTCCTGCTCGGTGTTGAAAAAATTGTTCTCCTCTACTGCCTTTTCTCACTTCAGTAATGTATACTCCTGTGACTCATGACAGCATGATGAGGCCACTTTCCAACTGTAGAAGAAACATCAAGCATTCAAGTTTACTTCATTCAGTCAGTGGTAGTAGTGGTAGCAGTAGTAGTGCAGTAG
This sequence comes from Heliocidaris erythrogramma, assembly GCA_025617745.1. Taxonomy (NCBI): domain Eukaryota; kingdom Metazoa; phylum Echinodermata; class Echinoidea; order Camarodonta; family Echinometridae; genus Heliocidaris; species Heliocidaris erythrogramma. The sequence goes on along the minus strand of CM046856.1, from coordinate 48,065,256 downwards.
TAGTATAGTAGTAGTAGTAGTAGTAGTAGTAGTAGTAGTAGTAGTAGTAGTAGTAGTAGTAGTATAGTAGTAGGCCATTATATAGCGTACGCATGGAATTGGTATGGATGTACCCCCTACGCTCGATGGAAAGAGAGGGGCTATATGTGAGATTGTTACTTTGCTTCGACGGGAGCCCGGATAGCTCAGTTGGTGGAGCGCTGGTCATGTACATGTAGTCCAGGGTCCCGGGTTCGGGTCCCGGTCGGGGCATTGTAATTTTCTCACATTTTCTTTATGATATAGTAGAAGTAGTAGTCGTAGTATAGTAGAAGTTCTAGTAGTAATAGTAGTAGTAGCATTAGTATAGTAGAAGCAGTAGTAGTAGTAGTAGTAGTAGTAGTAGTAGTAGTAGTAGTAGTAGTAGTAGTAGCAGTTATTATTATTAGTAGTAGCAGTAGTATAGTAGACGTAGTAGTAGTATATAATAGTAATAGTAGTAGTAGTAGTAGTAGTAGTAGTAGTAGTAGTAGTAGTAGTAGTAGTAATAGTAGAAGTCGTAGTAGTAATAGTAGTAGTAGCATTAGTATAGTAGAAGCAGTAGTAGTAGTAGACGTAGTAGTAGTTATTATTAGTAGCAGTAGTAGTATAGTAGACGTAGTAGACGTAGTAGTAGTAGTAGTAGTGTAGTAGTAGTATAGTAGATGTAGTAGTAGTATAGTAGTAGTAGTAGACGTAGTCGTAGACGACGTAGACGACGTAGTGGTGGTGGTGGTGGTGGTGGCAGCAGCAGCAGCAGCAGCGGTAGCAGTAGCAGTAGTATAGTAGTAGTAATGGGGGTAGTAGTAGGGCAGCAGTAACAGTAGCAGTGAAAGTAGTATATTAGTGGTAGTAGAAGTAGTAGTAGTATACAAATATATACTGACATGAGAGGGTCTGGTTGGAAATATGGTCCCCGAGGTGATGTGATGCAAGACTATTTTCATGAGGGGTGCAGCCCCAAAAGAAAATGGTCGTCTTCACGTCACCGAGGGTGCCATATTTTAACCACAGACTAAAATGTAGGCAGTATATATTTGATTTATATCCGTCATCATGAACAAAAGCCTAATTCTACTCATCTACTTGATCATCTGCACTGTACCGCACACGATCATACACCCACTGTTTGAAGAAGTGATGAATTTGCGCGGATATCAAATGCGTAATGATCACACCATCACCACCGGTATGGTACGGTGCATGCTGCATGCCTAAAACAATAGATACGCGCAAATGAATGTCGGCACAATATATTACGCGCTCAGGCTGAGCATGCAGCTGCTTTTCTTTTTTCCTTCGCGTACGTCGCGAGCAGGGGGGGGGCAGGAAAAACAAATAGTACATTTTTTCCCGCTGACGTCATTGAATAGTTCACTTTTCCCTCTGGTGATGGGGTAAAAATGAACTATTCGATGACGTCAGCAGGAAAAATGAAGTAGACGGCAGGAAACATTTTTTCTGGTAAAACTATTCATTATCTCGTTGTGTACACTCCTAATGCAACAATCTTACGATGCGGGATATAATAGTAGATGTAATGGTAGTTTTTATAAGATAATAAAGGCAAATACCGGGTGTAGGTCTGGGGTTAACATACACATGAGGAAATGACTGTAGGATCTACTTCTCGTTCATACCTGGGGGAAAACCCTTCAGTACACTGTTATTGCAATATTGAATATTCCCTATTATCTGACACATGTATGAACTGATAACACCGAGTATCCTGGTAAACATTCAATTTGTTAACTGTTGTAATTAATGAGCTGATATGGTTAGTGAGTTGGACTTTGCCTAATAAAGGAAATACTGACTTGTGGGGCATCCGGATCCCCCAAATTATTCATTTTATGCAGCGTCACCTTGGCTTTTCAATATTTTCCTACTATTTTAAAGAAACACAAACTGATATGAGAACATAATAACTACATACATGTACATGTATATATTGTTCATGTTTTAAGTTTTCCTGTACAGATACATGTAGCAATGAACAAAGAAAGGGAAGAAAATGCCAAGGATGTAATATTTGTAACAACCCAATAAAAAATATTTTCCCCCAGGGATACTAAATCACCAGATAGCCAAATTGCAAGTTCATGTTTAATTCATATAACGTAATGTGAGAGAGGCTGAGAAAACAGCAGACTTCATGGAGCTAATTTAAGGATACATTTTCTTCTTACAGTACGTATGTCTGAGACCATAGGAAAGGGCAAGGGTTAAAGACGGTTGGGTATAGATAAACATAACCAAAAAAATCTGAAAGATAATCTTGAGTTCTGGTAATGATGATTACATGCAAATGAATATTAACAGAATCAAACAAAACTATATTCAATGTATAAATATTAGCAGGTGTTAAATAATTATGAAAGAAAGAGTAATTCCTGAGTGAGAAGCAAATTAACCATGTTATGCTCTTGAAGGGAAAGTCCACCCTGATTATAAGTTGGTTTTGAAAGAATTTCTGAAGTTTCAATCAATCAAACACAAATTGACAACTTTGTAACTTATCTTGCGAGCTCCAAATTATTTGGAGCCACGGTTGCAAAAATTGTATTGCACTCGTTGAACACCAATCCCAAAATGCAAAATCTGTGTATATTTTGCAAAGAAATATCAGACATCATGAACTTTGGTATGAATTACCTTAATGGTTAAAAGTAACATGTCTGTAATGCTATACATGTAAGTATCTTTTATCTAAAAAGATGCAAATTTACCTATTTCCTTATTTAAAATATGTCTACACAGCCAAAACTAAGAATAATTTTTATTTTTATTGATCCATTCTCATCTTTTCACTTTCCCCGATAAGTCTGCATCCCTTGTCCCATATTTGCTTCACATTCTCTTTCTCCCACCTTCTATCAAAGACAGATTCTGTGACATATCAACAAATTTTCTACAATCCATTGGCATCATCCGTCATTCCCTCCATTCTTCATCAACCATTCATGGTGGATATGAGCGCTATATAAATATCCAATACTATTATTATTATTATTATTATTATTAATTACAGCTCTCATAACTCACTGACCCGGATTCTTATTTTTTCCCCAATATACAGGGGAGTGAGCGATGGCATCATCGGCATCTTTCTGTTAGAACTATCTTACCCCACACTTTTTTATTTCACCCTCCTTTAATACAACTTTTGTAATAATATTAACCATATTTCTTAACACTTTGTTTATCCATTTGCATATTTCCTTTACTTCATATCTTTTTCCCTTTCCCAAGCACAGTGATGCCATCATCTGCATCTTTCTGTTCACGGGCGTCAATCTGTTTTTTTCCGAGGGGGGGGGGGGCTGGCTTGAAGGTATATAGTACCCTTCATGATTTTTTTTAACATCTCTTAATTACCGGCTTCTCCATAGTTACATGAAGCAGGGAAAATTTGAGAATTTGCGCGAAACTGAAGTCTGATCGTGTAGTACCTTTTGTATTTCATTGTTTGGAAGGTTCATTTCATTTCCATTCTTTATCAATCACAGCTCTCATAACTCACTAAACCCGTTCTGAACTCTTCCCTTCCAACAGAGGACCAGGGCAATCATCTGCTGATAATTTCTCTCTGTCTCTGCATCATTAGCATGTAGACGAGTCCATCCCTACAGAATTAATTGCCGAGAGTGATTTAGACCGATAAGGCGATAAGCCACCTATCGAAAGTAGCTGTGCAACTTCCACTTTATCGCGCCTCGGGTATTTGCGGTAATTGACCATCCCTGCTTGGCTAACTTTGTTCATCTTCTGCAAAGCATTTATCTCACGAGGTCCTCCTTGGAGATGAACATTAACATACAGCATACTGATAATTAGACTGTTTATCTCCCGCCTCATTGTTTACCAGATGAAATAACATATCAAGATTCTCGACAGGAAAATGCAAGAACACTGTAGCTCTAACAATTTTAAAACCTATATCTGCTCAATGAAGGAGAAAGAGGAAATTTAGCAACAAATTATAGTATCCAAAATTCTCTGTTTTTCAAAAGTATGTTGGATTTACAGCATGTATCGTCTTTTTAGAGCCAGAAGGGCATTATGTCCCATCAACTTTACAGAGTTAATGCCATTTTGGCTCCAAACACACGGTTTGTTTAATTTTAGGCCAAGAATTTAAAGACAAAATGATGAATAAACAACAATTTTGTGGTGCAGGGAACTTGAGCTCACTTCTGGTGGAGTTTAGATTCGTGATATATTAAAATGAACCACAACACTGAAATTTTACATTTCAGAGGAAAGTTTGCTTAACCCATTGAATATGTTTTGTTTTTGTTATGGGATTCCAGCCGAAGTTATAATGGACTAAGTATGCAGTGAGTAAATGTTGCATGCCAAAACATATTAGCAATCATAAATCTCATATGAATAAAGCTAATCTAGGCATTTTATGATTTTAAGCCCAAAGCAATGGCTTGTCTTTATACACTTCTTAAATAAACCCTTTTTCTTTCTGCCAAAACTGACTACATGTAGGTATAGCCTAAATAGACAAACTCCTGAATTTCAAAAATCCATTATCTAAGTGACTGATTACCCCCAAGGGGTATGCTTATTCATGGTGAATATTCACGCTCCAATACCTTGAAACAGGTTGAGTAGTGGTAAAAATCTTTTTTCTTACATCCCAATCGAGCAAGAGTCGGTATGAAACAGGTGCTCACATCTTTGGGGGCAAAATCCTGCTTCAAAATTTTAAACTGAAGCAGCAAAATATCTGTAAGTATACAGATCTTTCTGTTTGCAAGCTCTTACCCTGTCGACTACTGACTTATCCTATTCCCATAGACTTAATACAGGAGACACCTTGTTCCAGTAGGCAAAGGGCTAAGAATCAACTGAAAGAAATTTGACAACGCCTTGAACACAGAACGTGCACATCTCCAAGTGCATGGACCTGTATGTACACAGTGTGGAACCTCGTTATAACAAACTCCTTGGGACCACGGAAATTACTGTTACATTGTATGTCAAAACCTTGTTATACAGTGAAACCTGTGTATAAAGACCACTCAAGGGAGACAAGAAAAGCGGTCTTTATGTACAGGTTCCTTTAATACACGTTTCAATGAGAAACATTTTTCAAGGGAAACAAAAATTGTGGTCTTTCTATACAGGTGGTCGCTAAAGCAGGTTGGACTGTATCAGGGCTAAAAAACAAAAGAATCCAGAGAAGTGGGACCAGTAAAATTACCTTGTTATAACGAGAGTTTATTATAACAGTGCTCTTTATAACAAGGTACCACTGTACTTGAAATTTACTTTATCCCGACAGTTATCCTTTCGATCTTTTGATCAACCCAAATAAAATGATCCTAGTTTGCCAGTACTAAAAAAAGATCAAGAACAAAGAAAGCAAGCATACATGTATCTCAAGTAACCATCCTCAACTGTCTTAAATGAATTTAAAAACACTTCCCAACTTCAAGCCATAAAAATGAATACAAAGTCCATGGGAGCGTTTCATCAAGCATTTTGTCACTGATTTTTACTGACAACTGTTATAAACTACTGAAATCCTTGCATCTGATTGGTTGAGATCAATGGCTAGTAAAAATCACAGCGGACGAGCCAAAATCTTAAGTTTTCTAGTCCGTATGGCTAGCTAAAATGTCACTAGTGTCGCACGAAGCGATGCTCATTGTCGACACACCCGACAATGATTCAAATTCAAAGAATTAATAATCTTACTTTGTCTTTGGAGAGCTGAATGGAACACGTTTGTTCGATGCCAAAAAAAAAAAAACAATACGAAATAAACTTTTCGTCGCTCAATATAGACTCGACTTCATTCAGCTTCAGAGATCATTCAGAAGTAATTGCCAATTTGATGAGAGTGTGATATTAGTTATTGCGAATTAAGTAGGAACACTCGTACTCATGCCCGTATTTATCATGTTCAATTATACAATTGTCAAATTGACAATGCAGAGAGAGTGCAAGAAAATTATCGTAAACTTCAGTTCGTAACGACAAAACGATTTTTCCATAGAGAAAGCACAGGTAAAGCGTGACGTCCTCCGCGAGCGAATTAGCGAAAGTTAGCCAACAGTTTGAACTTTGAAGTCGCCTTCACGTTCTCTGCTAGTATATATGCTGTACGTTACGGAGTTTCTTTTTTTATTTGATTTTTTCATGGCGGCTACGGTAGTCAAAAATCTGGCGGACTACAAATCGATGCACCGAATTTGCCAAAACGTATTCGGGAGTCGATGTCTTCGATCGAACACCGGCTAACCAATCGATTCGACTCAGGCTTAATAAAATATTATAAATCAAGATCTTCGTACAGACTCGCTACATAGGTCAATTTTGGGTCAAATATAAATTTTCCATTCTTCACCTCAACTTCTCTCGAAAGTACTGATTGCCTGTACACACTTAAATATTTCAAACATTTTACAATACTGCACATTTTCACGAGCTTCACGAACCAACAAATCCATTCCATGCATAAATCATCATTTCAATGAATTAAATTATTTTATTGACCTATAAACTAACTCCTACTCACGCTTCTATATAATGTATCAGTCTATACAAACCATCAAGGTGTGCCATGTATTCTATACAAAAGTGAATTATACACTTGTAATGGTTGAATCCCTGTTTGGCTGCAGCAAAAAGAAACGTCTTTAAGAACCTTCAAATCACAAAATTTACATTCTTGTTACAAAGTCAATTCTATGATACACAGATTTAAAAAAATCAGATTCAGTGCTTAAATGTTCAGTTCACACAGAGTATAAATACATTTAGGCAGATATCAATTTATTCGACGGAGAACTTTTAATATCAGGAAAATATGTTTTTAACCTACCACGCATAGATTCAACAATTCTCTAAGTACACTCAAATGATTTACTATTAAAGAATATTAATCAAATTCGGAAATTCACATCATATATTTCATGTACCAAAATATACTATTTTCAATATGCTGCGCTATAATGTCTGATCATTTACCTGATGTACACAACAAATTACCATATATGACACATTATAATTGTCAAATGAATTTTTTACTTTGTGATTGATTCTATACTTTGTAAAAAAAATCCACAATTCTGCTCACATGCTGCAAATGATTTTTTTTTAAATAAACTATTATCCATAAACAAATAAATAATGCAAAGCTATCAAAGAGTTATGATGAAGCTCTCATTCATATTTCATGCTAATATATTTCATTGAAAGCATAATCCCCCATGCACTCTATTTGTTACATATTTGTTGTATAGTCCATGTAGAGTTCTGAAAATTCATTTTATAAGCATCTTTCAACAGAGAGATTTCTTTCATCTCAGAGCCTGGCAGTCTAGTCATGTCCTTAAGATGTGGAGTGTTTATGAAGAGGTTTTGGAACTGTGCAAATCTTTTGAAGCTACACTTTCAAGTATATTGCATTGTGTGCCAGGCAGAACAGCTTTAGCATGGGAATTCTTAATGCACTATGCTATTAGGGATTCCCCTGTCAATGCTCTTCTAACAGGCAGGCAACAATCCATGTAGTTTCCTGCTATACATGTAACTATAAGGACCTTTGATTAAAACTCAAGTCTGATATCACATGAATCATACAGATGGTTCCAAGAATGACGGAAAGAGAGAGAGAGATTCCATGAATGGGGACACAAAATGGGGGGGGGGGGGGGAGAGAGAGAAATTCAATGAAGAGAGTAATAAATAATAAATTGATGGGACTAAAAGAATGAGAAGAAAAAGATGAGTTACAAGAAATGTGAGAAGAAAATAGAATAAATCATGACAAAAGTATTACCCTGAAATACAAACCCATTAATCTATCTAGTATCACTTTTTAATTAAAGATATTTTTAAGGTCAAAAGTTAGTATCATTTTTTGGGGGGAGGAGGATAAAATTAAAACTTGAAACAGTTACATCACTAAACCAAAAGAATCTTACTGATTTTTGCTGATTTAAAATGAACACCATAATTGGGCTTTTCTGTGCAGAGTGTCCCTCATGACATGATATTTATCCATATATTTCATCCATAAATGAAAAATCTCTTGTTATGACTATGACTATACATGTAGGTGATAGTACCAGAGAGCTTCATTATTCAATGGTCATATCAAGAGATTTTTATTTTTGGATGATATTGGCATACGGTACAAATTCCACGGAATCGCCCAATTGTAATATTTATCTTGCAGAGCTTTTGTGGCTAAATATGAAATCACACAAGTTTACATACATAGTACATGTACTTGATCTTTTCATCAATTTTGAAAGTATTTTTGGTAAACCTGTGTTGTGCAGAAATACAAGTAAAATGTTGAGAAAAATGGATTCAAAAACTCTACTTCTCATGTAAATGCATCATTTTTAAATGTTACGAGGGAGAATTCCTTCACATGCTAGCTTTCTCCATACATTTCACAAATGTAGAAAACAGCTTGAAAATAAGAATGGTTTCTTCACTTCATCCTGTGTTGAAATGAACATCTTTGTTAGATATGAAAATGTTAGTCTTCCTCCTTTCAACAAAAATGTAGGCCCCTTCTTCTTCCTCCGGAAATGTTTCAAACTGAGGTCTGTGATGGACACGTAAATACATGTACATGTACATGTAGCAACTCTCATTTTTTCCCCCCAAAGTTCAAATGTCATTGTAGACCTCTACTCATAAACAACTAGTGTAAAAACTAGGGCATCAATACGAAACCATATAAGTTTCATTTAACAACAGCTACTTTTTTCTTGGGGTTCCACTCTCGTGGACATCTGCATACAACATACATGTAGGAAGTACTGAACACAACTTTTTTGTGTTGCTAAAATACAGGAAAGATTCCCCAAAACCATCGCACAAACGACAATCGAAATCAAAAGTTTGAATTTAACCATACTAAAATAATTGTACTCACTGCAAGCTAAACTATGCTCAATTCTCTCTAATCTTCAATTTCAAGGAAAATATTTCACTGGCTCTTCTTTCTTGTTATTCTTTCTGTCCATATCATTTCAGACTTCTGCTGTTCAATCACTATTTTGGGGGATTGAAAATGACTAATGCCATCATGGTCTAGATTATGACACATTATGAATGCTCTGTATTATTTTAGCTATCATCACCATTTTGTGTTCATCATCGCATGAAGCACTTGTGCATACATGTACTATTGTTCTATTTGTGATGGGTCACTAGGCATTCTATATATGTACATGTACAGACTATTTCAAGAAATTTCAAGAAATATGCTTTCTGGTAGTCTTCATCATTCACATGCATTCATAAACTTCTTAGAATTTAATTTCCATTCACCAATGACCATTCTGTTGGAGCGCCAGGAGCGTCACAACGTAACAGACATGAGCGCAATACAAGAAGCCACTACTGTTATTATCATCATTCCTATCAATACTCTTACCTTTAACCAAGGCAAAAGATTCATGTAATAATTAACTTGTGCCACAGGTATCATTCCCAATTGAGTCCTTACACTTTATGGAGCACAGAAGCAAATAAATCACATCGGGTTTTATTACTAGGATGCTTGTTAGAAGAAGTCCTAAGCCCCTTTCATATTCGCTACCAAAGAGGGTTGAATCTGGGAATAGGACCCGAAAGCTACATGTAATATACATGGTATCTGCAATTCAGTAGGTTGGACAATTGTAAACACATGCTCCAGTCGATGTCTACACTAAAAGAATTCCCAACTTAAACCCTGAAGTGCCTGGAACAAACACTATTCCTAATTCTAACCCTAACCTAAAAGGGGAAAAACCAAACTGAAAACCCTAACCCTAACCCTATATTTTTTATGAATAAAGCCAAGAGCAATTGCCTTCACAGCAAATGACAGAGCACCATTACCTACATGTACTTCTTGACTTGCTTCAAGAGTCCTAGGGATGAGTGCAGAGCAAGTCCGTACAAAAAACTTGATTCTCCATCAAATGAATGGTAATGGTATTGACAAGAATTGAGATATCTCCTCATGGGTGACATATGTTTGATATATGTTTTCTGACAGGATGACAGCAAAATATCATAATGTGTTGGCATATTAGGCATGATCTTGTGCTCAACCAATGAAACAAATGAGCACAGCAGATGTGATGCAATCTACATGTAGCTGCTGTAAGAATGTAAAGTAGCACGATTTGGGGGGAGCAGATTATGTAGGTAGCTATCCATCTGGAATGAGTTCAGACTCAACCCTCTTTGGCATCAAATATAAAAAAAGGTTCAAGAAAACATTGCCCTTCATGCTGCAACATCAAAATCATGAATATTTGCATAGAAGCAAATCTGAAGTGGCCTATATCACTGCACATGAATACGTTTGTAGACAGTATGGGCATAATAGATAATTAGTTTTAATCAACTCTGTTCAATCACTGTCAATATTTACACAAATTAGGTGTATTTTTTGGACTCTGATAACGAGACAGCACAAGGTACTGTTAATACTATTATCTGCAAGACTGCTACACATTTCAGCAATTCTATTTCATCACTGACGCTGGTGATCTACTTAAATTACAGGTAATTTATATATAACTAACATAGCATACAATTACATACATGTACATGTAGCAGGATATGTAAATTCTTTTTAAAATTCAATGTCCATATGACAATGGATAAAATTTAAAAATTCATTGGTCTGCTAATGTAGCTTTGCGAAACGCAGTGGCGCTTAGAGACAAGGAATATTGCTAGTTTTGCCTGTGCTTCTAAACTTAGAATCCCACAAATCTGAATAAAAGTTTTCGTACTATTTTGCTTAACTCTTTCAGTGCCGATGGCACGTATATGTGACAGAGAGTCTTGTCATTTTCATTCACCAATTGCTTGACCACAGGAAAGGTATATGGTGGTCAATGTATATCAACATTTTGAGCATAAATCAAGCATTCTAAATATATGATTATAATTATATGCTACCATAGAAAATTTTCTCTTAAAAAGATATTACCTTATTTCAACATTAAACAATCGGCTCAATTATATTGTTTTGTTTCTGGCGTTCTGCTCATTCATGCGAATTTACTCTGATGAGTGCATGTCGAAAAGCTTTAGTATATTATGTTCGTGTTCAACGCTATTTTAGTATATTATGTCCGTGTTCAACGCAATTTTCCGAAATGAGAAACCAAAATATAATGGACAAAAAAGAAACTCAAATGTAATTTTCAATAATTCTTAAGCATAAAATTGGGTAAAGTAGTAATGCTTGGTATCATAAGAAATGGTAATAAATTTCCTACAAGTTTTGTACGCAATATTTTGTGAAATAATAGGTGGTTAATGAAGTGGAGACATTTGAAAAGTAAGCATTGATCACATTTTGGTAAAATTTTGAAGAGAGCTAAAAACCCCTTGGCACAGTAAGAGTTAAAAGTGTACAAAGCAGTACATGTATATACTAATTCTACAACCTAATATTTGGGTTCTGCCTCTATAGAATAAAATTTTTATTTTGAATAATTTTGTCATATATGCGTCTTTCCTGCACATTTACGCGCCACGACGTTCCGCTACGCTACCTATGAGCCTTAAGAGTATTAATAGTCACAATGACTCCAATGGGGTGTTGCAAGAAAGTTGCAATCAATTGCAAATTGTAAAGCAAATTAGAACAACCATTCTGAATGGTTCAGGGTCTGCCCATTCAAGAAGATGCGCTTGCAACAATGATTTTGATTGTTCAGTACCGATCAGTTGCAACTTGCAATCAATTGCAACTTTCTTGCAACACCCCATAAAACTACAGATAGTCTACAGAATCTTGGCCATTCAAGGTAATCTAAATTTCTTTCCTGTCTAATATTGTTGGTCTTGTACATGTAGGTGTGACTGCGATAAAAGTCATTTACATATCAAGCCCTGCTGGCTTCCAGCAGATGACAACACCATCACCGGAAATGAACTGCTAGTGTAAAACAAATAAACTTAATGGGCTGGAGAGACACATGATAGGAAGGGATGGTCACAAGATAACTTTTCTTTTTTTTTCAATCAGCATTCATGCATCCTATCAATTCCTTCCATGCCATAGGCAGCAAGTCCTGCACCAAAATTTGAATGCTGTAGAATTTATCTTATTGATAATAATAATAATGATAATAATAATAATAATAATAATGATAATAATAACGTTAATAATATTAATGATAATAACAATGATTAATAATATAATGTAATACAATGTAATTTATGATATTCCGATAAGTTAATATTACTGGAAAGGAATAATTTTGCAAAAAACTGTTATATATGTCATGCTTTAGAATGTTTTTGAGAAAGTACAATTTATGATGCATTTACTTTATGTTCCAATACCAAATTACTTTGAAATTATTTATAAATTTATCTTTCCAAAAGTCATAAATGTTCATAATTTTCCTTTAAGGCAGATATTGAATGATTGGTTTTCTCTTCAAAAATTTTGGATGCATAATTTTTCTCTTGATCTAGACTTTCTACGTTCACAATTGTTGTTATTTATATCTTGTATACTCGAATCCGTTTGTGATCAAGTTTGATTTTTTTGTTTTGTTCAATCTTTTGGTTTGTGATGTTTGTTTTACACTGTTATATTTTGTTCATGTGCAGGGCCTTCGTGTAAAACAGTGTTAAACCACTGATGAAGCTACCCTGACTCTTTTATAGTTTATTTATTTATGATTATTGATCGGTTACTTGACAGCAATGACAATGATATTTTACTTCATGGGGGCATAGCAATACAATCATATTCAAAAAAGGTGTATTTGTTTTGGCATGAACAAGAAATAAAAGATAATATATATATACATGTAAGAGTACATACAGTTCCATTAATTATCAACTACATAACAATAAAACAGGAGCGGTTAAGAAAGAATATATTCAAGTTCTAAAAATGTGGGTATATTTGGCTTTGATTGATACAAAAATAAGATTTATTTCAGTTGGGTTTACATCCAATCTTCATCATCCCATATTCCCTCATAAGGTCAATATCAATAAACATGACACCATATGATGTCAACTCCGCTAGTCCAGGTGGAGGAATTGCCATGGTGTTCAAGACACCACTAAAGATGCTGATTAAACATCATGCTGATTTAGTTTATACGACATTTGAGTATGTGCATATTACAAATAGTTCTTACTCTGTCAATTTCATTGTAGTATATAGACCTCCACCATCGACCATCAATGGCTTCACAAATACAGCATTTCTTAAGGAATTTGATGATTTTGTAAATGAGATATCTCTCTTTGCAGGGAAATTAATTGTACTTGGAGATTTTAATGTTCATTGGGATGATCCTTCCAAACAAGATGTTATTCAATTTTCTTCATCCACAAGTTCTGCTGGATTAGTTCAGTATGTTAAAGGTCCAACACATAATCGTGGTTTGGTTTTTACTCGCTGTGACGAATCATTGGTGGTAGATTGTTATACTGATGACACAAGTATGTCAGATCACCATGTAGTGTGTTTCAAGTTACAATTACAAAAAACAAGACATATGCAAACTGTATCAACCCTCCGTAACTACCGGAAGATTGACAAGAATCAATTTGTAAAATCACTCTCAGAGCTCATTTCCCAACCTCACCCTGATGGTGTTGATGCATTTTTTGAGTGGTATGATTCTAGTATGGGTAAACTACTTGACAAATTAGCTCCTGTAAAAATTAAGACCCGCATAGTAAAGAACAGAGTACCCTGGTACAATGACTCAATTCATATTGCTCGTCAAGAACGACGGCGAGCTGAAAGAAAGTGGCAGAAATCAAGATCCGACCCTGATCGTGAATCATTTCTGATTGCTAAGAAAGCTGTTTGTGCACTTACTGTAACTGCTAAACAAGACTATTTTAAAAACAAATTGTCTTCTTGTAGCGACAAGGATGTTTACCGAACTATTAATTCTCTTTTGAATTTAAGCAAAAGTCTGATCTTCCATTTTATGATTCGCCTTTTCTATTGAGCAACCAATTTTCCCAATATTTTGTAGATAAGATCAAGAATATAAGAGACGAACTTGATAACACACATGTTATGCCAGTTAGGTTCAAGGACAATATCTGCGAAGGGTTTAAGATACTTGAGGTCTTCCGACCCGTTTCTCAAGACGAGTTAATGACAGTTATTTCAAGATGTCCCAGCAAAAGTAGTAAATTGGACCCACTCCCAACTTGGTTAGTGAAAGACTATATTGATCATCTTCTCCCAGTACTAACTGCACTTGTAAATTCTTCTGTGTCATGTGGTGTCTTTCCACAGAAGGCTCACCATGCAATCATAAGACCTCTTTTGAAAAATTCATCTTTAGATAAAAACAATTTGAAGAATTATAGGCCTGTATCCAATTGATCGTTTGTTGGTAAACTTATCGAGAAGATTGCTTGCTCAAGACTGGTGGAACATATGGAGATTAATAATCTCGCTGATCCACACCAGTCTGCTTATAGACACAAACATGGTACTGAATCTGCATTGATTAAGGTTAAAAACGATATTATGTTTTCATTGAACTCAAACAAAGTAGTTCTTGTGGTATTTGTAGATTTATCAGCAGCCTTCGATACGATTGACCACAAAATTTTTATTTGTCGTTTGTCAAAGAGAATTGGTGTTTGGGGAACTGCGTTGAATTGGTTTCAGTCTTACTGTATCTTGATGGCTGGACAGCACAAGTCGACATAGATGGGGAACTTTCAGATCCAACCATTTCTAGGTTTGGTTTACCCCAGGGCTCAGTTGTAGGTCCCACTGGTTTCACAGTTTATATTCTCCCAGTTGGCGACATCGCCCGGTACCATAATGTTTCGTATCATGTTTATGCTGATGACATTCAGTTGTATGTAGCATTTGATCCTAAAATTCCTGGGGAACTGGATAAGGCCATGTTTTCACTACAATCTTGTATATCAGATATAAGGAACTGGCTGACAGCAAATAAGTTAAAACTCAATGATAGTAAAACTGAATTTTTCATTGCTGCATCACCATACAATTACAAAAATTTGCCAGATTTAAAAGTGTCAGTTGGTGAAGTTTCTATACATCCATCGGATTCAATAAGGAATCTGGGTGCCTTTTTTGATGTTAACATGACTATGTCAGCACACACTAACAATGTTTGCCGCAGTGTGATTTTTCATTTGAGGAACACATCTAGGATTCGTAAATTTATTGATCAAACTACTTGTCATCATGCTGTAAGGTCACTTATTCTTTCCAGACTAGACTATTGTAATGGGCTTCTTTCCTCTATACCAAAGTCTCATGTAAACCGTCTACAGCGTCTGCAGAATTGGGCTGCACGTCTTGTTTTTGAGGTTGGCAGAAGTCATTCTTCCCAACCTTTACTTCGTTCCCTTCACTGGCTGCCCATTCAAAAACGTATCATCTTCAAATTAGTTCTTTATGTTTATAAATCTATCAATAACCAGGCTCCAGGGTACATATCTGAATGCTTAACTGTATATACACCTAGTAGAAATCTCAGATCCTCAAATCACAACCTTGAGCTCAGCTACCCAATGACCCGAAATTTGTCAGGTGATAGGACTTTCACAGTTACTGCATCTAGGCTATGGAATAATCTCCCCTTGACCATTAGACAGTCAGCATCCATAAAGACCTTTAAAAAAGCTGTGAAATCATATTTATTTTAAATCCGCTATCAAACTTTGTAACAGGTACATTCATTACATTTTGTCTCCATAAAACCACCTGGTAGTTCCTACTGTGTTTGCAAAGTAAATGTATCAAGTCCCTAAATGATGTATATTGTTAATATTTGTAATGACAGCATATTCCTGTCCCTGTATATAACACTCCATTATGAGAGTCCATTAAACTTGACCCAAATGTCATGTGTCACTAGTATGACCTACACTACCGTGATGATGACCAGCCGATTGTTAGGCTGTGTCTATATAAAGTGAGAGCTCTGAATAAAATGGACACTTGTATGCCCAAACCCCATACAGTCAACTTGTATGCCCAAACCCCATACAGTCAACTTGTATGCCCAAAACCCATACAGTCGACATCTTACTCTTTGTCATCTTTAAGAGTATACAAAAGTTCCCACATGGACGACTGAAGAGTTTTTCTGATTTGTGTTTATAAACAAATTATAATGTGTTCTATAATTTAAATATTTTGTAAACGCTCCGAGCCTTATGGGAAGGGCGTACTAAATGCTTATTGTATTGTATTGTATTGTATGATGCCATCCAGTATATATATCCAACTATGTAGGTTAAGCAGGCTCAAAACAGAAAATATGAATGCAAATACTTTGATCTGCAGGCAGTACAGATCAAAATGTACAGTACATGAATGCATATCAAACAAGATTGACATTTATGCAGTTCACAACTAGCTCAACTGAATGGACCCAGAATACTAAAAGCACCATTTCCATTACTTCAAGGCATGCAAAACATAGAATTATTAAATCTCTTTTAAAAAGGCAGTATTAACCATTTAAAGTGGTACTGGTAATGCCAAATTTCAATGACTCCGTCTTTTATAGTAAAAATGTGGGATGACAGTCAAAACATAAGATTTTCTGCCAAAATCAATTGGATTGGGAGTGGACTGTATCTTTTAACAGTGATTTTAATAAACACTAACCCTTGTCTGATTCTTCCCATAGCAACTCATTTTATAAATAGGACCTTTACAATATATATGCAAGTTATTTAGAACAACACCATATCATACTTCTGATTTCTGATTCATTTAGACTACAACAAAAATGTCAACCTTTCTTTTCATTTTCTGCAAGAAGTTTCCCCTTGGAAGCTGTGGGATATGGTTCGAAACTGCCTCCGATGGGTTCAGCAATTTTTAGGTCAATTAATTTCTTAGTTTCTAAGAAAGGTTTACAATATAGCATTTGATCTCTCAGTCTTCTGGTTTTCTTTTCTTCTGAACAAGGTGAAGGAAGGAATTATGTTCTGAAATGATTTCATTGTTGAACAAATTACTTTTTCTAGGTTTATACCAAAGGTGTACTAGCTTTAAAGCCTCTCCTTATAATCCTTTTCTGAAGTCTGAATATGCTGAATAAAGTGTATACTTTGATTTTGGGTCTTACATTACATAGAATAGTTATCAGATCGAGTCACTGTCTTCAAATTTCTGCTAATAGGTTGTCATCAGTTTTCATCTCTCTCTCTCTCTCTCTCTCTCTCTAACACACTCTCCCTCTTTCTTTCTCCTGTGCCTCCCTCTCTTGCACCCTCCCTCTTTCGCTCAGTCAGTCTTTGTGTGTCCTCTCTCTCTCTCTCTCTCTCTCTCTCTCTTACTTTCTTACAATCTAAACAAAGTGTGTATTATGTTTAGGAATCACTTTTCAGAGACCGATATGAGCGCCTCTAGCACCAAATGTATAGCAGAGGGTGTTGAACCAATCAAAAGGCATTAACTGAAAGGTTATGTTGACATGAGTAATGGTAGAATAACTGCATTTTAAAAATAAACTACTAGTGTTATACTTTTAAAAAGTGGTCATGAATTAAATATAGAAATTGTGCATCATGAAAAATAGAAAGTTTGTGCAAGATCAGCACTGGAGGTACAGGTATTCACCTAGATATACATGTACAATCCTTTGAAACAAATAACATATTTCCCGTGAAGTTATGCAACTTGACAACTTTGAAGATGGGTCTCTTTTACAGCTGCTGCCATGTGCAGAGATTCAATGCATTACAACCGACTGGCAGAAGTAATAATGGCCTGTGTTTTTTCCTTCTCTATGTTGTTGTTTTATTTGGGGGGAGATGGGGTCAATGAACAAGAAAAGCACCTCAGCCATCGTCATTTAAAGAAACTGTTAATATGCCAGTACTCAATACTGGTAAGTATGAAAGAAAGAAGAGACCTGGGGAGCGTTTCATCAAGTGCTTTATCAGTGATTTTTACCGACAAATTAGCTCTCAGCCAATCAGATGCAAGTGTACAGACTTGCATTAACATGCCTATTAAGAAAAATAGAAAATCTAAACCTCATCTAAAATTGATTAAATTTGTTAAAAATACAGGTACATTATTTTGTTCATTTATTACCTTGTACACTTATACTGAAAAGTTGGAAATAAATTTCATTAAATTGAATTGAATTACATACTTTCCATTACGTGCTTTCTGCAAGATTGATTATTATAAGGGATAAGAAAAGACATTTAAATACATGTAGGTTCAAAATTTAGTGAGGGAAACATCAATGTTCATTTTCAATACAAAAAAATCTGTATTGCCATAAAATCCTATACATATCATTAAAAAAAATACAGGAAAAATATCACACTTCACAGGAATTTTATACCACTCTGTCACCATACATATTCTTACATCCAACTATCTTTTGATTTTTAAACAAGTATTAAAAAAAAATATAGCACCTTTAAGTATCATCATTAACCTGGGCATGTATCTTTCATACTTCAAAGCATGTTGATTCAATACTGTCAAGCATGTTGATTCAATGCCAAATTGGTAATTACCATGATGCCACTCTAAAAACAATCCATGCTGAAAAATAACAGGATGGTAATTAACTTTTAAAGGTAGAGAGATATCAGCTTTACAGTGAAAGCATAATGTTATTCTTTCCACTTGACTGAAATCTGATGATTACAAAGGCTTCTTTTTTTTTACTGGTCTGTAGTGAATGATAATGAAAATTTGCTGTCCAGGGTAACATGTACATGAGTATCTGCTCCCCTACGATCCCACCCCCTTTCTATCTTTCTCTCTCTCTCCTTGCTCTCCCATTCTCTTTCTTGTTCTACATGTACCTTGCTTTTGCTCTTTCTCTACATTTATCTTTCTCTCTCTCCCTCCTCTCTTGCTCTCATTTGTTCTCTCCTTCCTCCCTCTCTGTCTCTCTGTCACTCCCCTCACTCCACTCTCTTACTCACTACCCCCTCTCCCCTCTTCTCCCCCCCCCCCTCTCTCTCTCTCGCTCTCTGATTCATCTGCTGTCCTTTCTAACTTTCTGTTAACATAATGTACTTCAATACCTCCCTCCAATCATATCCTATTTACATAAAATCATTTCAAAGCACCCTCTGAATTTCTCTTCCTCTGAGACCTTGGAAGTCTCGCACTTATAAGGAGAGAATAAAAATCATATCAGATGCTGAATATCATTTTGTAGCAACAGAAACGATCTAGATCATTTTTAACAAAATTACCAAAACTGCCACAATACTAGGAGGTCTTGTTTCACTGCTGGTATGATATTACAAATGTCAAGAGTGTTTTGCAAGTGCTCCAAATGCCACAGTCATATACTGGCATGTTTCCTAAGGAAAATGCCAATCAACAATAGCTACGTTCATACGAGGCTTGTGGTTTCGAAACTTTAAGTTAGTGAAACTTTAAGTTAACGAAACAACGAGTCACTAACGACGATGAGGGTTCACACGAGCCCGAATTAACGATGCTCGTTGTTCTGAGATTACAAGTTGAGTGATCGTAGTTTAAATGAACAGAGAGGTCATTGTTAACAACGAGTTTCCTGAACTTAAAGTTTATTCTGTCAACACGGTCCATAACTACGACGGAGGAACCCCTGCTGCTCATGGTTTTGGCGTTAACTACAAGCTCCCTTGTGGTTCTGGCATTATATCGGTAAACTTAAAGTTTCGAAGCTACGAGTCCGTTCATATGGTCTGAAACTACAAGATAACTTAAACTTCAAGCGAAACTTAAAGTTTAGCTCCCTCCATGTGAACCTGACTAAAATCTCCCCTCTTGCCCCTCTATTTATGAGCAGCAAGTCCACAGAATGATAATTGTGCTTATTAAACTACCAGGCATTCAGTTGTAAAATTCAAGGTTGACGTTTTGAGGTACAATCCATCACATGGAAGGTAATAAGATTTTTACTCAATCATATTTACAATAACCAACTTTACAAAACTGTCAATGCAATAAACCACCTATACAAATTTGATAAATATATTTGTGGCGTCATATTTTTGCCAAGGTTTTGAAAGCAGGGCAGGAGTACTGCTAGAATATCTTTCATTAATGCATTAGTTATATTCCCCTCAATATCACTGCAGAAACCAGTAAAAAAAATTCAAGCTGAGTTTTTTTGGTTTTTTTTAACCTAAAGCAGATCTTTAAAAAAAAAAATTGTGAAAATGGCTTGTGTTGGTACAAGGTATCATTCGCAAATTGTTCTGTAGTTACTTTACTTGCAACATGTTTTCCGCCATTTAGTCTATCAAATTATATATCATTTGTCAAGCTGTCCTGACTATTAAATTCTTTTGGCTTTTATCAGCTTTGCCAAATTTAGTTTCATTACCATTTAATATATATTAGTTTGTGATTTGAAATGTAATATGTTATATGGAATTGCATGTTTTTATTCGATGTCTTGTAAAATGTTCTTAAAGATGGAATTGAATTTAATAAAATGAACTGAACTGAACTGATAATAATGATAAACTTTAAGTATCACACATAATGTTTGTATCTTATTAGAACAACTTTGCCCTTTCGGGATTTCAGTGGACTGTAGTGAAAATATAAGCAAGAAATCTCAAGTTAAGGAGAATAATACACTGCTTTTAGTGAAATAAAGTATCAGACTGCCCTAAAAGTAAGAGTGCCAATTAAGTTATACCCTGAATGTACATAGTACAGTATATGTAAGCAGATAAAATTCACTGTACAGGGTACATTCTAGCTTTCACTAGGTTAAAATGATAGAATGCTGATCATATATCATTATTAATGTACATAAGATAAAAATGATAGATATTTACTAAAGTGAAACACATGAGAAATGAAATTAAATGATTTCATCAATAAAAGTAATTATGGAGTCTTCTTCCTTACATAAATTGAAAGTTTGCAGAAATTTTGCAAAGGTCTGATACTCTACACCCAAATCTTTTGAAAAGAAGGATTTTTCTTGAAATGCCCTTTTAATTCATATATCAGTACAAATGCATTTTCTCAATGGGCAAGCTTGGACCAAGGCACCAAACCTTTTGGGCTACATGACAGTGTACGAAGTTCCATATGCTTGTACAGTGCTTCAACAGTATGTGCAATATTCAGCAAGAGAAATAATTTCTTATGATATTGATGGTTCCAAAAATTCAAAAGGTGTAGCTATATTCTCAAGCTGTACATACTTCATTTGGCAAACATACTAATCCTTCTTTAATATTCATACTCTAGGATAGGTAGTAGAGATTACTGCCACATGTAGACTTTTGTAAAGAGGTTAATCAGACTGCATAAGGTCTGATCATTCACAGAAAAAACAAGGTGGGCATGGAGAGGGGACTGCAGACAATGATAATTCAGTTAACCTTTTCTAAACCTAGGCAGCTTTAATACTGAGCCTACTCTATATGTGCTATATAGAAGCAAACCAAACCAATGTACATTAACTACTCAAATGAGGCAATAATTGCTACATGTAGCTTACACTTCATGTCTGATCAAGGAGTTATCACTGTGATAACTGTGATAACTCCTTCGTCTGATGGACATGTTTTTCAATAACCATCCCCTCCCAGGCACAGGTGATGCCAAATCATCAATAATGATAATGATATAATGATAATAAATCTTTCAGGAGAGATTTCAATACAGTTTGATTAAAAATGAAAATTCTATCAGCAGTATTCAAAAGCAGCTTTAATTCAACTATTATCTATAAAATGTCTGATTTATCCCATGTTGGATCATCAATTTAAAAAATCCAACAACAACAACTGTTTGTCACCCAAACAGAAATTCACCCAATTACCTCTAGAGATGGAATTTATCTTGCAAACTGTCAGCTGCTATGTCAGGCAAGCATCTTAACAAGCTTTCAACTATTACAGCTAGCACCTCCACTCAAGAAATATGCATAAATTTGAATAAATTACGTATAAGATTTTGACTGAATGGATCTTCCTGTTTACAGCCTTACCTCGGTGTTGTGACTCCTAGATTCATAGCTCGAATAGCGCCTCTTCTCTTTCTTATGACCATCCATCTCTCTATCTCTCTTGATCTATTCCAATGAATCACGATCTGAATAATTCCTCATTATAAAATCCCAAGAAAGCCGCATCAAATAATAAAATCTTGATCGCACAGTTATAGAGCTGTAAAAACTCCGGCTTAGGCTAGACGCTCATACAAACTCAAATAAATATGTAAAAGAGCGAAGTGAAGCGACTGGAAATGAAATTACTCAACCTTCACACGAGAAGCAAATACTTCTTTTCAAAAATTAGAGAACTATGTTAAGGTCTACTTCAACAGAACCGCATTTCCATTTCCTCTTTGCACAGGTTCGAGGGTGCTTTTGGGGAGCACAAAGCTTTCACAATTTGATTTCCCATTAGGGTCGATATGTGTAATATCCATACCAATTGTAAATATAATCAGAACCCTTGACTAGCGCTCAAACTGAGCTCTTATATTTATAGAAGATATGAAGATCTTGTGGAAACCTTTAAAAGCTTCAATGATTTCTACACAGCCTAGGCAGGTAGATCACAAACATGAAGCTTTACGGAATCTTAGCCAGGTTTTTACAATTATTGATTCATCTGGGTTGGAAAGTCATGATTTCTTGTTTCTGTGTAACAATAATTCAGGCTTCCCAATGTATTCAATACTTCAGCAAATCAATCATGTGTGTATTTAGCACTGAAAAGGGATTGTATCCTTGCTTTGTTCATAAAAGAGTTGCATCCTTGATTGTCCTCAGTGCAGTACACAATATACAGTACAAAAGTGATCTCTGGCTGGGCTCTCCGAACTTGCTTTGGCCATATAATACTAAACGGCTGAGGTTAACTGTACTGTACTTGACCCCTCGTGACCTTACACTCAAAAACCCCTCTCCACAGGATGTTCTCACTTTGACCACACAGTCTATGGGATAGGTAATGCACCTTGTTACTCACAAAAATAACCTTGTTGCAAAGGCGGCACTTCTAAAGGGGTATCTAGACCTTTTGTGTTCGCTCATGTGGCAATTCAAATAGATCTCTTCAAAAACATCTGGCTAATCAGCTTGCTCAAACATCTAAATTCTACCACATTGATTGTTCCTGCAATGTTATGAGGTGTTCTCCACACACCATATCTGCATAAGTGATCTCATAAGTAGTCAATTCGAAGTAGGAATGCTAAAAAATATTCACATCCACTCCACATGCTGATGCAATATCATTCTCCTGATTCATTGAAGAGAAGAAGAAACTTCAAAATAACATGTGATGATCGTCATAGAACTTCATCAACAAGAAGCTCAGTTTTTAGTGCAATCCTGAGCTCACTCATTCAGCCCACATAGCCATGAATTAATGCCTACACAGAACAAATACGCATACACTGCTGTGCTGGAGTATAGTGGTGAATGAAGATGCCAAGCACATGTTCCAGCTTGGGAGGGGGAGGGCTATAACAGCATCTGTTTACACTTGCTCTAGGACCGCCCACAACTGAACACTTGGCCAATGGGAAGACAGCAAACTGTTTGCTAGGACTTTGATTGACAGATAATGGGCAGCTGCTGTGCAAATAGTCTTGCTGTACTAAAGGTATTGATGCTAAAGTGGCTAAGCACATAACGGGTGAATGGGGCTCAGTATAAGAAGAAAGAATTATCATCCTTGGTTTCCAAATGTATGATTGTCTACATTGCAAGGTCAGGGGATGACTGTCTGAGATTCTCATCTCGAGATCAGGTGTGCTGGACTCTGAACTGAACTATGTCCATATTAGGGGCTGGTCAATAATTACATTATATTAGAATGATATCAGTCCTACATGTATGGACTTGATACAAGACCCCTCCCCCATGGATTAACCTGTAGACTACTGCATTCTCTCAATCCAAAATGGACTTAATACAGGAACCACTCTATTTCCAGTAGGCAATCTAAGAAGTTAAATGGGTGAAAACAGGGTGGATCAAAGAAAACAGGAGGGTAATAGTTCAAACAAAATCAGACAATATATTGAGAAACGTTTTTGAGTTTTTTGAAGTTGAGATCACTAAATGCATGAAAATCTCAAACTGTAGGGATAAAGCTTCCATTTGTTGAACATTATTATATAGAGTCAAGCTCGCCTAAGTCAATCATGACAGGACTGAGGAAATGTGTCGACATAGGCGATTTTCAACTTGTGCGGAAGTCGAAGAAAATCCGACTTACGCGAGTATATATAACACAGGGACGCCGCGGTGCAGACTGTTGCCGGCGGCCTGGCGGTTTGCTCGATTGGGAGTTCTCATCACATAATGTACCATGATTTACATTGTGCCGACATCAAGAAAATAAGAACATACATGTACTGTACCTTTCATGTACCCAGTATATTACCTCACACTCCTGTTACAAGTTGGACAATAAAGAATAAAACCAGACATGTTCAGTGATTAATTTCAATGTACTCCCTTACATCCCTTTATATGCACATTGCCGTGAAGGCAATAAGCAGGTACGGTGTCCGTCCGGCCAGTCGGCCGTGCAAACATGACTAACACACACGTGACATTTTGTTCTTCACATGAAATCGGCATGTGGCAGTTTCGACAATGATTGATTTTCAAATCGCCATTTAGTTCGACTTGTGCGGTGTAAATTTAATGTTTTTCATGGTATTGTTCTGAGACTTTGTACAAAGGATTAACACACATAAGTCTATGAAGATAAATTGGGACTTTTTATTTTCATCGACTTGAGCGACTATTCGTCGCATGCGACGTGGATGTAAGCGAGGTTAACTGTAATATATTTCTATGTTTCTTTCTTAAATGGAAAGTCCATCTTGGTATTTAGTGGATTTGAATAATAGCAGAAAAACGAAAGAAACTGATCAGTGAAAGTTTGAGCAAAATGCGATAAGAAATACGAAAGCTATGAATTTTTGTTGTAATCAAGCAAACACAAATTGGCAACTCCATGACTTATCTTGCAACCTCCTCTCCCATTCGCTCAGTACACAAAATTTCATACATTTCATTTTCTTAGTTTCTGATGAAGGAATAGATTTGTGTCATACAGGTTTTGTGTAAAACCATACGGGCCATGATTATATCTAAAGTGCATGTATGATTGAATATTTTCTTTCAAGAAAATGGAAATTAATGTTTTGTGGGGTATAAGGCAAATGGGAGAGAAGCTCGCAAGCTACATGTATGTCACTGAGTTTCCAATTTGAGTTTGAATGATTACAACTTCAAATGTTCATAACTTTCTTCTTTCTTAATGTATTTTGCTCAAACCTTCAATGATATGCTTCTTTTAAAACAAACTTGTAAATCAGGGTGGACTTCTCCTTTAAGCATCTATTCCCTCTGTGCTGTACTCCAATTATATAATGGATAGAAGTAGACCCTCCTCAAACAAAAAAATGTTACATGAGCACAATATTCTTAATAATCCTAACATATTCAAAATTGATACCTCAGCCATTTTTTGCACTGGAATTAATCAGGCAGTTGGTCAGAAACTACATCACAATAAAATCACCAGTTCTGCAGTTAAAATTCCAGAACTTGCTAACAGCTTTTTAAAATTCAAATTTTTTTGTTTAAACAAACTTTCACCAATATACGCTTCCATAATTTTTCCGCTTTCCGTCACAGCAATTTGCTATTTATTAAGGTTGGATTACTATACATGGTGAACTGTTGGGTTGAGGAGCTACTTTGTATTCACTCATGTAGATTTGGTGTTGATTCATAGACCTTCATTTAGAAAGAAAACATCCTTAAAAATTTGCGAATTTGATAGTTTGCTAAAATACTGGAAATGAGATTACCATTATGTAAATGAACACCTTGCACCCTTCTGAGGGTTTTGAAAAAGTGCTGAAATCAGTAATTTAGCCTGCAATAATTCCAATACATACCTGGCAAATGCAGGGGTTTTTTTCATCAGTTTATGAAGGGGACAGAGAAAAAATGCTGACAACTCCCCCAAAATAAGATCGAAGGGAACCCAAAGAATCATGAGAGCTTGAAGAGAGGAAACAAACTAACAAAGAAAACTATTACTTAGTTTTTTTCAAACATATATATGTATCCAATACATATAAACTGTATATCCATCAAAATGATCGTTTAAAATGTTAGTATTCAACAAAGAGCGATGTCATTCAAATTGTGTTCCTTAAAGGTAAACAATACAGAATCAAAAACAAGAGTTGTAATTGGAAGTAAAGGGACACAAAGACAAGTGATGTATTCCAAATCTCTTGCATGTCATTTTGTTCATATAAATTTAATACACAAACTCGAGTTTATACAATGGTATGTAAATAAAGGGTAACGATTATATGCAATGGTACCAGCATGCCTTATAGCTAAGTGTCAGATCAGATTTCAGATTTCGGATTTGAGGATAGGGTACCGACCACACATAGTTGTCAGCAAAACTCCAAACCATTTCAAGCAATTTCCTGTTACATAACATACAGGATTTGTGTAGGTCAAACACATGTAATTTTCTGGTTTTGAGGGGATGGTCTATTTAACCCATTCAAGACAATTGACCATATTTCGTGGTTTGGGTCAATAACTTTTGATTCAGAGCTCTAAAAATATATACCAGATGCACGAGTAAAAAGAACAAAAATTTATGCACATACATGTACTATGTCTATTTTTGTTGCATGACCACATTGCGTTTGATGACAGGAATTTTAAAAACAAGAAAAAGCTTTGAAATCCTTAAATTGGTAACACATTTGAGAGGTTCAAAATCATTGGGTTTTTTTAATCAAAGTTGGCAATTTTTCAACTTTGGGACAAAATGCTTAACCTGGTATGTTGTTTTCAAATATATTACACCTTACTAGAACCATGTAGCACTAAATGAAAAATATTATTGTTGTTAATTTGAAGAACAAAATGTGATCAATTTAGCCCTTACATAAATCCTGTCCTGAAAGGGCTAAGAGCTCTTAATTATGTCATACTATAATTATATAAGGATATATTTTTTTTTAAGTATTAGCCAGTTTTGTGGCCTTGTATGATATATTTATAATACAAAAGGGTATGGTTCTTATATCTTCTTCAATTTCTTTTCCTCACACAGGCCTACAGCTGTTCATACTCATACCTTATTTTCTTTTCATTCATCTCCACTCAGCTCTTGAATCTTTTGTTCATCCTTCACTATCATTCAGAACATTCTCCCTGTATCAAGCTCATTCCATGTCATTCTGCTTACCTATATGTAATCTTTCACCATATGTGACCAGGCATCACAAAACCACCAAAAGGTCGCCAGATATGATTTTTTTATTTAAGGTCTGATCCTGAAAGAGGAGGTTCTCAGCTTTAAAATGATATATAACTCATTAGGATTGGATGTTCCTAACTCACTGTACAAAGAGTAGAATGCACAGTCCCTCAGATTGTTACTTCTGAGAAATAAGGGTTTAAAGTTTGCAGTCTATTGAATCACTCTGACTTGCAAGGTGTAATATGCTAAGGAGACAAAAGGAGGATTAGATCTCAATAAAAATGTCTATGAAGGGATAATCAGATTGTCCTCAAACTTGGCATACTAATTAGGCATATTCTGTTCATCATAGTGAACAAGTATCAATGCAAGAGCTTACTCTGTTTAAAAGTTATGGGAGATCAAAATGAGTTGTGTATTCAGGGTCATGAAAAAGAAAGTAATACAACAAAATCAAGAGAAGACACACATAAGTCTAATAAAAAACTGTCAAAAATACCACCTTTTTATTGCTTGGTGCCTCTAATTGTTTAGATTACTTTAAAAAAAGTATACCCTTTCAGGAAATACCCAGAAATAAATTTTGACCATGGCAACCAAAAACACATTGATTGAGCTCTGACTGAAAATCACAGAGTGCGACGTTTTGGTGCTTTTGTGGTGCCTGGTCACATATTGTTCTTCTCCTTTCAGACTATCAGTTGCTAAGAACAGTTCACAAATGTACTCACATTTTTGGATACTTCTACCCCAAGGCCCTAGTTAAGAGCAGAGTTGTACTTGTAGCTACTGTCATATTCTTTTTTATTTCTTTATTTGTTTTTCTTCTGTCTTCTCTTTCCCTTATGTATTTTTTGTTTTCTACTATCTCTGTTTTTATATCTTTATGTATTTGTTGTTGTGTTTCTTATTTCATCTTTTTTTCTTTCCTCTTTATTCTGTCCACTCTCTTTGTCCATCATGTTCATAGTGTATATAAGTTGTTGCTATGTCAAACAAACCTCTACCAAACTTTTTTTTTTCAAATCAGAATTTTTTAACTCTAGACAATGGCTGATAAATAGGAAGGCAATAAAACTGCTGTGAACTTTTTATCCTTGCATGGAAAATTAAATGAAGAGGCTGAAAGTAGATCTAGACCGAGACAGAAAAATTCATCTGTTTGGAGGAGTTTTATAACATTTTTTTACTTTTGAGGCTCTCCTCCAAGACAGACGGAAGCCTGCCATAGTCACCGTAGTCGAGTACCTCTCTGCGGGCCTTAACCACTAGGTCTATGGCCAAAAGTATGAGGTACCTCACCCTACACGTTTATTACTAATTAGAAGTCGTAGATCGACATAAATTAACTTATACAGTAAAACTAATGATTTTATGTGATGTGGTATTTGAACGGGAAGAACAGTGTAAGGATCTTCAGAACCTGAAGCAACACTTTGAGATAAAAAAACTTCTTTAAGGTCTCTTTGCTGTGACTGGTAAGTTTCAGCATATAGATCTAGATCTAACTGTTAGATCAAGATCTAGACAGAGCCGAGTGGCACTCACCGACACTAGATATAATATGGTATAGTCTAAAAACCTAACTTACAACTTGGGAGTGCCCTTCCAATATTTAGTACTACTTTCACTGCTAGCCTGGTAGTAACTTGTTAGATTTCTAAGTCAGATCTAACTTGTTAGATTCTATTTCTATGACTATTCAACTTTTATTTCTAATATTAATAATGGAACAAGAGCATATTAAACAACTTAACAAGTTTAACGTTAATCTATATATCTAATTCTGATTCCCTTTCTGCTATCAGAAAATAACATTTGGGCCTACGCTATCTGTATATAGGCTAGATCTACATTTACTCCTTTACTCCTTAGGATAACATAAGCTGTGTCACCATGCCATATCATGGCCCATCCCATGGGGTCTAAGACCTAGTGACAGTCTAATGAGTGTTGCAAGAAAGTTGCAATCAATTGCAAATTGTAAAGCAAATTAGAACAACCATTCTGAATGGTTCAGGGTCTGCCCATTCAAGAAGATGCGCTTACAACAATGATTTTGATTGGTCAGTACCGATCAGTTGCAACTTGCAATCAATCGCAACTTTCTTGCAACACCCCATAAGTCTGGCTATTATAGCTAATATATGCCCAGTAATCCTCAAATTGGCAAGAATCCTACCTAGGATATAAAAAAAAACAGCAGAACGGAGGTATAGATAGGATTTGTATGGAGCGGAGGTATATAGTGCAGCAAGATCAGATTCGCTGTCAATTGCTCGTGGTATAGTGGTAAAGGCGTCTGGTCAGACTGTCAGAGTATTCTCTTTCTACACTGCACTCGCGTTTAAGGTCCCGGGTTCGAATCCCGCTCTTTCTTGCTGATAATTTTTTCAGTTATGAATCGATAACGATTTATTCCGTTATAAACTAGAAATGTGCATTCCTCGTGCCGCGCAATGCGAAATGTATCCCCCGGCGCTGGCAGCGATTTGAAGGAGGGACAAAGACCCTCCCCCATCCCCTCCCTCAAACAAAAGGATGGTGTAGAAATTGCCGCCAGTGGCCCGGAATATTGTCAACACCAGGAGCAGCATTACCAAAACGATTTGTGTAGATTAGAGTATAATGCATTTTTATAGAAAATTCGGAAGAAATATGACCTCAGAGCGCACATAAGACATCCACTAAAATATGACCTTTGATCCTATGAAAGACGGAACATCACCAAAAACTGTAGAGGTGTAATCTATAATGGACCTACATACAAAATTTGAATGAAATCCGTCAAGAAATGCAGAAGTAAGAGTGCACAAAAGGGACAAATGAGCTTTGACCCTATAAAGGACGGAACAATGAGGGCAGCATCACCAAACAGTAAAGATGTGTAGATTATACCAAGATACATCTCCATACAAAATTTGAAAGAAATCCATCAAGAAATGTGGCCTGCAGAGTGAACTCACGCCATCCCTTGAAGTATGACCTTTGACCCTATAAAAGACGGGACACTGGTGGCAGCATCACCAAAAACTACAGGTTTTTAGATTACACCAAGGGACACCTTCATGCAAAATTTGAACGCAATCCGTCAAGAAATGCAGAAGTAAGAGTGCAAGAAATGGAAAAATGACCTTTGACCCTATAAAGGACGGAACAATGAGGGCAGCATCACCAAAAATTAAATATGTGTAGATTATACCAAGATACATCTCCATACAAAATTTGAATGAAATCCGTCAAGAAATGCAGAAGTAAGAGTGCACAAAAGGGACAAATGAGCTTTGACCCTATAAAGGACAGAACAATGAGGGCAGCATCACCAAACAGTAAAGATGTGTAGATTATACCAAGATACATCTCCATACAAAATTTGAAAGAAATCCATCAAGAAATGTGGCCTGCAGAGTGAACTCACGCCATCCCTTGAAGTATGACCTTTGACCCTATAAAAGACGGGACACTGGTGGCAGCATCACCAAAAACTACAGGTTTTTAGATTACACCAAGGGACACCTTCATGCAAAATTTGAACGAAATCCGTCAAGAAATGCAGAAGTAAGAGTGCAAGAAACGGAAAAATGACCTTTGACCCTATAAAGGACGGAACAATGAGGGCAGCATCACCAAAAATTAAACATGTGTAGATTATACCAAGATACATCTCCATACAAAATTTGAACAAAATCCATGGAGAAATGTGGCCTGCAGAGTGCACTCACGACATGTCCTGAAGTATGACCTTTGACCCTATAAAAGACGGGACACTGGGGGCAGCATCACCAAACACTATAGGTTTTTAAATTACACCAAGAGACACCTTCATGTAAAATTTGAACAAAATCCGTTGAGAAATGTGACCGCCAGAGTGCACACAAGAGTACACACAAGACATCTATCAAAATATGACCTTTGACCCTATAAAAGACGGAACACTGGGGGCAGCATCACCAAAATCTATAGGGTTCCAGATTTTACCAAGAGACACCTTCATACAAAATTTGAACAAAATCCGTTGAGAAATGTGACCGCTAGAGCGCACACAAACTTTCCCCAAAAATATGGCCTTTTACCCTATAAAAGACGGAACACTGGGGGCAGCATCACCAGAAACTATAGGGGTCCAGATTTTACCAAGATACACGTCCATAGGAAGTCTGAAAGAAATTCGTCGAGAAATGTGACCGCTAGAGCGCACACAAGAATGTGACGCGGCGGCGGCGGCGGCGGCGGCGGCGAAACGCTGCTGAATCCAAAGTATCCTCCGGCATACTGCCGGGGGATACAATAACTGAATTTCAACAATGAAAACGAAGAAACTTGACTAATTATTCACTTGTTCAGGCGGATTTAACTAGGGACGTCAACTGTGCGCGGTTTTTTTTCTGCCGGCGCTGCATTTCAAAATACTCACTGTATCTTTTCTCCCTCTATTAAGAAATATTTCTCATTCCTGAATACCCTGTTTTCCCATTATCTTCAAAGTACATGTCTTCTTCTATCCTCTCAATACAATCAGTCGGTTGTGAAGAAGCCAAAACACTACGAATCTCCTCCACAAAGATCCCATTAGGTCGCGTCCATCTACCGTGAAAGGGATGATGGCCCTAAACCGGCGCGAAAATTGCTCTCGGTAGTAAATGCAAGCCTTCGCATATTTACCTGGCACGATGTCACATCGTTTCTTAAAATGAATAAATCATACCTTTTTTGAAAGTGGATGATTCCTGCTTTTTTTATGAATGAAAAAAATTCCCGGATGTTCAGCCATTTTGGATTCCTGCGGTTGTAGAAGTTGCTCTGATGTTTCCCCGTACGATTTCACTGGTAAGTAGATATTTGTACCCTACATTTTCCGATTTATTTTATGAAACTAGATAATTTAACTACTTCTGAATAGACTCAAATCATGTTTTGTTAAAAAATCATACGATATTAAATCGCATTTTCCCGATGAATTTGACCTCGCTTATTGCAAAAACAGCGATTTCGTTTTGGCAGCGGTTTGCCTTGCGCATGCTGTGTGTTTCTATGGTGACGTTGTATACGAGTGTTGAGCAATGTTTACGAGTTGAATTTGTCCTATAATTTACTCTTTGACTATTCATGGGTGTTCATTATCGCATATTCTTATTACTTAGACAGTCAGTTACTTTTGTTGATGTCAGCTTTTTGATTATATTTGATTTAATCTGAGAAAAGTAATTAGCTTTCCGGGGGGTATGTGTGATGTACATTACACTGCACGTTATACACGCTAAACTGGACCCCAGCTCGATGGGTTTTCTACTGCGCATGCGCACTTCTGTTAATGTGCCGATCTATGTATTGGATTTACACCCTGGTAGTTTATGTCTTCCATATCTGCAAACATTGAAAAAGTTTTCATTGAAATCTTAATTAATGCACTCTAGCTCTCCTTACGCTTGAGGAAGATGCATTGAATTTTTGAAAGGAGATTTGAGGGGCAGTTTTTCTTGCTGTTATTCTTTATTTTTAAACCTTGTTCCAACAGTGGCATAACCAGGATTATTCCCCTTTAGCCAGTAAGGTGGGGGGGGGGGGTGGGAGAGGGTAAGCAAATACAGAGCAAGCTCAACAATATGAGATTTCATAAACAAAACAAATAATAAATGTCTGATAATATAAACTAATTTTCCTAGTCTTTATTATTTTGATTTGTCCTAGCAAGTTTGCTGAAATAATGACTTATTTCCAAATATTCTATTTGGAAATTACCACTCTCTTTACATCGTTTTTGCTGCTTCCATTTAGGAGCTTGAAGTGATGCAAAATGGGTAGTGAAATCCTCTGGCAGGCTGCTGGGTGGACTTTAGAGGAGCTGGAGAATTTGATCGTCCACAAGGAAGTTCCAGGTACATCTATCAATACTTCAAAATCTGTTATCTGTTATTAGTTTTTGATACCATTTTCAGTTCCACTTGTATTTGATTTTTTTTTAAATCTGTTATTATTAAATCTTTTATTAGTTGAAAGTGAACACATGAAAATGACAGAAATGAATAACAGTTATAAACTATAAAGTTGATTTAAGTCTGGTGATAATTAACCTTATTATTGGGATACAACATTTTTGCATATTAATTAGTTAATATTTGCCATTCTTATTGTACATATGAATATCTAATTAGTGTCTAATTTGCATATATTTACAAGAATACTGATGAGAAGTATAATACTGACAGGAGCAACTTTCATGGTGTGTGTCAAGTTTTGTATTTATTGACCAATTAAATCTCAAGTTATTACATTTTTGCATATTAATTAGGTACTATTTGCCATTCATATTGTACATATGAATTCCTAATTAGTGTCTTATTTGCATATATTTCCAGGAATACTGATGAGAATTGTAAGATTAATGACAGGAACAATTTTCACGGTGTGTGTCAAGTTTTGAGGTTATTGACCAATTAAATCTCAAGTTATTACATTTTCGCATATTAATTAGGTGAATTGTCCCATTCGTTATGTACAAATGAATATTTATTTATTAGCTAATTTGCATAATATTATAATTATGCTCTCGAGAATGACAGATATGAAATAAACTCAAAAACGCTACATCTGTGTGAAATTTGGTGATTATTTGCCCATCCAGTTTCAAGTTATGCCATTTTTGCATATTAATTAGCTATACTTAGTCATTTTTTCCCAATTTGCTCTTGGTCCAAAGGTGAAAATTTGTGTTTTTCGCATATTTTACACTTAAATAACATCAAAACGAAAAATATTTGATACCCAATTTTTGAGGTACATGTACATGTTGGAGGTTGACATGTTAGGTGCCCCAAGGAAGACGAAACTCGACACTTGATCAAGTTTTAAAATAGGCACTCTTTAAAATGGCAAAAAAACGTGTTTTTGCCATTTTGACCACTTTTTGGCAGAAAATCTGCCTTTTCTGGACATTTGAATCGGCCGTATCTCAGCAACCACTGGTCCGATTTTGATCATCTTGGTGTCATATTAAATCGTTTCCAAAGACCTTTCAACTGGACATCTTTAATACCTAATTTAGATCATTTGAATTTTTGGGTTGACGTCCCTAATTTAAAGGCGGCTGGACATAAAATAATAACGACTTTGGCCTTAAGTGGGCATTCGCGCGAAATAAGCCACCCGCATTCACTTTGTACATGCAGTTTATTGCGTGTAATTGCCTATGAGGGTTCACATCCTCCATTGACTTTACACGGCAGTGTGTGTGTATACACAAGATGACCGGTGGCTTATTTCACGAGAAGGCCCTTAACTTAAGTCTAAGATGTTGTCAGAACTGAACTTGTAATTTGTATGGTGGACATGTGATTGTTGTTTTTTTTAACAGCACCATGTCCATGCTTGTTCTGCTTCGTCATATCTTTCGTCATATCTTTCAAAAATTTTAATAATCTTCAATGACAATTGACAGTGACAATACATTGACTAAGTTAGATTTTGTATCCAGGCAGTGAATAGTTACGCACACACCGTACCGGTACATGCATAGTCACAGTCGGATTATGGACCTGACTGAGATTCTGACCATTCTGACTTGATCTTCCCACTCTGTTCCCACTCACACTTCAACACTTTTTTTTAATTTGTTATTTCTTTATTCAGTCTTCTTACCTTTTATGAATATGGTTTACTTGGACTTGACTTGACCTTTGACCTTAACAAAGGAATGTTTTTGCAATCTTCAACAAGATCATTCAGCCTTTTCAGCCAATTTTCGTCAGGTTTAATTTTGCTCCAATCGTCGGCTGCTACATAGTACCGTATACATCATCATATCGCGTCAACTTCTAGATCGGGTGATGGCGCTATACAAATCGTCATAATGGGACTCATCATGCACGGAGCTAGCTAGCTACACTGGATGGAGTTAGAAAGAACCCATGGTGCACTTGTCACAAAACCAAGAAAAGTGACCTTCCTGCAACAATAAAATATGCCCTTGCAAGTGCATAAAAGCCCATAGAATAAGTGCCCCGTCTTAACCATAAAAATAGCCCTTCTAGTCTATTGTGCCCTTAGTTCAAGACAAATCAGATAACTTTTTGCAGGCCTATAATATATCTATTTTGTGTGCTTTGTTCCATCACCACAGTTTTAGTTTTTTTTTAAATAGCTATGGCTTTTACAGTTTTAGTAGACGATGTTTCACGGGTGCTACTCCTTCGACAAAACTACCTATTCCGCGTGGACAAAAACCCGTAACGTAAAATAACCAATGCCCCCCCCCCCCCCCGGGGCAAAATTCACATAGGCCTATATATAAGTCTTAAGTCTTTTTAGTCTTATTATAATAAGACTAAATAGACACTTTCAATTTTGTATGTTATTTTCAAGGGCGTCGCTAGAACATTTTGAATAGGGGGTGTGACACCCAAATTTGCCCAGAAAAATGCTGCATCCTAATATCCCCCCACACAAATAATACTAAAAGAAACTCAAAGATGTAGAGATCTTGATCATACAGGCCCATTTTCGTAAGGAGGGGGCTGACGCCTTTTGTCGAATATCAACTTTTCACTTTCTAATTTTTGCGAGCAAGCGAAGCGAGCAAGCAATTTTGTTTTTTACTTTTAGCAGTGATAATGTACAGAAGTTACATAAAGAAATTCCATAATTATCTGGGAACCTCGCTGCCCAAACATGTGTATATTCTTTCTCCTCGCTGCCAGTATATGAAGTGCATGGTGGTTGCTTGAAGCGGCTTTGAAAATCCTTAGGGGAGGGGGCTGCAGCCAATTGCCGAAGGGGAACGCCTTTTGCCCGAATATCAACTTTTCAATCTCTAAAAATATTTAAAGTTCTAAAACTTTTCAGTTTCTAAAAGCAAAATCTGTTTTCGTAGAAAAAATGTACAGAAGTTACTTTCAGAAGTTACATAATTATCTGGGAACCTCGCTGCCTAAATGTGGATATTCTGGCACCTCACTTTCCTGCCCGAATAATTATGAAGTGGTGGTTGCCCGAATATCGGAACTTTGAAAATCCTCGGGGGAGGGGGCTTCAGCCTATTGCTGAAGGGGGACACCTTTTGCCCGATTATTAACTTCCCAAGCGAGCGAGCAAAAAAAAAATGGCCACTGTTTTTCCTTCTTTTTCTTTCCTTCCCTTATCCTCTTCTTCTTTTATTTTTCTTCTCCTTTCTCTTTTCTCCTTTTCCCTTTCCTCTTCCCTTTTCCTTTTGCCCCTCTTTTTTATTTAGTTTGCCGACAGAGGTGGCGCATTTTCTGACAGCAATTTTGAGTGTGTGTGTGGGGGGGGGGGGGATAACACCCCAACACCTCCACCCCTCCCCATTCTAGCGACGCCCCTGGTTCTTTTTATTGTTCAATGTAATGAGTCTGATGACGGTGTCTGTAGTGAG
The DNA here is from genome assembly GCA_025617745.1 of Heliocidaris erythrogramma. Taxonomy (NCBI): domain Eukaryota; kingdom Metazoa; phylum Echinodermata; class Echinoidea; order Camarodonta; family Echinometridae; genus Heliocidaris; species Heliocidaris erythrogramma. The sequence continues at coordinate 48,028,592 of CM046856.1, read as the reverse complement.
ATACATTTAATTTTTTCTTAAGCCGGCATTACAACTTGAAGGCTTTTGTTTATTTCCAAGTTTCAATCAAGCACGGTGCCAGGGAGAAAGGGAGACCTACCTATCTACGAAATAAAGATTATCTTTATTTGTCATGCGTGGGTTTAGTCTAAGGGCACATATAGAAGAAGAAGGGGCGACCCCCCCCCCCCCAAAAAAAAAAAACAAAACAAAACAAAACAAAACAAAACAAAACAAAACAAACCAAAAAAAAAAAACAAACAACCAAACAAACAAACAAACAAACCAGCTTACACCGTGAGCATCTCCTTAGGTTACCGACCAATCCTGAACGAATAGGACAAGAAATTAGCCCAGAAAACTTTCTGATTCATTGATCTTTCTTATTCATATGACAAGATATCTGGGGAGCGTTTCATCAAGCGTTTTGTCAGTGATTTTTACCGACAAATTTGCTCTCAACCAATCAGATGCAAGGATTTCAGTAGCTTATAACAGTTGTCGGTGAAAAGCACTGACAAAATGCTTGATGAAACACTCCCCATGTCTTCCAAACACCCCCTAAACGCGTTTTATCCAATCGGGTATTTTCGTGAGCTTTCTTGAAATTTTACCCCCTAAACAAGAGACTCGTCGCACAAAATCCAGACAAGTATTTGGGAAAAGATACCCTAAACGCGTATGACAAACTCAAACATAACCTTTTCCCGATTTTTGGCCTTTTTGACATCCTAAACGCGTCAAGCGCGTGACGCGCCGTAACCGCAAAAACTGCCCTTTTCATCACGCGTGTTTTGGTCGCGCGTGTGTACAGCAATATAGTAGTTGAGTGCCCCCCCCCCCCCCCCGGAGATATCACCCCAATTCTTTATTATTCATTGATCTATTTTTAAAAAATGGGGAGTGACTCATTTTTTAAAAAAAAATTAGGGGGTAATAATTCGCGCCTTGAGCATCTAATCAGGATGGAAAAGTGCGCTATACAAGTCACATGTATTATTATTATTATTATTATACTGTATAATTATGTAGTGTATATTGCTCTGAAATACATAGCTTCAAAATGACTGGCATGTAACATTTTCAGGGAGAGGGTGCATATTGCCCTTCCTTTCTCCCAACAAGAGAAGAAAATATGACACCCCTCCCCCCCCCCCCCCCTTTCTGCAGAATGTTGGACACATTTATATTCCATTTGATTATTATGTTGTAGGCAATAGTCTAGCTAGAGCGACATGTTACATCAAATTGATTTCATCCCAAACTAAAGTTTAACTGGCTTGGCGCCCCCTGTAGTCGATATTTAGGGTGGATAACTGGGCGTTGTGGCGTGCGCCTGTAATCTAGCTAACAGTGGAAGTTATAAACTGATTCAGTGGACCCAGGTTCAAGACTGAGTCACGTCTTTCGGGTGGTGACGTTAAAGGTCGATCCCCAGACGTAAATAATCATATCTGATTGATACACGTCTGTAAAAAAAACCCAATTACACACACACACACACATCGATCCCGACTCGTGATCTTTTTTTTACGAAACAAAACAAAAAAAAAACGGGTTATTGAATCAAATCAGACTATATTATATACAAATTATAAGCTGTCACCTCTTATTAGCCCTTTACACTCGACTTGCATATTCCCTTGTACCTTACGAATAAACTTTGCATATCCAAGGAGAGCAAACAGTTCTGAAAATTATTGATTAGTGATAACAGGTAATTTTCACACCTTCATGATAATTATGAAGCATAAATTATCATAATTATCACTTGGGGATGGCGGATTGGGGGCGTTGAAACCCCCAAATTCATGTTTTTCAGTCGGAAAGTTTTGAAATTTTAAGGATATATATAGGCAAATCTTAAAAATTAATGATAACTTTTTAAAACTTATTGGATGTTTCCGAAGATCCTTGAAAATCATTCTAATGGAAAATTTGAAACTCTGACAACCATAGACGCTTATTAACTAATTTGAAAGTCTGTGGGCTCATTGGCGGGGGGGGGGGGGGGGGCAGAGGGGGCACGTACTCCGGGCCGCTTTGCTCCCTCGCATAATTATGTTCAAGATCTATTTCGCCCCCCCCCCCCCCCCCATGGCGAATAACCATAAATTGACTCTAGTTGCTTTGTTGCTTGTTAAATTTTGCGCCCCCAGGTGGGATATAAGTGAATAAAAAGCACTTTCAAAGTATAGAACATTCGAAAGAAATCATAAATTTGCCTTCTTCAAATATATTTCTTCAGGGTTTTCATTCATTTTGCGCTCCCAAAATTAAAAAGATGTTCAAAATTTCCGAAAAGATCTTTTGCTAGGTCGCTGTATTCCCTTTTTTTTTCTTTGTAAGGGTAAACTACATAAGAAATTTCAAGTTGAGGGGTGAAAAGGAAAAAGAATTCTGCCGCTCGGTCGCGTTGCTCCCTCGCTTATACACTAACTCATCACATTTGGGCTAACAACCCCGGGTTATGTGCATCAAACTAATTTTCACGTAGTGCCATCATTTCTAAATTAAAAACGCTAATTAATTTGAGTTTGGGCACAGGGGGGGGGGGGGGGGGGGGGGGGGGGGGGGGGGGGGGGAGCAGATTTGATAATTTGCCCCGGGCGCCAGAAAACCTAGATACGCCACTGTGTGGGCTCTTTTCTTTTCTTTTCCTGCTTTTTTTTTTTTTTTTTTGGGGGGGGGGGGGGGTGGTTGTTGCCTTGTTGGAAAATTTTAAAGCTAATTTGTCGCAAATTTGGTCCGGCATCCCCAATCAAAATGGTCTATAGCATACCCCTTCATGGAGAGCTTATATTCATTAACCAACGCAGACAGCTTTTCTTTCAAAGCAATACATGCAAATGTACTAGTAAGTTTATCCAATTTTGTCAGAATTTTCGTCAGAAAAAATACATAACATGAAATTAAAATTATACATAATCAAGAGACAAAGAAATATGATACAAATGATAGTTTGTAAACAGTAGTCCCCATGTCATCATTGTATTTTTCCTTTCATATTTTTTCTCCATGATTCCCACGCTTCGCCTCATCACCGAATCGGGGAGGTGCATGGGGGGGGGGGGACTTCCACCATCGTCATATATATTTGTCAGCATAATATTTAAAGGAAAATCCATAATGGCAATTTGTTCGGAAAGAAGGTGGAAAATCAGAGAAGCAGATTGGTGAAAGTTTGAACGAAATCGGACAAGCAATAAGAAAGTTATGAACTTTTGAAACTTGTATTCGCTATATACAGTAATGGGGTTTCAAATCGATAATGCCTCTGTGATGTGGCGGACAAATCCCTCATTTTCTCCAATACACAAAATGACTAGAATATAATTTTTGTCAAATGTATTACTTAGTAGGATATTTTTCTTTTATAAGGACCTATAACAATATGCTATCTACAATATATTTTAGTACTGCCCCGATGGAAAAGGCGCTTATGAGAAAACCGCAAATTAATGATGCTTGAGGGAACGACAAACAGATGCTGTCCGCCACTATGTCATAATTGACTCACTATTAAAATTGCCAGTTTGAAATTCGCATAGATTTAGTGATCTCCCTTTTCAAACATCCATATAATTATAGCTTTCTTATTCCTCAGTTGTCCGATTTTTTTCGAACTTTCAACATCCTGTTTTTCTTATTTGTCTGCTTTCACACAAATCATTTTGCACCAAGATTGGATTGCCCATTAAAATTCTGTGTTCAACACATTTGACATGCCGGCAAAAGTATATTTGCCTCGGCTGCCCCTATCCCCACCTACACAAAAACTCGAATTCATATTCAATTCAAATTCAAATTATTAATAAAAATTCAAGCATAGATGATAACTATCAATTTTTATTGCAAATAATTTCAACATCAGTGCTCAAAGCACAAATTATAAGAAAAAGTATACGACATAATAATACATTATATTACAAGTTTAATTATAATAAATTTGATAAGCAGCTGCATTTATATTGCGTTGAAATTTGAACTTCGCCAAAGTAAGATTATAGCCTATTTACAGAACAAAATACAATCAAATGCCAAACATGGTTATCGGTTATACAATACAACCTAACACTCAATAGACCGGTTCTGTCATGTATTCAAATCTATAATGCACATTTCTTCTCTGAGCACAGTGACGAGCTACTCCATTTTCCTGCTTTTTACAAATGAGCCTCAATGCTTGGAATCAAGTTTGCATACATTACTTGTTGCTATGTCCTGCAAGCTTTCATTTTGTCAAGAACAACCTTTGTTTGAAGGTATGTATAAAATTTGCATACATTACCGAAGCGGTCTATTGCAACCCTAACCCTATTCTCTGAAGAAAATAATAACACCCAGCGGCGTCTGTTTTTTAACGTATACCACAGCGAGGCCAGGATCCCCGTTTTGAAGACTTTGAAAGAGACTACAAGTATAAGACTTGTATTTTCTCAAAGTTTCACCTTTTTTTTTATTCAGCAAAATAGAATTTAACCTTAACCTAGCCCGACCAGCTGCCGTGCTACAGCGCTGTGTATAGTTAAAGGGGAAGTCCAGTCTAAATATAAATTGGTTTTATTAGAAGCAGAAAAATCAGACCTACAGATCAAAAAAAGTTTGAGGAAAATCGGACAACTAATAAGAAAGTTATGAATATTTTTAGTGGCATGAAAAACTAGAGAAACAATGAAAATCACTAGACAAATTGGCAACTCGGTCATGGGTTTGTGATGTCATTGGTACACAACTCACCAATAATTTTGTTTATATTCATAATACAAATTCTCAAATTTTGTCCAAGAATATTCACATAACTTGAACCAAATACATCTATAGTAATATGTTTTTGCATGTATAAACATTTACAAAATATTGCATGAATATTGTTTTCAAAATATTACATTTCCATAAAAAACTCATCTTTTATGTATATTGTATAAATATTCATATTTTCATGATTTTTATTTACAGAAAATTATTTTTTCTGTATTAGTGTATACATGCAAAGACATATTACTATAAATATAAGTTTGTTCAAGTCATGAGGAAATCACATTCTTGGACAAAAATTTAATTTTGTATTATGAATATAAACGGAAGAGTTCGTGAGTTGTGTACCCATGACATCACAGATTCATGACTGAGTTGCCAATTTGTCTAGTGATTTTCAATGTTTCTCCTTTTTTGATCTGTTGGTCTGATTTTTCTGCTTCTAACAAAACCAGGTAATTTTTGGACCGGACTTCCCCTTTAACCTCAACCATAACCCTAATATACCCCTGCCGGATCGACGCACCGATGATCCGATTGCTCCACACAGAAGAGCTGCTCGATGGGTTTGCTTGTTTATTAAATCCCTGCAAATTTGTTTTTCATGGATTTTCATGCCGAATAGTCTTGACGGAATAAACCGTATATACACTTCCCTTCCATAGACTTTGTCCTCGCTGTGGTACGTTAAAAAAGACGCCGCCAGGAGTAATAATTGTCGTATGAGCAAAATTACGTAGCACCCCTGTAGAACATTACTGCATATAATTTATGCCTTTTCTACTCAGGTTCTTTAAGCATATAATTCAGTTTTACAAGCATTGGCAGGTGTGCATAGTGCATAACCAAAGCCTGCTCTATCGCTTGGGAACTTGTCCAGGGGCACATAATACAACATAGACTGCACTGAATATGTAAGACAACGTCATAAATGATAATCATCTGAAAAATAATTTTGTCGAAGCAACGGAATTTAAGAAATCGGAGTCAGTCTTCTTTCCATGCTCGCACGGGGAATACTAAATTCTATGTCATAAATAAATTTATTCAATTTGTCTCCAACGGCCCACAAGGGGGTGACACACGCTACTGCTGTGTGATAGGTTGCCCGGGTGCTGTGAAAATAATCACAGGCGGACCGGGCGGGATTCGAACCCGCGACCTCTGGATTACTAGACCAGTGTCATAACCACTAGACCACCGGAGTGCCCTGAGTGATCAGGTTCAAACTATCCCAATATGGGGACTATCAAGTCAAAGGTATTGAATTAATCCGTCGGGTGATATAATGTCTATGTTGGGAAACAATGCTCATGTGTCTTACTTATACTTTTCAGCGCACCCCCCCCCCCCCCCCCCCCCAGCAAAAAGAGAGACAAAAATATCTATACATATTATTTCGCTAGGGGCGGTCGTTTTCACCCCCTGGATTTGTTGGTAACGGACAATTACGTTATTTCAGCATAATCATGCAGTTCATGAAAGACTGTATTCGTTTCGTTATTCTTTGAAAAAGTTACGAAGACGGGTAAACTTTGCACAAATGCTTCTCTTTAAAAGTTGTCTCGTTTTCCTACAGTCGGGCTGCCGAAGTGTGTACACCAAGATTCCTATGGCACATTGATTGTAGACTAACATAACGAGTCCTGTAAGAACGTTGATTGAGTGTAAACTGTCATCGTTTAGGACTACGATATCAATGCCGACCATCAGAGCCATCCAGGCCAGGATGAAACTGGACACGAAGAAGAGGAAGTCAGTGATGGCCGTTCCTGACGTCGGGCGCGACTGCATAAAACGCTTCTTTCGAGCGATCAAGCGATTCATTCGGCTGACGTCATCAACTAGGGTTGGTCCATTTCTCTTGCATACGCCATAGAGCATCTCCTCCTGCTGCCGAATCTTGAGGGCATGCTTTCGGGCAGTACGGAGTACCAGAATGGCGGGGATAACTATTAGTAAGAGCAGTACGCTGGTGATGACATTCAGGACAACTAGACAAGGTATTGGGTGTAGTAACGCCATCCCCATTATGAGGCATTTGATTTCGGAAAGGTTCTCGTCAAAGTGAATAAACTGTACCACAGCTGCTCCAACAGACAGACCAATAACCCATGGTATTGCAGAAAGAAATAAGGCTCGCTTCTCAGTCATTCTACGGAGATATGTAAAAGGGCTGCGTATCTTGACGCACAGGTCCAACGAATGGATGACGGTGTGGAGAAAGACATTGCAGCTAAAGCCGATCAGAAGAGCCAATCTGCTTAGGATTTCTCTATAGGTGTCCAATCTGCAGACGTCTAGGACATAGGGCAAGCACACTAGCATGATCACGTCAAGTGCAATTTGACTTAGACCTAGAGAGAGGGTGATCATCTGACTTGGTGTTAGTTCCGACTTGAACTTGATGGTACCGAATACGATTATACAGTACCCAATGGAATTGAGAACTGTCATTGTACCCAACATAAACTTAATGAAAATAATGGACCATAACGGAAAAGGTGGGGGCCGCAGTTCAGTTTGAGGAACCGAAGGAGACGCAATATCTAGGACGAGACTGGAACTTTCCATTGTGTTCTGTTCAAATAGAAGTCTCAAATTTGACATCAGGAACTAAAAACTTTATAATGTTGTACTGATTTCACCAGTGTTTTTTTTTATAGCATCGATTATTTTTCAATAACGCGGAACCCAATCGCAGCTTGTTTCAAAATCAAAGTTTTCTTTTTCTTTTTTTTTCTTCAGAATTACACCAAGGCGTTGCGTATACCTACTATTCTCGTCTCCGTCCACAAACACGTTCAAGTTGTCAGTAATAGATCGATCCACGTTCTATATGTGAAAAAAGTATTAAATAAATCGACGATTATAGCGACACAAAATAGGCATCCACTGTCCTGCCTTGAGGGCCTTTTCAACATAAATAATCTAATAAACTCTACAGTGATTTAGGCCTATCTTGATCGTGACAAGAATAACAATATAGACCAATGTCAGCCATCGAGGTTACAGGCAACAACGTTTTTAGTTATGTACTCCGACTCTTTATGCACCAGACTGATCGAAATGTGTTATTTACGTTATGTTTTCAAGAGTTTAGATGCTTGCTTTTGCTCCCTCTTCAGAGAATCATGCTGCTAAGCTTTTCAATTCGCTCCTGTCATCGATTTCAAGTTAGAAATTAATGGAGAACCCTCTTATGGTCGCCGTCTTAAAATGATTTTGACATGTATCTCGTGTACCACGGTCCACAGTCCGTCTGAACTGTTGTCCCTTCTTCTCATGCATGCTAGTTGAGATGCACGTGTGCGACAAACACTGGCGCAGACAGGAGGGACACATGGAGCACGCGATCTCAAGACGAATGGGGAAAAAGGAGAAATTCAGGAAGAGATAAGGAGTTAAAGAAAGATGGGCAAAGAGGAACAAGAAAAAAAATTAATTAAACGACCATTTCCCACACCCCCTTTTTTCACTGGCCTTGTTAATTTGCATTTCATCCACTGAGTGAGACCGGTCCCCCTCCCCCCCCCCTCCCCCCATGAAGGTGCCCTTCAATGTCTGATCTTGAGTAGAATGGAATCATCATTAAATATGGGAATGGAAAGAATATTAACCAAGCATCGTTTTAAGAGTGAAGGTCGCGCTTGAATTTTCTGAACGTTCTTAACTTTTAAAAACACATTAATGACCAGTTTATGGTCATATAAGAAAATCACGGTCTTAGCCAGGAAAGAGTTCAGAATAACTTCTAATACTATCTCATTAAAGAAAACAATGATACAAAAGAACATTTCCAAGGTTTCTTCTTTTCAAGGAACAAAAATGAATGTCATGGAGCTGCGAGTGATCGGTTTTTGATCCCGAAAAAGCCGGACAGTATTCCCTGATACCCACTCAAGTGCTTGGTATACCAGTTCCATTAGGTAATATCTACTACTTGAGTTATAAAAGGTGTA